>JAQFVV010006228.1:3035733-3071088 GCA_028023455.1 Epiperipatus broadwayi
ATATATATATATGTTGATATGAAGATTTTTATGGGTTGCATATATAAAAGACATATTTTGTGGGTTCATCCGTGTTAAAAAAAATTTTAAATATTGATGTATCGACATTTCGACTTGATCAAAACAAGTCATCCACTGGGTGATAAAAGGTAGAAAAATGGTTGTAGAGGTGCCACAATCACTAATTTGAAAAAAACCTTAAAGTTCCACCAATAACAAAAATGTTAAATTAAGAATGTCTTTTAAAAAATATTTCCAAATAGGAGAAAGTTTGCATGTATCATCTCGCTATTGATACAATCTAGCCTTTTAAGTACCTCAATGGCTTATCTAATTTTGCACTTGTAAAGATTATCACATCTGGATATGATTCTGGTACTAGCAAAATCAATTTTATGACCTGAATCAATCATATGTAGTGAGAGTGCTGCTGATGATTAGTGTTGTTTAACTGCATTAGCATGCTCATCTCTCCTAACACTGAAGTGATGATTACTCATACCTATGTAAGAAGTTTTACAATTTTCACATGAGATTTGATAAACACCATTAGATTCAAGAGGGATTGAATCCTTAGACTTGGTTATTATATTGCTGATCTTTTGATGAGTAAAAAGTGCTGTATCTATATTATAACGTTTTAATATATGTCCAATACTGCCTGTAGTTCCTTTTACACATGGAACACAAATTCTAATAGCTGATTTATCATCTTTTTGTTTCCTATTTTGTCCATTTTGGTCTTGAAATAAGGCTTGTTTAATAAATTTATAATTATAATTATTTGCTAATAAAACACTATTAATATGATTTATTTATTTCAGATGTGGTTTATCTGAAAGGTTAATTGCTCTATTTAAAAGAATTTTGGCTACAGAAACTATCTGAGTTAGGTGATGATGAGAATGGAAATGTAAATATCTATCCGTGTGTGTATTTGTTTTGTAAATCGAAAAAGATAAACTATTTGGTATTCTGGTGACTAGAACATCAAGAAAAGGGAATTTTCCGTAAGACTCTGTCTCCATTGTAAATTTAATATGAGGATGCATATTATTTAAATGTAAGAAAAAATCACCTAATTAATTTTTTTCATGTTGCCATATGACAAAAGTGTCATCTATGTATCTGAGCCAAATGAGAGGTTTTAAAGATGATGATTCTAAAGCATGAGTTTCTATATTTTTCATGAATAAATCAGCTATTACTCCTGAGATAGGTGAGGCCATAGGAGTACCAAAACTTGTCTGTATTGCTGTCATTTTCATCAATAATAAAAATGGAAAAAAAAACAATTTTCGGACAATTATAAGAAATCTAATCATATGATTAAAAAATTAAAATGCATTTTCATCAATAATAAAAAGAAACACTTTTCAGCAATAATTATAAAACTAAAATGCAATTTTCATACAGTTATACTTATTAATCATGTGACTAAGAAAGGATCACAAATATTTTAAATTAACATTCGTCAATCTTTAAAAAATCAAATTTACATTTGGTAGTTTATTAAGCTTATGACTATTCCTTATCATAATTTATATCAATATTTTAAACCAAGCTTATTATTGATGAAAATGATGATTGTGTAATGAATGGTCAGGTCGCAGCAACATGTAGATTGATTGATGTGATTTATCACTTGAATGTGTCAGCCTGGGTATTGGGTGGTTCTTATAATTCAAAATAGTCATGAATGCATACTAAATCAGTACCAAAAAGTTTTTATTGTAAACAATAATAGTGATGCGCAAATGACAGATAAGATTGAATAATACTGATATCAATAAAAGTGTAAGTTGAATTACACTAACAATAAAGAGCCATTTATATACAATGGAAATGAAATCATATTAGAACTAACCATGAGAAATAACAGTAAGAAAGATGTTAAATTAAATGCAACAAATTCTAAACTTGGATAAGATTTTATAAAGTAAGAGAATAAATCACAAAATTAATTTGGAATATAATAAAAATAAAATTTATTTTAAAATGTCTTATAATAAATTTGATCACTGTTCTTGTAAATGATTAAACAAGTGCTTGATTTCATACAAATTTCACAACTAAGGAATTTAATGAATAAATTATATCACTGCAGAACAATTAACTTAATTAAAAACCATGGGTTCATCACTTAAAACATAATTTTTCAATAAATATATTTAAATATTAATTATATATTTTTATAATTATAGATGAAAAAAAAAAACAAATATTGAAAAATTATGAAAAACACATATTATTTTTTTTTCATATGTCAAATGTGTAGACTGGGAAGCAAACTCGGGGCAGCTGCTTGGAAGGCAGCTATGCTAACCACTAGGCCACCAATGCATTGACATATTATTAATATTTTGAAAGTATAATTGTTATGAAAAGTTCTTTAAGAAAATGTTAGGAAACCATTAGTGATATATCATCCAGTTTAAACATGTATATGATGTCTTCATTATCATTTTCAATTTTAAATCATTTTAGAATATTCTAAATTACAAATGGATGTTTTAAAATGAAATGTTTTATTATAACTATATTTCAAAATTTAAGGTGATTATATAACAATTTACCTTAATATATTTGAAAAAAGATGTGGAAAGTTTAATTAAATGTAATGTGATAAACATCAATAATGTCTCTTATGTAACAAGAATAAACTATACTAATATATTGTATATATCATTAAGTTCTAAGTATTGGCATGCTTCAATTGCTTGATGAACTTTCACATTACCAAATTACCAATAGGTCAATCAAATTTACCAATGGTAACATTATAAATCAATATTTCACCAAATTTTATTATACTTAACTCCAGAAACACATTAACATTTAGAAAGTGTGTTTTAAGTAATATATACCAAATAAAACACTCCACACAACTTTCTCTATTTACTTTCTATATTTATTTTAAAAAGAAATAATCTGTTCACTTTACTATGTTCCAAAACTACTTATTGTAAATGTGAGTACTCAACTGATTTTTTTTCTCATGTGTCATAGCATCAGCTGGGAAGCGAACCCACTATCCCGGGACAACTACTTATAAAGCGGCTGTCGCTGACCTCTCGACCACCAATGCTTGACTACTCAACTGATATTAGATGATAATGCTGTAACCACATCAAAATTTTCAAGCCTATAATGCTTGGTTTTGGAACAGAGTAAATAGATTGAATTATTGCTTAAAAGCATATGTTTTCTGCAGTATGACATTAAAGTTGAATTTTGAAAAACATCTGAAGTAAATTACACATCAGGTAAAATAACTTTAGTATAGACTTACTTATAACGTCTATAAATAAAAACCATGCGATTCTTTCAAATTTCCTACAGTTAATTAATTGTCTGCAAATCCATAAGATACCTGACATCATAATTGTGATAAAAATAAAAATTTATAATTTTTTTACAAATATTTAAATTTTTATAGCAATTTTATAATTTACTGCTATTCTAAAATGCTTTTTGTTATTGTTGTATTTTTTGTCTTACTTTTTATCACTTTTTGGGTTAAAAACTATCATTGTTTATAAGTGCTACTAATAACGATGATGATTAAAATATTAATATTTTAAATAAAATATATTTTAAAACGAATTTATCTTATTATATGGACAGGTGTGTGTAAGCCTGTACAGTGTATTAATTTACTTATATACGATAAATTTATACATAAGATAAAATAATATCTTTAAATTTAAAATTAAAACTTAATGCCAGTAAAGAAAGATATTGGTGTACAGTATTTTCTTTTTTAATTGCTATTTTTCTTGCATGTCTCTCAACACTTACATTAAAAACAGGTCTTAATGATAATTATATGATAATAAATTTGTGTTTTATTTAAGTCATAATGATTCCCACGAATTAAACACTTCCTTTGGCCATATTATAAATCGTAATTTTTTGAGACAGGTATTTAAGGTTTCTATAATACTGCTTCCACTAATATTTTTGGAAATGTTGAACAGAATAAAACTGCTTGCTTAGTAAGCGGCTTTAGATCTTAATAGAATATACTTCAGAAGTAATAACATATCTCGTTTTTGTCACCATGGAGAAGATTAAATATGATATTAAATTATTGAAAATGAGTAACAATCAATAATATGTAAAAAATATGTAATCTGATCCATATAATTTACAGATTGTATCAAATGACAATGCTATGAGTCTTATTGAGAAATGATATAACTGGGAAGAAACCATATACAAATTTGATGACTGTATAAACCAATGATTTATCCAATGTTATATTTTTTAATACTTTAGTAGATGAATAAATTTCCAATTGGCACCATAATTGAATTTTATAATGTAGTATCATTGATTCATTGTATGTCATTGGAGTTATATTAGATCTGTTCATCTGATCTCTTGTAACTAAATAGGTCAATTCTGATCATTAACAATATGATGAGTTTCTCAATTTTACCAAATCAAATGACTGCTAATTGTGAAAGCTGGTGTCAATAAGGAATATTTATGCTGGATACATATTCCAAATGACTCAAAAAATTTATATATTAAATGATAAAAAACAGTTTAACATCAACTAAAACAATATCATTGTGTTTTGTTGGTGTTCTTAAAGTCTTGTAAAATTAAAAGTTTTGGTCCTGAATCCCATTTAGAATTATATTGTATTAGTTTTACAGTTCCAAAGTGCATACTATGTCAACAGACTTTTGAGAATATAATTAACTATTTTAATTTTTCTTCTCCATTGGCATTTAATCAGATTGAAAATTACTAATTCACTCACAAATATATTGATGGTTAATTTATTAATTATTAAATTGGTTTTGGTTATTTAAGCACATACTGGAATACCAAGAAATTTAATATAATCTTGAAGGAATATTTCTTTTTGTTACTACTTGTGGTGCAGAAGAGTTGTCTCCTGATACAATTGATCTAGTTATTTATGAAAATTTTTTGAAGCATTTGTCAATAACAAAAAGGTTAGAATAATATTATCAGCATAGATATGTATATTTATTCTCTCTTTCTAGGTATAAAACAAATATTCCAAGAATAAGATCACTGATCTCAAGATATTAATCAATATAAATAGCAAATAAAGCAGAAATGAGTACATCTTTGGGTAATTCCTTTTGTGACTGAAATATTGGTGAAAGTCTTATGAAATTTTTGTTACTACTAATCTCTTTTTGGGTTTTCAAAACTAATATATCTCTTCAGCCAAGCAATGAAAATTAACAGGGTCAAAATCATTTTTGAAATCAATCTTTTATTGCAATCGGTAGCATGGGGCGTAAGTCACAACTACCTTGCAATCATTACAAACCATGCTGTCTCATATGTTATTTCATGGTATGCCATTATTGCATAATGGATATGCCCCCTTCCAAGATAGAATAATGGGCAGGCATTAGTTTAGTTGTTAAAAAGGATGCACTTTATGTAAAAATATTCTAGAAAATATTTTAATGTGTATCTTCAACTGTTATAGATCTTAATTGAATCGATTGATACTACTGAGGTTCCTTATTCTGATAAATAATATTTATTTGTTAATGATTGGCTTATCCACATATTCTATAGTTAATGAGTCAAGCATTGGTGGCCTAGTGGCTAGCATAGCTGCCTTCCAAGCAGCTGGCCCAGGTTCACTTCCCAATCAATGCATTTGACATATGAAAAAAAAAGAAACTTGTCAAATGATTGCATATCAGATACCCCATGGTTTTATATAAATAAGACATAGTAATTAAGATCCTTATGTTACTGCAAGTTTTAAATTATCTGTTTATCCAATCACCTACAAAGGAAATCAAAAGTAGTTGTGGTAATCTGGGTCTTTTAATCTTTCTCATGATGATAAGTTATTACCAGAGTATAGATGGTTGAAATATTTACAAATTGCATGGTCTATCTGATTTCTCACTGAAATGTTACCATCTCATTTTCTTTTTCAATGTGTGAATTTCTCTCTAATAATATGATTTTGTTTGGGCTTATAAACTACTTTAGCTGATGAACCAATTTTACTTTCTTGAACAATATATAATTTATTATGCAGATTTCTTTTAGTATATTATAATTGATGAAATATATGGTTTCCTTTGTAAACGTTCATTGATTGGTGAATTGTAAAAAAATCTCACAAATTTGTTTAATGAATGTGTGTTTGTTGACACTTAAATTAAAATCAATTTTTGATTGGTTACAAATAAAATGGGATTTCTTTTTCTAATATATGTATTGAAGTTGCTTTGTTTCTTTTATGATGTTTGGTGTTAAATTGGTTCCATCATATTATGGGTTTTGTCAAAAATTACGTGAGAAGATAATGTGATCATGAATATTGTTGAACTGCTATTTGAAAATGAATGAGTTGTTTTGGCAAATTCCTTTCTGAAGTATATTAAGGGACAATATACATGAAACATGATTTTTTTTATGTGTCAAAGCATCGGCCGGGAAGAAAACCTGGGACAACTGCTTGTAAGGCGGCAGTGCTGACCTCTCGGTCACTAACGCTTGACATGAAACGTGTTTTATCGATTGGTAGTATTCTATATGGACAATTATTTTTTTTAATTTCTTTTGGTGAATCATATGTACAGATAAGAATTTTAATGTTTCAGATACCTAAAGATATGATTGTATATATATTTGATAATTCAATTATTATAATAATAAGGTTGTGCTAACACACATATAATGTTAAGTTGTACAAATTAGCGGATTGTTGACTACAATTAATTCGCTAATATATACAGCTTTACGTTATATGTTTGTTAGCACAACTTTATTATTATTATAATTGACAAGCTAAAACATAAATTTATGATTTATTAATTCAATTATTGTTATTGATTCAGATATTTTTTTATTTGAATAAGATAGCAATATTTCTTACAGAGCAATTGTATAAAAAAACCAATACTACGCTAATAGTTAGTAACCTATTAAAAAAGCAATACCATACTAATAGTAACATTTAAAAAATATTTGTGTTGATACTGTGGCTAAATTTTGTTTCAGAAATTGTTACTACATCAAAAGGTTTTTTTATCAAAGAACCTGATAAATGTATGTATTTTAAGCCATGCTTAAGTTAAGTCTCCTTATATTGATGGCTGAGAATTTTATATCATTACTAACCATTGTTTATAATCATCATCATCATCATCATCATCATCGACCATTATCAATCCACTGCAGGATGAATGTCTCTCCAAGTTTAATCCATCTTCTCCAATCTTTAGCTTCTCTTCTCCACAACACCCCTGCACATTTTCTTATTTCATCCATCCATCTCACATGTGGTCTCTTTCTGGGTCTTTTACAATCTCTTGGAATCCAGTTTAAAATTTCAATTGTCCATCTATTATCATCTCTTCTAGCAATATGTCCAGCCCAACTCCATTTCAATCTTTTAATTTTTTCAATAAGGTCAGTAACACCTGTTTGTTGTCTTACCCATACATTGCATTTTCGATCTCTTCTTGTTACTCCCAACATACATCTCTCCATACTCCTTTGAGTGGTCTGAAGTCTCTGTATTGCTCTTCTATTAAGTGTCCAAGTCTCAGATCCATAAGTAAGAACTGGTAAAACACATTTGTTAAAAACCATCCTTTTCAAACAAATAGGCATATTTCCTTTTAGTATCAAGTTATTTCTACCAAAAGCACTCCAACCAAGTTTAATTCTATGATTAATTTCCTCCATATCTATATTCTGAAATTATTTTATCTCATCATGAAGATTTCTGGAATATCTTTGTTTTATTTTTGTTTTGTCTTTATATATATATAATATTGATTGGATTTTACTTTAAAAATATTTCCTCCTCTTTCTCAGAGGATAGTTCAGCTGACGATGCCTTTGGCCTGATAGACAGATTTGTTGATTTCTTTGACTTTAGTTCACTATGGAAGTAGAGGAATTAATATTTTGAAATCATTCAATTTCTTCGTTATTTTGTATTTGATAAAGTAAATAGCATTAAACAAATTATTATTATCAGATAGCTCAAACTCTTCTGCACTTTCTCAACACTCTGGAACTCTGTGATAATTGTTTTCAATATAAGATTCTGAGTTGGTATTGCCATTAATAAGTCTTTGAGATCATACTGGATTAAGTAGCACCCATTTCTATTAAGAAGATCGCAAATACAACATTTACTCAGTCGTCATTTGGATGCAATATACCATAGTCTGTAGCATTTAAAGCAACCAGATAGACTCTCTTGAAGGGAACTAAGATGGAAATTAATCAATCAATTTATATCTTTAGCTGCTTTATCTCCTACCCCCATTTTTAAATGAAACTCAAACTCTTTGTACGCTTTTACAATTTATTTTAATCGCTGCATGTTTTAATTCAAGAACAGTCATAATATTTTGCATTGTTTTGGAAAAGGTTGTTAGGTCACACTATATAGGTGTATGTATTATTCTTTTAGAAATTACTGAATTTGAGACTTTTGAAACAGTAAATTTTATTTCCGTTTTATTATTTTTTTTCATATATCAAATACGTTGACCGGGAAGCGAATCCGGGCCAGCTGCTTGGAAGGCAGCTATGCTAACCACTAGGCTACCAAATGGGTTTTTGCTCTTATTTTGTCTTCTATGTCAAAAATACTTTGAGGGTAAAAAGAAATATATTAATTTTATCAATTAGACCGATTTAATCTATAGCTTCAATGTAATCTAAATCCGTAAATCTGTAGAATGAATAATAGAAAAATTCGAACCTTCAGATATCCTCATATTATTAAATGCTTCAAGCCAATAGTTATTTAGTTTTGTAAATGTATTCACATTAATTTGAAGTAATTTGTTTTTGTTTTGAAATTACAGTGAGTGTACCTGGTCCGAGAATGTTAGGCTTTTTTTTTAAATCTGTCGTTATCTTGAAAAGTTGTGTATATCCTATTTCATTATTACTATAAAATGTATTATATTTGCACCAGCAATCCTTCAAAACTATTTTTAAATTTAGATGTTTTTTGTTGCTGCTGTTGTTAAAGGCAGGATAATACAAAAAAATAGATTATCCGATTGTAACAAACCATTAGATATATTTAAATGATTTAAAGTTACTTATGTTTGTTTTATATAAGGAATTCGAACTCAGACTTTTACACGACCCTCAACTCTCCATACCATCTCATATTGCTGACCCACAAGATCACACACATGTTGAAAAGATAAATAATCATAAGACGTATTTCATGCTAAACCAGCAATCATCAGTTGGTCCAGATTACTATCTTCATATATATATATATATACAATCAGTCCTCAGCTTTATATTAATATAGCCAATCTTCATACTTTAATGGACAGGCTCCAAACTACTCTTCAGCCATCCAATTTATTGAAAATCTGATGATGGAACGTTCAAAGCCCACGTTAGTGCGAAGGTTGTCATCCTACCCGTGTTGACGTTAGTCATTCTGACCCCTCATGTACCGGAGAGTAATCCATTTACATACATATGCAAAAAATGGGCAGACCTTTAACGCACTATGTTTCAATATGTAATTTAATACACTGTACAGGCTTACACACACCTGCACATATAATGTAATATATGAGATTCGAACTCAGACTTTCAATGACCCTCGTGTATGTTTTTTTTTAATTTAAATTTGTTTTAATAAAATTTCTAGTTTAATCGATCTGTGAACCTTATTTTCCAAAATCTGACAGTCTACCATTGCCCTTCTGTCAAAAAAAAAAAAAAAAAAACAGTCTATAAAACGGTGATGAAATTTGTACCATGGGACAAATAAATTAATGGAGATTCACAGTTTGATCTTAGCAAACGGACTGATATGTTAACAAGAGCATTTATTCCTTTTACATTATTTTATTTTTAAATCAACCTGTTCTGAATATCGTACGTAGTTTTTATTTATTATTACACACATAAAATGACGTCGTTATTTTTGGAATACGATCTTCAATATTATTTTTGGAATCTGTTCACAAATTTTTTCAATGCCACTCCGCGTTTATATATGGAATGCAATTATTTTCTTTATTCCTCTTTCTGTTAGTATTTAACTTTCATATTTTTGTAATTCATTTGAAATTATTAGCTATGTAATATAGAATTTTAAATTCTTGTTTTTAATAAAAAATGAAAATTACTATCAAAATGTTATAATTTTATAAGTTATTTTTCATTAAAATTGAGTACGTTCCCCATTTCCCTCCTCGACCCATACGGGACTTATTCTCATTTACTTCATTTGTCAGTTAAAATTTAAAAATTTAACCAATTGTGTGAAGATGCATATTTTCATTAGCTTACAACTATTTCGAATTAATTAATTTTGAATTAATTAATTTTGTAATACAAAATTAATTTTTAACACACTTTCCCCACTCAACTTTAAAATCATTAACATTACCCATAACTGTCTAAGTTCAGTAATGATATTTCAATAAATCTAGAAAGAGAGAGAAAGAGAATTTATTTGTTCACGGAAATAGATTTTCTCATCTCCTTGGCATGATTCCGTATCTCAAAATTCATAAATTTAGGATGCATCTATTATCTGCTTTACGTGTAAAACATATAAGATTGCTCTTTTTTTTTAAATTAGATATAAATCTTTAGTTCTTAGGTTTGCCATTCTACTGCTGTGCTAAAGTATGCAGGACTATTGATTAATTATATCAAGTACTATTTAATAACTGAAATACAGACTTATTATATGCCTGTATCAATCAATATATGTAATGTATAGAATATATGAGCACAGACTTTCACACGACCCATCATTCTCCACTCTATCTCATAACACTGATACACTTGAATACATATATGTCGAAAAGACAAATAATCACCAATATATGTATTTCATGCTAAACCAGCAATCATCAGTTGGTCCAAATTATCATCTCTACACATATATGCAATAAGTGCTCAGATATATATTAAGATAGCCAATCTTCATACTTTATTGGACAGGCTTCAATCCACTTCACCCTCCAACTCTTGGACCGTCCATCTAATTGAAAATCTGATGATGGAACGCTCAAAGGCCACCCTGAGGCCAAGATTTTCATCATACCCATGTTGACCTAAAGTCAATCTGACCCCTCATATATAGGACATAATCCATTTAATACATATATGAGGGATGGGCAGAGATCCCTACTATGTAATAACTGAAATACCAGCTTATTATATACCTGCATCAATATATGTAATATATAGGATATATGAGCACATACTTTCACATGACCCATCACTCTCCATTCTATCTCATAACACTGATCCATTTGAACACATATATATCAAAAAGATAAATAATCACCAATGTACGTATTTCATGCTAAACCAGCAATCATCAGTTGATCCAGATTATCATCTCTACACATATATGCAATAAGTGCTCAGATATATATTAAGATAGCCAATCTTCATACTTTAATGGGCAGGATTCAATCCACTCCACACTCCAACTCTTCAACTGTCCATCCAATTGAAAATCTGATGATGGAATGCTCAAAGGCCAACTCTGAGGTCAAGAATATATTGGTGGTTATTTATCTTTTCGACATATATGTGTTCAAGTGTATCCGCGTTATAAGATAGAGTGGAGAGTGATGGGACATGTGAAAGTATGTGCTCAAGTACTATTTATAAACATAACACCCTATTTATTAAATTAGAATCTTAATCTTTTCCATGTAATGTAGGAAATTCTTTACAAGATATCCTCAGTTGTAAAAAATTGTAAGAACTCTAGATATCAAGAGTTGAAATAATCACTATATTTTTGAGTGGCTTAATTTCCAGGATACATTCTTATATTATTTGTAGTTTGTGTTTATGCACATAGAAAACGTATATTTCCTATATGCAAAAATTAACATTTATTAGAATATATACTGTAATTAATTAAAATATACAAATTGAGAGCATGAGAATGTAGAAATATTTTTTCTTGCTTTTTTTAAACAGTTATTGTAGTCTCTGCCTTGCCCAGTTTACTATAATGGTAGAGGAGCAGATTTTGGAACTCTAGATCTTTGGATTGCACTCATCTCTGTTACTTCTGGTATATGACTTCTTATCTAAACAATAAACTATTTGATTTATTGTATGCATTTTATTAAGAAATTTGTTTTGTCTTAATTTTGTATTTAAATCTTAGAAAAACATTTTAGCATTGTATACTTTTATCTATCAAATCTTTTTCTATGGCCATGAAGTTTGAATAAATTAATTTTTGTATTTTTTAAAAACTATTTGCTCTGTTAATATAATATTTTGAATTTTAATTTATAAAATACATATAATATATCATTTGCCATATAATACTAAATTGTCCAAGCACTTTACTACTGTTACACAATGCTTTATTTCCCACCCTTGCTTACAGTTTACAGTTTCGATTGCCCCAACAATCTTCTTCAGAACTTTATATCTCCTAATCTCAACTGTTACAATCAAATTTTGTAGATAAATATTTATAAGCTTTTCACTCTCTTTTTTTTTTTTTCGTATTTAAAAAAATAAATAAAAATTATTTTGACCAAAAATCAAATCACTAATTTATTAGATTTCTGAAGAATCCAAAAATAGCAAAAATTCAGTTGGCTGATGCTTTTCAAATGAATTTGAAATAAGCTTATACATCTGCCAGTTAGATCTTAAGATAAATTTCTTTAAAACTAGCAGAAATATCAATTTACTCACAAATATATATATTTTCGTGAATTATTTTATGCCATGTGAAAAGCATCAAATAGTGGATTTCAAAAGTATGGCTTCCTTTTTTATTCTACATTATAATCCATTTTCTATCATATTTATTTTAATCAAAAGTTTAATTAATTTTTGTGTTCAATATTTAATATAATATATAATCATTTTATAATATTTATTTATAAAAAAAAGTATTTATAATTGTAAAATTGTAATTTGTCATCTATTCACCACAAGATCACCATTTCTTATGCTAGCACATAACTGTTATTAAAACAGGAAAAACTCTCCATACAGTATTGTTATTCAGTACCAACCAGAGTAATCAATGGATGCCAGAAGGCTTACGTATAAAAATCCCCATCTAGGTGCAGTGCTCTCAGATCCAAAGTTCCTCATGATGAAGGCCACAAGCCAAAAACTAGTCTGGGGATATTGGATGAGTAGGCACTAGATGAGGATTTTTATGCACAGGCCTTCTGGCATCTATTGATTATTCTGGTTGTCACTGAGTGGCACTACTGTATGGAGAGTTTTGCCTGGCTTGTCATCTACTCATTATAAATTTTCTTATCAGTCTATAATGTTCTGTGATATCTTTCCATCCCAATTGCTTTACTGTTTATTTCATTCACAAATCTTGCTGGAAATTTCTGTCTCTAATTTTATATATATATATCCTCTTTCCAACTTTTTTTTGGATACCTTGTTTTTTTTCTTTCATGGTAGTATCTAGTTTAATATTTGTTTTGGTAATCTTTCCTGATATGTTTTCTGTAAATAATCATACCCACTCCACTAGTCTTATTCTGGTGATATTTATTATAATATATTCAATATTCATTATGTCTTGAATTCTTATATTACTTATGGACTCTCTCATTGATCTTCTGTAGTCAGTTACCTTTTCAGTCTTTCATTCAGTTGGCAAATATTACGTCTACATGTAATGGTACTTTTCATTTCTCGGTCATATATTAATCATTTATTGACTTTTGATATATTCTGATCCCACAATATCTCATTTAATATTATTATAGAAAATATATTAGATTGTGGAGAAAGTAATATTGGAGGTAACATAAGTTACCTATAGAATGATTATAATTTAATTTACAACATTCAGTCAGCATTTGATTCATATTTATTTTGGATTATTCCAAATTTTTATTTTATTTATATACATATAATATTTGAATACAAGTATATTATCTTTACTGAACTTAATGTAATTAGAAGGGATTTGAACTCAGACTTTCAAGCTTCCTATAGTTATCCACTCCATCTTATACAACCAATACATATGATTGCATACATCTTGTCATGTGTGTTGGTTGTATAAGATGGACTGGATGGATAACTGTAAGGTATCCTGAAAGTCTGAGTTCCAAATCTTTTTAACTATATATGTATAAATGTTTAAACATTTTCGCTGTTAACATTTTACTTTCAATTATATGTTGGACTATTCCCATTATTAGATATATTTTAAAAAGTTTGCATATACCAATAAATATATATTAGATTGTCAAATCGTAAGAATGTTGAGCAAAAAAGAAAATTTAATGAAGCTGCTCACGTGACAATAACAGATAACTTCATCAGTCAAGTTTATGGTAATCCATAACGTTTGGAAACCATTCATTAATCTTGTTTTTAAAAGAAAAAATGGAGAAATCATTAGAAATCTTAAAGATAAGTGTGACGCAAATTTCTATTGAGTGGTGCCTTGAGATAACGGCCTAGTCTGGTTAAAATATTAACTTAAATTCACTATTTATGAATCTAATGCTCAAAGATTCAAGTCCCATGCTAGTCTCACTGGTTACACCAACAACACTTGAAGAAAAGAGAATAAGATATAATTTAAAATGTCTTGTTCCATATTAACCTATGTTGTTATTAATAATTGAATGTATTTAGAATTGTAAAATAAAATTTAAAACAACGTTTAAAAACTTAACAAAATGGTGAGAAGTTTTTAGAGCCAAAAAGTGAATAAAATTAACTTAATATTTTTTAAAAAATCCCTTTTTATAGTAAGTCTACTTAAAAATATTTAACGCAAAACGTAATTATAATGTGTATATATAAACATGACGCACACACGTTGAAAGTATACTTGGTTTATTTAATTTCATTTAACATATTTAATCTTTGTTGTAGTATTTTCATGTTATATATATATAATGGAAACCATTTATTTTTTTCACATGTCAGTGATAATATTTTTCAATAATGTGTGATGGAATAGAAGTTTGAAATATATATATGAAGTTAATTTTAAGTATCTCTAAAAAATAACGTGTATTTGAAGTTAAATTGTAACATACGCTATATGGCTTGCTCGGAATAGTGTATGTTTTTAATATATCTCTAGTGTGAAAGATTGATTTGATTTCTGGGCTGATGGATGATTGTTATAGGATTGAGTTAAAGCTGAAAGATGTATTGATAAAAACAAAAAACTTATAAATATATTAGTGTATGTATTTTAAATTTTTTCTAAAATATTTATATGATATAAAAGAAAATTTGTATAAATTTTATTTATTTATTATTTTAAAATCTTAATTTAATTTATACCAAAACCAAATAATAATAATAATAATAATAATAATAATAATAATAATAATAATAATAATAATAGTAATAATAATAATAATAATAATAATAATAATAATAATAATAATAATAATAATAATAATAATAATAATAATAATGAAATTCACTTATATCCATTTAACATTGCTTTTATCAGTATTATATAGCACTTATTACCTTCAACAAAGGTTACTATCATTATAATCTCTTCCATCATTAAAATCATTTTGCCTAATAAAAAAAATAACTCCAGATTTTTCAACCATTTTATATGAAAGGTTATATAAATTATAAAAGTTTTTGTAGTTTGAACTGGTGTAGTTTTGTGATTTTTGGTATTCATGTAAATATGAAGTTGTTGTTTTTTTCTTTGGATTTTCAGGTTATTTATCATGTTTGATAACCTTGCTTTAGTATTTTCCTGATTCTCTTTCTTGTATTTTTGTTTTCTGAAATATTAGCAACAAAATTTAATTGGTATATGATCATATCTTACTCTAATCTAATCTGATAATGCTGCAGTTTTGAGAAATTTCCAATTAATGCAGTCTATGAATAACCAATTCTCAATGATTTATATTGAGGCATATTCTAAGTAATCTATTTAATTGGAAATTTATAATCTTATTCTTCTCCTTTACTTTCTTTGCATTTCTTCATAAATTCATATATATTGTTTATAATAACTCCTCTCATATAAATTTTAATGCAATTTTTTTTTAATAAAACTCTGATGAAGACTGCTGGACAGTTGAAACTGTCAGGAAAATAAAAAAGTTTTATTAAAATTTTTTTTGCATTGAAATGTATATGAGAGGAGTTATTATAAGCAATATATAATCAATTTAATCCATGTAATATTTTTACATATATGAGGATTACATATTGAAATTAACATATGACTGATATTTTTCTGATTTAATCATCTCTTTCATTCTATAAATATAAATGGAGTTCTTTAATATAGTTTTTGGTTTATCCACAATGGTAAATTGTTGAGTTTATAATATAGCACTTTTAATATCAGCTCTTTTTACATAATATGCAGTTGTAAAATTGAAAAAAAAAATGTAATGTTGAAAGCACCACTAAGTAGATAAAATTTTAAAAATATATCTGATTGCTGTATTTATAAATATTCAATTATATAATTATGTATATTGCTTTGAAAAAATACAGACATTGAATTATATTAGTAATAAATAGTTGTATGCATTAGGATAAATACTTCTAGTTCAAAGCAAAATTTTCAAAAATATTTAAATTCTTAAATGCATTTTTGTTGAAAAACAAAAAAAAATGCATTTAGTATTTAAAAATGATTATTTTTTATTAAAAATACATTTATATATTATTTTTGTCTCTATTACAAGTAATTTTATTAATATATCATTTCAGGAGTTTATCAATTTATGAAATATAAGTATTTATATAGATCTTGAACAAAGTAAAGAAAATATTAGCACCATAATTTTTGGAAATCATGTATATCTAAAACATAGTAAACCAATATAAAAAGATCATAATGAATAAGTGACTAGAAGCTTAGTTTTATTAATAATGCAACAACCAAAGCCCTTGAATCTAATAGGAATCAAATCGATGGTGCTTAATTAACTGGAGAGTCAATATCCATAACTACTGAGCCATATATTTCTTTCCCCTTATATTTTCTTTATGCACTGATTAATTTTATAAAACAAATAAATAAATCCTCTTTTCTTTAATCACTTTTACAGTGCTATTTTTTATTTATTAATCTTATAGTTTCAATTGATCATAAGTCTTCTTCAGAGCTAAATTATATAAGTGTATTTGAGAAGATAAATAAGGAATATCAAAACAATATAACTAATTATACATTGAATTTTTTTTATATATCATGTATTTATATATTGAATTCTTTCATAAATGGCTGCTGAAAGAAGTTTGTTGTTACTGGAAAGGATATTGGTTCCTCTTTGAGGCCTTAAAGGAACCAAGCAAAGCAAGTACCTAATGCTCATACCATACTTTCATGTTGTTGCAACTGTTATTACTATATGATTATTCAAATAGTATATAAATATAGATATAATGCTCACTTTCATGTGTCAGTTAGTATGGTAAGTTTATTGATCTTTTGTCTCAGAGTTTACGATCAAGAAATGCCGTAATCTTTTTCTCAGTTGCCTAATAACTCTTAACTAAAATATTATTTTAGTTTTTATATAAAATGAATATGTATAAATGATTTCTCATTTTTTCTAATTGGTATTTAAAATCATGATTGATAAAATTTAATTATGATTCTTATTAAACCACTAAACATTCCACGATCACCATTTGTTATGCTTGCTCATAACTGTTGTTAAAACAGGCAAAACTCTCCATATAGTAGTGCCACTCAGTGCAAGCCAAAGTTATCAATGGATGCCAGAAGGCTTATGCATAAAATTCCTATCTAGAGCCTACTCATCTAATATCCCCAGACTAGTTTCTAGCTTGTGACTTTCATCAATGAGAAACCTTGGATCTGAGAGCACTGCACCTAGACATCCATTGATTACTCTGGCTTGCACTGAGTGGTACTAACTGTATGGAAGTTTAGCCTGTTTGTGGTCATTATTGCCAGAAGGCTATAAAGTCACCAGAGAGAGCAGCAAATGGCAGCCAAAAGTGAATGGTTTTATGACTTATCTGATTGCAGACCCAAGCTGCCATTTGATAAGAACTTTTTTTTAGATTATTATAACTGCAGTTCATTTTCAAATGAAGGAAGATTGCAAGAAATTGGAAGAAGACTGGTCAAATATTAAATGGGACATTATTGGACTTTGTGAAATTAAATAAAAAGGTAAAGAGAAAATTGGTAAAGAAAAAATTGGATTTAATAAGTGGATATGTAGTATAAAATAAATGCACAAATACTGAAAATAAGTAAAGTAGGATCCATTGTAAATAAAAAGTGAATGAACAACATTGTAGAAATAGATGACATATCAGACAAAATGAAATATTAGATATTCAACTTAATGAAAGATACCAAATACAGATAATTTAGGTTTATGCACTAACAAGTTCCCATTGTGATGAAGAAATAGAAGATTTTATATGGATGTACAAAAGTTCTTTTATTAGAGCAACCAACATTTTAAATTTCTAATGGGAGTTTTTAATGCTAGGATTGGTAAACAATTGACAAACGAAACTGGAGTGGGTAAATTAGATTATGTGGCATTTTCAAAAAATATATATATATAAATTTTTCTACAGTACAGACTTTTTTCAAACCTGCACCCAATATGTAATACATATGGGTTTGAACTCAGACTTTCACATGACCCTCACCTATCCATGCTATCTCATACTGCTGACACACTTGATCACACACATGTTGAAAAGATAAATAAACACCAATATATGTATTTTGTACTAAATCAGCACTCATCAGTTGGTCCAAATTATCATCTCCACACATATATACAATCAATGGTCAGCTTATAGTAAGATAGCCAATCTTCATACTTTAATAATCAATCTTCATACTTTAATGATCAGGCTTTAATACATTATACCTCACAACTCTTCAGCCACTCATTTCATTGATGATGGAATGCTCAAAGCCCTCATTGGTGCCAACATTCTCATCTACCCATGTAGACCATAAGTCACTCTGACCCATATAGGACATAATCCATTTACATACAACATGTGTGTGATCAAGTGTGTTAGCAGCATGAGACAGTGTGGATAGTTGAGGGTCATGTGAAAGTCTGAGTTCAAAACATCTATATATTACATATTGAAGTGCAGGTATGAAAAAAGCCTATAGTGTAGAAAAATTTCTATTTTAAAATATAGTGCTATAAGGTCTGCCCATCCCTCATATATGTGTTAAATGGATTATTTTCTGTACATGAGAAGTTAGAGTGATTTATGGTCAACATGGATAAGATGAGAAGGTTGGCACCAATGAGGGCTTTGAGCATTCCATCATCAGATTTTCAATGAAATGGATGGCTGAAGAGGGGTTGGAGTGGATTGAAGTCTGTCCATTTAAGTATGAAGATTGGCTATCTTAATATAAGCTGAGCATTGATTGTATATATGTGTGGAGATGATAATTTGGAACAACTGACAAGTGCTGGTTTAGCATAATATATATATATATTGGTGATTATTTATCTTGTCAACATGTGTGTGATCAAGTGTGTCAACAGTATGAGATAGTGTGGTTAATTGAGGGTCGTGTAAAAGTCTGAGTTCAAAAAAAAATAATAACTTTATATTGTTAATTCTTCCTTTGAGAAAAATACTAAAATACAGCAGAATTTGATTATATTTTGACTAAAAGAAAATAGTTGTCTCAAGATTGTAAAGTTATGTTATTAGTAATTCAACACAGAAAGTGATCATTGAAAACCATAGAGAAAAAAAGTATTAAAAAAAATAATATTCACAGTAGATATTCCTAACATCCAGAAGCATTATAATTAATTTAAATTAGAACATGCAAATCATTTTAAAATATTAACAGATTTTGAAGATAGTCTAGATTCGAATAAAATCGAAATGATCATAAGTGATACATTATTAGGAACTGTAGCATAGATAAATGGCCCAAAGAAGCAACAAGGTCATGTGACATCTGTCTTGATTTTTTTATAAAAAAGAAAAAATATATAAAAATGATTCATTACAAAAGATTGAATATCTAGAATTTTATAAAATAATACCAAAAAAGAATTAATAACAATATAAAAATGTAATTGTTAATTATCAAAAAAAGCTATAGAAGCTAATAAATATGTAAAACAGTATCTTGGTATTGGCAGGAAACTTATTTATGCATTAAAAAGCAAAGTTGGGACTATTACTAAAAAAAAATGACATCATCAAATGTGTGGAGAAAGATGACATCATCAAATGTGTGGAAGAGTTCTATAAAAAATTATTTAGCAATAATGAACAAAAAAAGTATGCCATACAATGCCTACATATTCTGAATTGTGCATGATTTTAAATGAAGAAGTGGGGTTGCAATCAAATATATAAGGAAGGGAAAATCTTCTGGGTGAGGTGTCTTTAAAAAATCAGATGAAGAAATAGAAAAATTATAGTCAAAATTATATACCAAATGTCTAAATGGGAAACATGTAGCAAACAATTGAAGATCGCAGTACTACTATTAATATTTAAAAAGTGATAAAGAAGATATTAGAGAAATCAGATCTATTAATCTTTTATCAATTCTATATAATTTTTTTCCAAGATATTTACAACTTAAAAACAGCAAACTTTGAATTTTAACCACCAAAAGAACAATCTGGATTTAAAAGTGGTTTTACCATAATAGATCTTATTCATGTATAAGAGAAGTTATGAAAAATACCAATGAATATGAGTTGCCATTATACTTTGGATTTGTAATTATAAAAAATTATTCAATTTTATAAGCACAACTTTGTGATTAATGCATTGGGTAATCAAGATATAAACCCAGGATATTATCATATTCTTATTGTTTTCTTTTATTTTCTTTGCATTCCTTCATATATTAATATATATATTGTTTATAATAATTTCTCTCATATACACTTTAATGCAAAAAATTTTTTTAATAAAACTTCTTTATTTTTCTGACAGTTTTGATTAAACAGCAGTCTTTATCAGAACATTTTTCAATTTCCTCTAAAAAAAAAAAAAAAGCTCTGATGATGACTGTTGAACAGTCGAAACTGTCAGGAAAATAAAGAAGTTTTATTTAAAAAAAAATTTGCATTAAAGTGTATATGAGAGAGGTTATTATATTGTCATATTCTGAATAAAATTTATTAAAATTCAGCAGCAACTAACTAGATTTCATAATGATACTAGGAAAGTTAACATTGAGAGACAGGGTGACTTCATATCTCCAAAACTTTTACAGCAGTTTTACAAAAAATATTTTATGGATTAAAATAGGAAGCTAAGGGAGTAAATGTAAATGGAGATTATTTAGGTCATCTGGACTTTTCAGATGATGTAGTTGTTTTTGCAAAAATAATGCTTCAGAGTTTCAGAAAATGTTGCAAGAGTTATCAGATGAAAGTAACAAAGTAGGACTAAAAGTAAATACTAAAATGAGTAAAGTAATGTTCAATGGTTTTTCTCAAAAGAAGAAATAAAAATTGATAATGATGACTTAGAAGAACCCAACAACTACAAATTCCTTGATCATATTATTAATATAGATGGAAATAAAATATATTAGATTAATCATAGAATTAAACTTTGACAAAATGCTTTTTGGTAGAAATAACTTAGTATTAAAAGAAAATATATCTATATATTTGAAAAAAGAATATCCATATGTTTGAAAAAAGTTTTTTTTATAAATATGTGATACTAAGTCTTACTTATGGATCTGAGACCAAAACATTTAAAAGAAGAACAATACAGAGATATCTGATCACTTAATGATATATAGAGAGATATATTTTAGTATTAATGATAAAAGATCACAAATGAAATATATTGATGAGAAATCAAATAAGTGTTATGGACATCTTAAAAGACTGAAGCAGAACTGGGCTGGACATATTGTTGTGAAGCTTGATAGTAGATGAACCATTGTAATATTAAACTGTATTCCAAGAGATTGTAAAACACCTAGAAAGACAATATATGGGATGAATGGATGAATTAAGGTAATGTGTTCATATGCATGAAGAAAAGAGGCTAAAGATCAAAGAAACTAGATTAAACTCGAGGATGCCTTCATTCTGCAATGGAATAATGATTAAAATGATGATGATAATGATATTATAAACATATTAAAGGCAATACATCTGTACTAATTATATATATATTTACATACTAATTAATATTTTTATTATAATAATATAACTAACATAATAAATTATATATTTTTATTAATCTATCAACATTTTATTATTTATTTTGTTTCTACTTATTAAATTTATTTGTTAATATTTTACTAATTTTATATTTGTTATAAATTATTATTATTAATTATTATTATTATTATAAAATATGTTTTTATAAAATATTGCTTGAATTTTCATTTAACTTAATATAAATTAATTAATATAGGTTTTAATCATAATAATAATAATAAATAATTAATTAAAAGTTTAAAAATGGTAAAATATTAAATTTAAATATAAAGGTTAAAAAATTAAATTTTATACATTAATATGATAATATGTGTATCAGTGGTATGAGATACTGTAGATAGTGAAGGGGCTTGAAAATCTGAGTTCAAATCCTCTATATTTACAATTAGGCTACAAGTATGAGTGCCTGGTATTTCAAATATTACATATTAAGCCTGCATTCTTCCCATTCCTCTTCTATGTATTTAAATATATACTGTCCTATTCATGAGGGGTCAGAGTGACTTGAGGTTAACATGGGCAGGACAGCAATATTGGCATCAGCATGAGATTTGGGTGTTTTATCAGATTTTCAATGGTATGGATGGCTAAAGAGTTGGAGGTTGGAATAGGTTGAAGCCTGTCCATTAAAGTGTAAGGATTTGCTATCTTATTATAAAGTGAGCACTAATTATATATATATATATATGGGTGTGGAATATGGTAGTCTGGACCAACTGATGAGTGCTGGTTTGGCATGAAATACGTATACTAGTGATTATTTATCTTTTCTGCATGTGTGTGGTCATGTGTATCAGTAGTATGAGATAGTATGGATAGTGAAGGGATTTGAAAGTCTGAGTTCAAATACCCTATAGTTACAATTAGGCTCCAGATATAAGAGTGCCTGGTATTTCAAATCTTATATTAATATATAGATAAATTTAATAGAAATTTAATCAAGTAAAAATAACATATTTAATAATAAAATATTGATAAATTATAAGTTTATTATGTTAGATATATCATTGTTATTATAATAATATTAATGATTATATATTAACAAAATAACATATAAATTGGTAAAGACTAAATTCTTTTAATATGTTTATGATATAAAATGTAAAACAGATATTTGAGACTACTTATTTAATATAAAAACGATTTAATGAAAAATTGATTATAAGCTTCTTAAGGAGAACATTTATAGCCAAAATATCAGTTATACTTGTTTGTGATGAAAAAGCTATGATATTATGAAAAGTGTCTTGTCAACAACTTTTTTTAAAATTCTGAAATAATAACATTACATGTGCAATTACATCTTCATCCAATAATTACTGCACAGAGACACATTACAGATATAAACAATTTTAAAATTTGAAGCAAATTTTATTTCATTGGTAAGAATACTTTTTCTACTTGCATTTATATGTTTAAGATAACACTTGTCTATTTTCCATAATTTTTATGGGAAAAAAAAAAGTTTGAAAAACACTAAAACAATATATATCTTTTTGGCTATTTTTAAATAATAAGGAGAGATTGATATTTTTTTAATAAAAATAAAGAAAATTTTATTCTGAAATTTTGATGCAACTCATGGTCAAGTTATTGATGGGATACATTAAATGATAATTAAGAAAGGGAAAAGTTCAATGATGAAATGTCCTGCACTGCACATACTAAGAAAGGTTCATAGGAGCCAAAGAAAGGGGCCTGAATTTGATATCTTGGAGATTGGTAACTAAGCTTGCATGACTCAATATATATAAAGATAACACCAAAGTTCTGTTCATGGAAAAAAACACAATATGGGGGGATTTCTTGAACCATTTCATCAATACATCTATTCTAATTAAAGAATTAAAACCCTGGACATTCATTCCTGATACTCTCAGCTCCATGTGCCATTAATTCAACAGAAACATTACAATTTGTTTTCATTGAACATCTGGTGAAAATTTTTAGGTTAAAGGAATAAGTGTTTAGTGGATTTGCCTTTGTAAACTCAGAAATTACTGATTCTGTCAGGAGGATGGTTATTGGCTTTCTTCTTTGATATTCTGGATCACAAGCCATCAACAGAAAATGTTCTAGCACTTTCTACTTTAGGGTCTACAAGTCAGTCAGAGGGCTTCCCTCTTGGCACCTCGAATGGCAAACTATCCATGGATGTCTGTTTAGCATTTTACTTGAGAGCTCATAGGTATCTGTAAGTTATTATTATTATTATTATTATTATTATTATTATTATTATTATTATTATTATTATTATTATTATTATTATTATTATTATTATTATTATTATTATTATTATTATTATTATTATTATTATTATTATTATTATTATTATTATTATTATTATTATTATTATTATTATTGTTGTTGTTGTTGTTGTTGTGATCAGGGTATAGAATTGGCTTATGAGGATCTTTATTTGTCAAGTCACAATTGGATCCCTGATCATCTATTTTAGAATTGAACCTATGTTTTTTTCCTGGTAGTTGGGGAACAGGGAGTTCAGTGTCTGAAGAGCTAATATTGTGGCTATTTTGATTGTTGGGGCACTTTTTCTTCAGCATATCTCATGATTTTGTGATACAGTTTATTCCTTCAGACCCTATTCAGAAAATATATAATGTCAAACCCAGGAAATACAATTAATTTTGATTGCAAATTGTCACTGCAAGTAGTATGTAATAAATGTATTAATTTCTTTTTGTTATTTTGTCCAATGATTGTATATCATTATATAATCTCTCATTTTATCAATCTTTTAATAATTTCAAATCTACTATGTCAATCACTGTTACCCTTTTAAGAACTTACTTAAAATAAGGTATATCTGAGAAAGCAACATAGCTGTTAACAAATATTTAACTATTTATCATTATTTTTGAAAAATCATACTATTAACTAACCTAACATATATATATATTCTATGTGACAAACCAAAACTAGTTTATCATTAATGTTTTATAATTCAAAAATCAGCAAGTTTATCATTAATCATTTATAAATTACAACAGAACTTTAATGTCATGAGTAAAAATAAAACTAGTTGACAAATAATAAATTGTATTTACACTGTATTTACAAAACATTATTAAGAAAAAAAACTAATCAAACTGGAAATGCAATTAATTGAAAAAAGAATCATATGGTTTTTATAATTATATTTAAAAATGCTAATACAGCAGTAATTTCTTCTCATTCATACTATTTGTTACATTTTTAATACTCAATATACATTGTATTTTAAATGTTATTATATAAGTTATTCCTAATATCAATTAATCTTTTTATTTTAGATTCAATTTTTTGCTTTGATATTAAAAGCATTCTTATTACATTTATCCTTAATTGTACTACTCTTAAAGAATGACAGTTCCTTTTATCGATAACAGAAGGTTTTATATCATAATTTAGTAGTAATAGAATCGAAGCTAAATTTTAATAGTTATGTAAATTTCTAAGCCAAGAAATAAACTATTACTAAGAAAAAAAATTCAGTCTAGTTGAATAAGAAATTAAATATTAATATTATTAAGATGAAAAACATAAATAAAATATTGAAATTATTTTTATGAAGTGTAAAGAAAGCGACAATACAGCAAGAAAAATATTTTTAAAAAGCATTATTGTAATGAGATGATTAAATAATTAAATGTGTGGTATATATATGTAATGATCAGATATTTTACAGTAATATCTCCACACTAAACTCTAATATAATTATTTCTACACTTAGCGCTTTCGAAGGAACTTTATGCCTTCATTTTCAAAGCTGTAGAAAGCTCTAATACCGATGTTAATGAAAAAAGAAATTGAAAAAATACATATATTGTATTAGGTAAATATATATTTACAATATAACAAGCTTAATACTTAATTGAGACATATAGTAAATAAAACTAGACAAGTAGGAGACAGAAGAATTATCAAGAAGCATATATAGAATACCATAAACTACTATGGTTAGGAAAAGTTGCAAAAATAAAACAACCATTGATGCAAAGAATGGCATTATTAATTGAGAAAAAATATACTATGGAAGTGTTTTTGTGATTAATATAATAAAAATTATAAGCCCATATCTATGTTAATGGAAAATAGATAATTGAGAAAAATAAAAGTGAAAAAGATTGTATGTATCTAAAATAAAGACTGGAAACTTGATTAAATTTGAGTTGGTTTATTGAACAGTGAGAAAAAAAAAAGGTTGATAAAATTAGATGATGTTAGTAGATGTTTTCTAATGTTTGCAATTGCATTATTAAAAACAATATTGTGATGATTTTAGAATAATAAATTTAATTTCATATATTGCTAAAGTGTTGTTGATTATATTGGAAAAACATATAGGCAATATGTACCTGAAAGAAAAGAGGAGGAAAGTTATAGTAACAATGATGTGAGCAGATGATGAAAGATGTATAGCCAATTTTTAATATTTTAAAATGAAAGATGTCTTCTTGCAGAACAGATAGATGTACAGAGAAAGGTAAAATAATATGTTGTATATTTTTTCTTTTGTTCAATATTTATTTAAATGATTTTTTAAGGAATCTAAAAAAAGTGAATGATAAGAATATGCCTTATGTTCAATGATACCATACTTTTATGAATTATGCAAATCCTTGCCAATTTGTTGATGCATTTCCTTTGGAGAAAATAAAATTTTTTCTTTTTCTGATCTTTGTAAATATCTCCTTTATTTTTATATATTTTATATATATTGCATTGTAAAAGAAATAAAGTTTTATTTGAAACAAATAAATGAATTATAGTAAGAATAGGAAGATTAATTGTAGTGTTTTGTGGATGGAATGGAGTGATTTCACATTCTGTGAACAATTTGAAATAAAAGTAGCTATTACAAATGAGGTAATAAAAGATTAAGTAAGAGTGACAATCAGACAGAAAAATTTAAAAAGAGTATTGCTTTACTTATTTAAGATATTCTATATATACTTCTTCCTCCTCCTTCTTCAGTAATTTTGCTTATTCATATATAATAATATGTCTTATTAAATAATCACAAACTTCTTATCCCTTTAAGCAAATAATGTTTATTAATATAATAACAATTTTGACTGTTCCTCACAGTCTTCTTCAGATCTCAATTTATTTCTCTATCTTTCCACCATTTTACTATCTAAAAAGATAATACAATAATAAGATAATAAGATAGTAAAATGGTGGAAAGGTAGAGAAATAGATTGAGATCTGAAGAAGACTGCGAGGAACAGTCAAAACTATTACTATATTAATAAACATTATTTGCTTAAAGGTATAAGAAGTTTATGATTATTTAATAAGATATATTGTTATTTAAGAAGGTGATTGTTTAATGTTGGAAATAGTTATAAATTCACTATTAGAATTCTAATGGTAAAACAAACTTTGAATAAGATTTATTTTTTATGTCTTTAAAGTTCAGATTGAGAGAAATGTTATGTTGTGACTATGAGAAATTATAGAAAGATATAAAATCATTAAAAACTAGTCAACACTTAGACAATCATAATATCAAAAACAATCAACAATTTATAAACTATTGTCGAAATAATATTTTTATATTGTATACTTACATGATATTTAGAATATTATATGGAAGATGGTTACTTCAACATTAAATTAAACAATATTTGATATTTGAAGACATGTAAGTGTCTGAAGATTTAGATCTTTTTTATTAATATTTAAGAATTAGATAAGTGCTTGGCTTGAGTTAGTATTTTGAATCTAATGTCCTAGCTCCTCACTGAAGACAGCCATAGCTTGAAACCGGTCTGGGATGGGGAAAATCATAGATAAAAACTTCAGGGACTTTCTCTTGTAGCATTTATCATAAAAAAATCAAATAAATAAGCTTGTTTAGAGCTATTAGCAGGCTCTTTATATATTACATTTGCTAATGCAAGGTCATGTGACACGTGACTGATTTTTACTAATATTTGATATTATGATTTAAATAATTATATAAATTTATTTTAAAGTTCATTTTAACTATTTTATTTCTTTAGTTACAACATGTGGCATTTTTTAAAAAGACTATGATTAAATTACCATTGATTACCATTTAACATCTAATATATAGCTTATTTTATAATGAGCTTACTAGACAAAGGAATAGTGTTTTAATACGTATATTTAGAGTTTTAGTTATTTAACATTATTAATTTAGGTAATTGGTTTTGTTTAATATTTAGATAGACAAAAGTTGATAAATGAGGCTTATTTAGAAAATAATAGAATTAATAATGTGGTGAGTAAAAATTAATGCATTAGATTTAGATTTGCCTTAATACGGTTGTACAAGAATTAAAATTCTGTAAATAAGATTCTCATAATTTTTTGCATTGAATTAAAAATATAAATTTACTGAAAAACTTTTTAAAAAGTGTATTTTTATTGAAATTATAGAAGCATCATAATATCCATTGCTTCAAAATCTGCTGTTTTACTTACCCATGATTTAATAAAAATATAGTAAAGAAAAATGGAATATGTATTTTCCAATTCTCATCTCGACTGCTATATGCTATGATCGTAAAGTATGACATCCCATTAGAAATACATGCTTATCAAGTAACTATAAAACAACCATTTTAATACCACTTAAATATTATATATTTATATTTTATTCTTTTTATTTTTATCACACACACACACACACAAAAAAAGTTATTTCTTTTTGATAATTATTTTTAGTGGTATTTCGATATTTTAAAAATATTAACATTAAATTACTCATTTATCTATAATATTTTTAATTTTCTATCAAATATAAATACTAGTTATCTACTGTTCAGTAAGATTTGAAAATACAGGCATTCTTCATATACCTGAAGCATAATTGTAAATATAGGGGATTTGAACTCAGACTATCAATCAACTTTCAACTATCCACACCATCTTATACCACTGATACACATCACCACACACATGCAGAAAAGATAAATAATTACCAATATACTTATTTCGTGCTGAACCAGCCTCATTAATTGGTCCAGATTTTCATCTCCCACACATATATACAAACAGATGATAATCTGGACCAACTGATGAGTGCTGGTTTAGCATGAAATACTTATATTGGTGATTATTTATCTTTTCTTCATGTGTGTGGTCATGTGTATCAGTGATATGAGATAGTGTGGATGGTTGAAGAGTGCTTGATAGTCTGTATTCAAATCCCCTATACTTACAATTATACTCCAGGTATATGAAGAATGCCTGTATTCCAAATCTTACACATTAAGCCTGCATCCTGCCCATCCCTCTTCTATGTATTGAAATGGATAAGGTTATATACTTGAGGGGACAGAGTAACTTGAGGTCAACATGGGCATGGCAATAATATTGACATCAGCGTGATATTTGGGCTTTCCAT
Organism: Epiperipatus broadwayi; assembly: GCA_028023455.1. NCBI lineage: Eukaryota > Metazoa > Onychophora > Udeonychophora > Euonychophora > Peripatidae > Epiperipatus > Epiperipatus broadwayi. Next base: position 3,065,323 of record JAQFVV010006228.1, read on the forward strand.
AATCAGATTTTTGATGGTATGGGTAGCTGAAGAATGGGAGGGTGTGATAAATTGAAACCTGTCCATTAAAGTATGAAGATTTGCTATCTTAACATAAACTGAGCACTGGCTGTATATATGTGTGGGAGATGATAATCTGGACCAACTGATGAGTGCTGGTTCAGCATGAAATACATATATTGGTGATTATTTATCTTTTCTTCATGTGTGAGGTCCTGTGTATTAGTGGTATGAGATAGTGTGGATAGTTGAAGGGTGCTTGAAAGTCTGTGTTCAAATCTCTATATCTACTGTTCAATACTTTATTTTTTCACTGATCAATTTAAAATTCCCAAACATATAATTTTATATATCATCATCATCATTTTCAGATCTATTGCAAGATAAAGATCTCTCCAAGTTCAATCTATAACATCTTTTTTCCACATTGCCCTTAAACATTTTCTTATTTCACCATTCCACCTCACACACGGTCTCATTCTAGGTCTTTTATAATCTCTTGAAACCAGTTAAAGATTCCCAACTAACCATCTTATATATATTGTATTTTTGATATTAGTATTGCATTTTATAAAACATTTAAAATTCTTATTTATGTAAAACATTTTACCTATTTTTATATAAAAAAATAAAAATAATAAAATAAATATATAAACAGATAACAAATATTTTTATGTCAACAATTTAATTAATTAGTAGCATAGTCATTATGAATACTATAATTAAGTTGATTATACCAACAAAAATTGTTCTGGCAAATAAGATACATGTCACAAAATCATACTGAAGTTGTTGAAACTTCCACACTCAGTACATTATTAGAAAGTTTAGGAGAAAACTCCGTATTTATCAAGAAGAATTCTCTTACTTTTTGTTATCTTAATTCTAAAGTCTCAATTGAAGTGATAATAAAGTTTCCGAGATACTAAAAAAAATTATGTGATTGTCATCTGATGTGGATAATATTGAAAGCAAACTTAGTTGAAAAGCATATTGAAAAGTATATAGTAATATTATACTATAAAAGTGTATCACGATGTACATTTAATAATTAAATGGTTTATAAAGCTTTATATGTTTTATATTTTAGTTGATAGTCAGGATTTATAGTGTATACTAGTAAATAAGCTCTTAACAAGCTTTGCAGAATATCCCCAATCCCAGACCAGTTTCTGCTACTGGCTTTCTCAGGTGCTAGGATATTCAAGCATTAGATTAAAAATCCCAGGACAAATCCCAGCACTTTATCTAATGGATAACTATTAAGTATAAAATCTGAAATTTTCAAAATCCATATATCTTCCAATCCAACCATCTAACTTAAATAGCCATATGGGACTGAACTAAGTTCAGATACACCATATATAATAGTAAATAGGTAATTGCTTTCCTCTCAAGATATTTACAATAGCTTCTCTAAGTCAACATATTTTTATACAATAAAGTAATTTTGCTATCACAAAAATTTTAAGATGTTAATATTTCAAGATCATGAATTAAGATATGTGATTTCATATCTAAATCCTATGATGAAATAATCCTTTAATATTACATTTCATTTTTAATTGAGAAAAGTGTTACTGGAACATTTAAAATGATTCAAATATTTTGAAGTTTTTGTGATGAATAAATAAACTATGTCATTACATATATGCAGTGATTTAAAAATGGCACTGGAGGAAGCTTGGGATATTTTAAAGAATAATGTTCATCATTAGTGCAACTCTTCATTATCTGTATTCTTGTCCATATTTAATGTATTGAAAAATCCCATCATTGCAATGTTTATGGCACAAAAAGTCACTTCTATTGATTTATATCTTCCAATACCTAATGCAATGTTATGAAATTTTACCTTCAAAATGGCTGGTGATGAGACATAAGAAACATCAATCCAAAAAATCACAGAAAAAATGCCATCTTATCACTAGCAATATTTTCTTCAATAAATACATTCATAAATTCTTCTGACAAAGACTTTTTTTAAGCAAAATGGGCAAGAAAAATTGATTAAGCAGTACAAGCATATAGTGTATTATAATTTCTACTCATATGTATGTCTTAAATGAAAAACTATTTAAGAATTTAATCATTGATTTATGCAAAGAATGATTAAATAGATCTAATTTTAATGAAACGGCCAGAACAGACATTGTATTGAGATTTGATTATGAAGACAGCAAGCCATGTTTAGTAAAATGTGCACTTCTAATGTGAATTGGAGCTAATGGAGACTGTTTATTTAATTTATGGTACTGTACAAGAAATTGCTGATTTTTTAGGTCTAATTGAATCTGCTGCAACTGGTGTGTTTGTATAATAGAATTTTTTTAGTAGACACCTCTAAGTTACTCACATTAATAAACTTGATACATAAATCTATGTCAATAAGATCTAATTTACCATAACTAACATGAGTTGAGCCACTGCACTGAAAAATTGGTTGCAACTTCATTCCCTGTCCCAAATCATCATCATCATCAACCATTATCAATCCACTGCAGAATGAAGGTCTCTCCAAGTTTAATCCATCTTCTCTGATTTTTAGCTTTTCTTCTCCACACCACCCCTGCACACTTTCTTAATTCATCCATCCATCTCACATGTGGTCTCTTTCTGGGTCTTTTACAATCTCTTGGAATCCAGTTTAAAATTTCAATTGTCCATCTATTATCATCTCTTCTAGCAATATGAGCCCAACTCCACTTCAATCCTTTAATGTTTTCAATGAATTCAGTAACACCTGTTTGTTCTCTTACCCATACATTGCGTTTTCGATCTCTTCTTGTTACTCCCAACATACATCTCTCTATACTTCTTTGAGTGATATATTTTTATATTATTTTTATTCTTGTATTTAACATAAACCAATATATATACACACACTTAAAATTACCATGATAATCACATTGATATAAAAACGTTTGTAAATATCACAATGATAACCTAATTATAAATCTAAGTAACCCAATTTTTTACCCATTAATGAATATCCTAAGAAATTTCTTTGTTCAAACTCACAAAAAGGCTAATCACATCAGTAAACTCAAAATATATATTTTTCTATTTGTTTATTGATAAAGTCTCATGAATCTTCTGGGAATTATGTCTTCAATATATGCTGTGATCCTAACCTTGATTTTAATATATAGTAAATAGGCTCAAAGAACCATCTGATTTAAATTCTGAATCATCCTATCTATAAAGATTAAAAACAAAGACAATTATTCTAATACGATGTTAAAATCAGGTGCAAGGTTGCCTATTAGTAAAAAAAAAAAAAAACTGTAATTCTTTGTTGATTAATTACATGAAGGAAACTCATAAACATAATCACAATTTGGTAGTTTCTTGCCATTTATAAAATCCCTAAGTACAAAGATATATGACTATCCAATTGCTATAATAATTTTTTTTATACCTTTTGATATTTTTTGAGAATGGAAACATTTTTTTTCACTTAAAATATAATAAATAAAAAATATATAATGTAATTTGTCCTTCATTAAGTATAAAATTATTTTTAATTATGACAAGTGCTGAACTGAGTTCAGACCCATATGACTATATAAGCTATTGAGCTTAGATTGAAAATATTTTTGTGTTTTCAATTTCATTCTCATAGTTTTATAGTTAAGTAGAGATAAAAGGTGGTTGCTGGAGGGTTGCAATAGATCCTAAGATCTAGGCGCAGTGCTCTCAAATCCAAAGCTCCTCACTGACAAAGGCCACATGCCAGAAACTAGTCTGGGGTATTTGATGAGTAGGCATTAGATAGGGATTTTGTGCACAAGCCTTCTGGCATCCATTGATTTTTTCTGGTTGGCACAGTGTGGCACAACTGTATGGAGAGTTTTGCCTTGTTTATAATCGTAAGATGTTTTACTTTTTCGGATGAGAAAGATAATCTGTGTATTAAATAACAACTTGATTTAATATGTTTAATTTATTAATTATTTGTGTAATCAAAAATAATCAATTTGCAAAAAAATCAACTTTTAAACTACTTCTGATATGTAATCTTTTTTCTAGTATCCCAAAGTTTCCACTAAAACGCAGATGATACTGTTGGCTGTGGTATTTTTTCATTAAAGTTATTCAAAAGGATCTGTCAATACGTAGATCTTCATAATTCTTAAAAACAAATCTTTTATATTTCAAAGTTTGTCTTCTTACTAATCATGAATAAATGTTTTTTGTTCCAAGAATTAACAACTTTTTTATTTTGAGAAATACTAGGAAGGTTTAATTAAGTCTGCAGTGTAATGAATGCTATGCAGATCAAGTTATAATATTATTAACAAAACAAATAAAATCAAATTAGTTTTTAACCCAATAAACATCACATGATCACCATTTCTTATGCTTGCTTATAACTGTTTTTAAAACAGGCAAAACTCTCCATACAGTATTGTCACTCGGTGCAAGCCAGAGTAATCAATGGATGCCAGAAGCCTTGTACATAAAATTCCCATCTAGTGTCTACTCATCCAATATCTCCATACTAGTTTCTGGCTTGTGGCCTTCATCAGTGAGTAGCCTTGGATCTGAGAGCACTGCACCTAGATCTTACAATCTAATGCAACCCTCCAGCAGACACCTTTTATTTCTATTTAACTACAAAACTATGAGTCTTAAATTGAAAACACAATAATATTTTCAATTCAAGCTCATTATTTTATATAGTCATACAGGTTTGAACTCAGTTTCATATCTATACATTTTGGTGTCTTTAGTTCTTTAATAACCACAAGCCAGAAACTAGTCTGAGAATATTGGATGAGTAGGTACTAGATGGGGATTTTATGCACAAGCCTTCTGGCATTCATTAATTATTCTGGCTCGCACTGAGTGACAATACTGTATAGGAAGTTTTGCCTGTTTTAATAACAAACTGCTTTTCATGTGGATTAATACATTTCATAATATAAACATACTAATCACTGATTTTTAGACACAGAAACAAAATCAATTTCACAAATTGGTATAAAAAGAAATGATAGTGAATTTCTGTAAATTTCATTTCTGTAAATTCCTAAATATTCTTACAAGCATTGTTGATTTATGTAAGCACATAAATATTATTAACTTAAATTGGCTTATTAACTTTAATTTCTCCCATAATATTGGTCAGACCATTGTTCGATATTCTTGATTGAAATGGTAAGATGAAATTTTCAAATAATCCTTAAGAGTCAAAGCTTATTTTGATTAGGTTTGCTAGAGTGTTAGAGTTTATTCCCTTTACGTTCAAAGTCTGAAACTGAATTAGATCTTTACTTTTAATTCTTATTATCCTGGTAATTCTTTTCCTGAATACTATGATCCTTGGCTTAGACCCAACACTGGTTAATATTACAATCTCTTTGGAATTTTATCCTTTGCACTTCTATAAACTGTATTTCATCAGTAATTTCATTATTAGGTAAATTATATTGAAATATCTTAGATAATTGAATATTTTTATCATTAAAACAACTTATGTACTCAATGTGAAAATCATAATTACTTTCCTCATAAAAAATATATATTAGGCCCAATCTTAATAAAAATAAAATATTAGAATATAAGATCTATGTATATTGAATAGTATAGGATTACAAGACATTTTGTTTGCCCATATATACCATAGGTATTGCATTCATTTCATTTGACCTCAAATTGAAGTCAGTAAGACATTTGAATTCATGCTTTAGGATCATGCTGACCTTTGCTAGCCAAGATATTAAACTTCTTAGAAAGCTTTGATCTTTATATATATATTAT
>JAQFVV010006228.1:4285843-4736120 GCA_028023455.1 Epiperipatus broadwayi
TATTTTTTCATTATCTTTCTTATTGATAATTTTCTTCACAATATTTTGACTGTCTAGATATCTGTTTCAGTGCATTTTATTATGAATATTGTTGAATGTTATGAAATAATGAAAATAAAACATCATTTTTAGCCTTGAAGAAAATTGCTATTTATTCAAAATGGAGGGAAAAACATTAATATAAAAAAGACAATGAAACCATTAAAGTATGAAATTATTATTTTAAAAAATATAATAATCTTTCTTTCTATATATATTGTAGGATTTCTACTTTTAATTAATTCAAGTGGCTTTTTACTACAAAAAAAAAAAAAAGAATTACATCACTGATAAGTCTTAATTATAATCAAAAATAATTCTTTAAATAGCTACTATCAAAAATTAACACATACATACAAACATACACACATACTTGCACATATATATATATCAAGTAAAATTTGTTTTCCATACAAAAAACATTTATGTGCAAACTACTCTAATAAAGTGATGATAAGAATAAAATTTAAATATATATAGATGTATATGAGTTTATCAAGATACACATTCAAAAATATAGTATACTGTATTTATTTAGCAATATTTAAATTAAGATATAACCAAGCAATAATCAATGGCAAATTGGTCATACAAGCTGAATTTGAACTATCTAGAAATATTGTTTTTCTGTCTGCCCATTTGCAAATTAAAAATGAGTGTTTGGTGGTGGTTTTTTTCTTTAAACAGAATATGCTTATAAATGTGTTCAGAACTATAAATATTAAAATTAACTAATTCTTTAAATTTTCAACAGCATATGCAGAAAAAAAATATATTAAAAATATTTTAAATCCAGTAAATCGTTAGCTATTTAAAATTTATAGCAAATAGAAATCGTTATCAACACTTTTTTTTTTTAATCTTAAGAAAACAATTAAATGGAAAAGTTCTATTATGAGATTTTTTTTTCTTCCAGCTAAATTCTTAAAATTAAATGGAAGAATAAGAGAAAATTTACCAGAAGAAAGATTTTGTCTATAGTATATTTTACACTTACAATATTTTTTATTGATTTATCACAGTCACTTATTAAGAACTTCTAATTAATTAGATTATTAATTTTAAAAAACCTGAGTACCTTAGCTATAATCTTTGTTATCTATTGATTAAACTTTTTGACTTTCACTGAAATCTATAAAGAGCTTCATTTTTCCTCCAACAGTCTTTACTAAGAAGATTTGAATTTTTTCTTATCTGTATTACCTTTCTTCAGTTTAATACTTGCATTCTTCTCTTTGTTTTGTTTACTTTTCTTAATGATTACAACAGTAAGATAGGTCAATGTTGGTTATAGTTAATGACAGTAATATCATCAGCTAAACATTATTTTAAACTATATGGAAGACAGCAAACACAAACTATTCCTGTATATTACGTTGAAAATCATGATTTGCAACAAAAGTTAGTGATGCTAGATGAACTTATTCTTTAAATAAATATCTAATGCCTAGACACCCAACATTGGAATGAATAGATTCGATCGGCACAATAAAAATATACCTTTGAACAGCTTAATAAAAATCAAGCAAATGATAGATTATTTTGGATAAATTCTATTTATATGGCAATTAGGAATTAATATCAACTTAATGGCATCTGATAATGCATATAGAGAGAAATTTTAAATATGCACAGTAAGAGATAATAATAGATATTTCAGATTCTGAAAATAATGTTTACTACTCTTCTTGATAAATAAAACTCAGTTAATAAAATTCTATTTGATTCTAACAACAAAGTTTCTTAATGAAACAAAATAAATTTCATTGTAAATGACTGGTTTTTTGTCATAATTTTTAACTGGATTTATTCATTTTTTTAAAAGCAGTTAAGTCACTGAAATGCTGTAAATATTTGTTTTAAATATAATTTTTTATTTTTGCGAAGAAAGATTGTTAAATCAAACATTTTTAATGTTTTTTAATCTTAAATAAATTCTATTTATATAATATTGAATTGTTTGAATTTCTTGTAGATATTTTTTTTGTAATTATTTAATACTTTCAAATTAATTTTTTATAAATAGAATATTATTAAATATAGACATTTGATGGAAGTTCATGTGCATGCTACATACATGCATTGGTCTTCTTGGTCAGTTGAAGAATGGCAGAAGGCTGGGTCGTTTTGAACTTTCTAGGTGTTGATAGTTTTAATAAAAAAAAATTGGGGGTCGATGACAGCAAAAATAGAACCCCTTACTATTGCTATTTGTTACTTCAAAATATCTATGATTCCAATAGGTACCTAATTAAGAAGTAAAATAATTCAAAAAACCACTGTTTTGATAAAAACACTTTACATACCAAACTTGCAAATAAATAGATAAAATGTGTCATTAAAAAAGTCACACATAAGAATGCATGAAAATGTATGTAGAACAAACATGTCTGTACATTGTCTTATCGAACATATCAACACAAGTGACAGACATGAAAAACCGTTGTATGTCTGCACTTACTCACCGTAGGATGAGACGATATTCGATATTAGCAGAATCTATCAGTTTTTTATGAATATGCTTTCGTAAAACTATAAATGGGGTTTATTTGATGTGACATGTACGTATTTGTGATTTGAACTTTGAATATAATTATTTATTGAAGAGCAGTATTACAAAAAAGAAAATTGGAAGATACCATTTATTTATTTGAGTTTGAACAAAAATTTTTTGTCTCAAATAAGTACATACTTTATGGTTTTTTTTTTTTATCACAGGGGCTGTCGAAATTATTTGTTAATAAAAGTTTTTATTTCTTATGACAATAATATAATTGAACCAAAAAAGAAATGCAGATAGTACAGCTTGGACTATTTGAAGCTAGGATTTGTTTTGTCATTATCAAACAAACATTTACCATTGTGCTTAGCAATGACATTATGAAACCATCAAAACTAGCAGATCACTTGAACAGAATTCATCCAGACAAAAAAAGAAAAAGATTTGTCATACTTTCAATCACTTAAAGATACAATTCTGAAGAGATTCTATATTTGTTTCATCATCAAAGCAAAATGTGATGGATTGAGAGCATCATACAACATATCCCTATTCATTGTGAAGTCTGGCCAACCACACACCATAGTGGAGAAACTGATTCTACTAACCATTGTAGAGGTATTGAACACCGTACTCCATAAACCTGCACAAGATGTTATAAAAAGGATTCCTTTGAGCAATAACACAGTTCAAAGACATATCGACGAATAGAGTCACGATGTGGAAAACTGTCTATGTAATCACTTGCACGAAAACGTTTTTTCCTTCCAATTGGATGAATCGACATTACCCATTAATGAAGTTTGTTGCTGGCATACATTCACTTTATTCAAGATCAGGAAATGCATAAAGAAGTGTTTTTTTGCTAGAACTTTGGAAACTGACACTAGAAATGAATTGATTTTTAATTTAATGGAGTTATTTTTCAGGGAAAAAGCGATTCCATTGACAAATATATTTGTTGCGATAGATGGAGCACCAGCTATAGTTGATCGTTATTGCGGTTTTTTATAAGTTACCTGAAACAACACATACCTGAAGTGCTTGTACTTGTAGTTCACTGCATAATTCATATGCAACATTTAGTAGCCAAGAACCTTAACGACCAATTGCATCAATCGCTTCAGTTTGTTATAATAGGTGTGTAAAATTTGAAGTATCGCTTTGAACACTAGACTGTTCACTCGATTATTGAGGTAAGTGACGAAGATTTCTATTGATTGGTTCTCCATATCAAAGTCTGCTGGCTTTCAAAAGGTTTCTGTTTGGTGAGATTTTTTGCACTTTTTCAATCTGTTTTAATGTTTTTGGAAGGCGAGGATTTCAATTTGAAAGAAAATTTACTTAAGAGTAAAACAGATATTGCTTATTTAACTGACTTATTTGGCAAATTTAATGATATTAATTTACAATTGCAAGGAGACAATTTGAATCTCATCAAAGCAAAATTGGTCATATCAGCTTTTGTTGCCTGATTAATGTTTTTTAAACAAAATATTGCAAGATCTGAGCTTTCCCAATTCCCCAACTTTTTTAAGATAGTCACAATTCAAGAAGAAAATTATCTTGCTGTACGTCACTTAGATTTCAAAACTACATTTGAAGCTATTTTATCATTAGAAATACAAGACTGGATAATAAACTCATACACTACTAGTACAGAACCAAATATAATTTTGCAAGATGAACTAATCAAACAGGGGTATCAACAGTTTTGGCTGCAACAAGATATTCCACTTCTGTACCTGGTAGTATGGACTGTTGTACAAAAGTATTTGCTGTCATTTTCATCGTCATATCTGGTTGAGGGAGGCTTCATTTCTGCTTCAGAACTGACATCAATTGCATATCACTGAACATAGAGATTTGAGAATGCAATTCATTAATTTAAAGCTGACATAGATAAATTGTTGACAGATCACCAGATGCACCCATCTTATTAAATTCAGTTTTCCAAGCTAATTTATTTGGTGTTCTTATTTTTATAATTCTGATTAAAATCTTTCATTGTTGTAGTTTTGTTGATATTTAATTCTATCTGAATATGTTGATTTTTTTATTTCATTTTTATGCTTTTGTACTTATTTTGAATTTACATATTTATTCATAAATGTCAAAAATTAAAAAAAACTCTGCTCATATTTTTTTGCTTTAATTTTCATTAGTGCAGATTTCGATATTAAATGCTGTACAAGATAATGCCATATTCCACAGTCCTTTTATCTTTTTCAATCATTAATTACAAGTGATTAAAATGAAAAGTTTGATGAAGGGGGTTGATGGTTTTAAAAGTTTTTGGTAAACAGGTCTGCGGACGGAAAAGGTTTGGGAACCCTTGGTTAGTGCAATCGTAGAGTGTTAGGACTCTGTAGTGAGTGTAAGGCCGTCGAGTCAATTTCAGTTCAGGCACTTCCAACATTTGAATTTATTATAAACTCCGAGAAATAAAGCCATTTAAATATTTATTTATTAATGTTTTATCTCGTGGAACGTTGTTCTAATTAAAAAATAGGGAATCGTATTCAGAAAATTCTGTAAATCCAACTATACTTGGAAATTTTTTTAGGTCTTATGTTCTAAAATTATAAAAGTAGTTTTACATATTTGTAGGAGGTACTACAGCAGAATTGATTGGATAAAATAATTTAAGAAAAATGAAGAAAAGGAAATGTTGCGAAAATAAATTAATATAAAAGAAATACTAAATAACACCGTTTCATGAAAAAAAAAAAAAAAGAGCAGTTAAAAATTACTGTTCGGTATTGAATTTTTTAGTAATCAGAATTTGAAAGTTATTATGGCAATATAGTCAAAGTGATCCTTTTTTTCTTTGAAAGTTTTATTTATTTATTTTTAAAATAAATATCTATTTGTAAGTTTTGCTGATTTTATCATTTAGCATCTTTTTTTTTTTAATGTTTCATATTTTATGAATGCGAATTGTGATAACTTGCATAAGGAGTCCTTGTTTGAAAGATAAGACTTGTTTGTCTGGACTGTATTAATAATTCATGAAAATATCATTATATTTTAAAGCTTGATGGCTAATGAAATTTTCTTTTACTACTTCATGCTATTATGGGGGAATGGGAGAGGGATTTTGTAGAGGCCTTTACCCTGAAGTGGGTTATTTAAGATTGTTGAATTTTATTGTAATAAAAGTAAATAAGCAGTAGATTGATATCACAGACTTCTTTCATTGTATATAATTTGATTTTTAATTTTATTAGTGAAGATTAATCTAATTTAGTTTTTTGCATTTTATCATGAGCAAATCACCTACGTTTGGTTATATTTGATTTTTTTGTCTAGTTGTGTACGTTTATTGATCTACAAAATCCTGATTTATTGGGTAGTGTATCTACAATATCTGATGCCTCAAAATTCCTGATTCACTTACATGTTATCTGAAAATAATTGCAAACAAAAAAAAAAAGTTAGAAATTTGTGGGGCAAAAAAGAAATTTTAATTTTGTAGTTCAAATTGCAACTACCATATGCTGCGCTATTGATGTTAAAATGTGATATTGTAAATGACTTTTCCCTAATCTATAAGAGAAACAGTTAAAATTATAAATAATAATCTAATATCAAATATTATATCTACTATATTTTCTAATAATCAATTTTTATTGGAAATAAAAAGAAATGAAAAGAATTTTTTTTTTTAATATGTTACATTCTAATTTTTTAAAACTAATGCTGATGTTATTACATTAATAAAAGACAATAACTAAACTCTTCTAACTATTGGAATTTTGTAGCTATTGCCCATAAAATGTAATTGTTTTCATTATTTTTAAATAATGCACTTTTTGTCTATTGTACAATACTTTATTATTTTTGTTAATTATTTTTATTTATATCTTAATTTGTTTATGTAATTTTTTAAATACTTATATTATTAATAAATAAATATACATCTATATATGTGTGTGTTAAAAACTATGCATTGTTATACACATTCTTTTTTTTTTGTTGTTGTTCTAATATTAAAATTTATTATAATCGCATGACATACTATTTTTACTATATATATACTCACAATTTATCCCAGATGAAAAGATGATTCATTCTCCCCAAGCTGCTTGCTGAATCAATATATATGTTATGCGGTGACATAGTTAATTTATTCACCACAAAAATTTTAAAGTTACTAATTTGTCTGGATCACATGTTATGACATGAAATATGGCAATATACTTCGTATCTTAATTTATGATTGAACAATAGACTAACATTGAGAAAAATTGCTACTGAAACCTTTCTAATGATTTAAATTGTATATAGCAATGATGCTATGAGTCACAAGACCGTTTTCAAATATTTTGCAAGATTTCATGATGGCAAAGAGAGCATTAAAGACAACGAAGATACGCAACACACTGCCATATTTCATATTGTATGTAACTCGTAATCCAGTTATCCTAGTCATCTTAAAATTTTTGTGAGAGTACTTAAACTCATTTTATAACACATGCATTGATTCAGAGATAATGGACAGGCAGCTTGGAGGGAGAACCAATTCACTTTTTTATTGGGACAAACTTTGTACATAATGTTTACGGCAGTCTTACCATATTTCATTATAAATGCAGAATTCTACGTATTTTGCAGTTAACATTTAATTTTTAATTTTGCACATCTTACCTACAGATGGTAAAATGGTAAGAAATTTTCCAAGCTATTCTTACACTGTAATCTTAATTCATTAATTCAAACTGTTAAAAATTTTTTACGCAATAATAAAATAAGTAACTTATAAAATAGCTATAGTTCTAGTTGCTTACTTGTATTGATACTTAGCGGTAATTTTGATGGACTTGATAATCAGCTAAAAGTGCTGGATGAATTAAAATTCAGTCTGTCACAAATGTCATATGACTTCTCAGGCAACTATTTTTTTTTTTTACTTGTATTTGGCTTAGTTATTTTTTTTTATTTTTCTGTCTAGACTTCCCTTTCTATTCGGTTTTTTCGTGATTAAATTCTGCAATTTTTCAACATATCAATATGATTTTTTGGTTGTGCTCTGATCCATCATGTCAGCCGCCTGATGGTGTTGTTGCTAACAAAAAACACATTAATATAACGTTCCCGGCCTAGTGATTCTCTATTAATATTGACTTTTTTTTTTTGTTTACAAATTTTACATTCTTTCGTTTATAAATTATTTGGGACAATAATAGTTGTTTTTTAATTTTTATTGACAAGAGGGTCTTTTTTGATGTATGTTCAACAGAGAACAGGTTGTTTTTTTTTATGTATCTTTAAATAATAATTTTATGTTACTTTTATTGGTTTACATTTGATTGACAACAATTAGTGGGAGGGGTGTTTTTGTGTATGATTAAATAATAATTTATGTTACTTTTATTTTACATTTGATTGACAACCAATTTTACTTTCTTTCGTTTAGAAATTATTTTGGTTCCCAAATAATATTTTTGACAATGGGACAATAATAGTTGTTTCTTTAATTTTTATTGACAAGAGGGTCTTTTTTTGGTATATGTTCAAATGGTAATTTGGGTTATGTTTAAATAATAATTTACCTTTTATTGGTTTACATTTGATTGCTGACAACAATTAGTGGGAAAAGGGTTGTTTTTTTTTTGTGTATGTTTAAATAAAAATTGAAGTTATTTTTATTTTACATTTGATTGACAACCAATTTTACTTTCTTTTTTTCATTTATAAATTATTTTTTTCCCAAATAATATTTTTGACAATGGGCCAATAATAGTTGTTTCTTTAATTTTTATTAATAAGAGGGTCTTTTTTGGTGTATGTTCAAATAGTAATTTGGGTTATGTTTAAATAATAATTTACGGTCTTACTTTTATTGGTTTATATTTGATTGACAACAATTAGTGGGAGGGGTGTTTTTGTGTATGATTAAAGAATAATTTATGTTACTTTTATTTTACATTTGATTGCCGACAACAATTATTGGGAGAAGGGGTTTTTTTTTTGTGTATGTTTAAATAAAAATTTAAGTTATTTTTATTTTACATTTGATGAAGGCCATTAGGAATTTCTCACACAAGCTGCCCTTTACGAAGTGAACATTTCCGTAGGCAACAAGACTTACAAATGAAAGTCAAAAGATGTTTATGGACCTCAAGTCGCATATATTTGTCACACAATAATATCTTTTCCTTCAGCAGGATGTTTTTCTGCTGTAGAATCCATGTCTGGCAATTCCCATCTTTTCAAGTTTTCTGTGTTCGAATTAGCCATATTCTTGGTCTCAGAAAATTACTCGCTAAAACGTGACTTAAAGCGTGATCATCAAAAAAAATTGCGCTGCCCCACCTTAATAGAGAATTTAGGAGGCTTACAGCTTTATGAGGAACAATCACAACACTGTTAAAATTGTTAAAAGGTAACAGTACATCAATTCATATTAAAAAAAAGGCTCCAATGAAAATTTAAATAATTTTGACATGATGAACTTAACACACCCTCATACGATATTGTTACATAAAATACATAACACAGCATTACGATATAGTGCGTAACACAAACAACTACGGCATTTTCCTCTGCTTTTAGCATAGGAAAAAGCCACAGCGTTAACCGCTAAGCCGAGTTAACTAACACTCCTAGGTTTTATCGTAGAAAGAAGGCTTAACTCCCGAGTTAACACTCTTTCTTCATTTTAGCGTAGAAAGAAGACTTAACTCCGAGTTAATAGTCTTTCTAGGATTTATTGTAGAAAGAAGACTTATTAAAGGCTTGGGTATGGCCACGGAAATGGCATATTTCTAGAAATTAAGCTAGAAAAAGCACCATCCTGTGGCTGACACGATGGATCAGAACACAAACTTTTTTTTTTTTTAAATTGAATTTCGATTAACAAATTTTCATAAAAGATAAAATTGAGGCTTCAGGTTTGAAGTTGAAAATTTGAATAGTCACATTTAAAAAAATTTCGATAAGTTTTTTAGTGTTGCTGCATGCTGATGGAATTAAAAGTGGAAATTGTTGAGTACCATAAAAAAATCAGATCATACTTATTTTTGTTGCTTTCAGGCACTTTCTATTTATTTTTCGACACAAATAAATTTGCATTAGCATCTGCTGATAAATGAATACCAACATTCTCTGAATGATAAAATTCTGTTTTTATTGATAGTTTCTATGTTCTATTTTATGTTTTCAGTCTGAAATATTAATTTTAAGCATTTACCTATGAATTGTCACCACTTCATGATTTGCAAAATAGAGATCATGAAGATAATTTAAATAATTTGCTTCTTGACAATATTATTAACTATACGCTATGTTACAATCTTAATAATGATCAACTTTTAACTGCAGATGCCAATTTAAATTCAGAAAATGTTTTCATATAGATTAAAGTGAAGTTGAATAATTTGTCTCTTGACAATATTATTAACAATATACTATAATATGATATTAATAGTGATCAACTTTTAACTGCGGATAATCATTTTAAAATCAGTACTCAATTTAAGTTTCAGGTCTTTTCCTAGCGGAATCTGCTTTTCATGTGGGCAGTTTTACACAGGATGTTCCAGAACTATTATATTAATTCAAGTTTTTTAAAAATTGAAATGAAAAAGACCACTACATAGGGAAAACTTAATAATGAACAAATTAGCACAGACATCATTAAATTTCACATAGTTAATTTTTTATAATTTTAATTTTAAAATATTTTTTCTCTTATAAATATTGAATAATTAAATTCTTTTAATACTGAGTGAAGAAGAATATGATCAATTAATATTTTTCAAAATGTTTGAGTGAAAAAATAGGATTTCAAAGTTTTATGAAATTGATGTTAGTTATTCTACTAAAAAGGCTTTAGATAAATTTGGGTCAAAACTTTTTTTTTAATAAGTCCAAAAGCTGATATTGCTTTATTAAATACTTTATTTTGAAGTAATAAATTTATATATATATATTAAATACTATTATTGATGGTGCACTAAATAGAAATACAATAATTGTTTTACAATTGGAGTTTTTAGATTTAATTTGAAATAAAAGAATGGAGGGGGGGTCCAGAAATTAATTAAGTCAATTCCTTGTTATAAAAAATTGTTAAAAGGAGGTTCCCTGACAACAGGTTAAGATTGTTGATTGTTCGTGTTGACTGATTGTAATGATATTATATTTAGTATGTGTACATAATTATATATGTATAATAAATCAATAACTAATTTTTCTATTTAAAATTGTTTGATAGTTTTTATTTTAAAACAGTTTTTAAAAAAAGTGCTAAAAAAGAAAATTCAAGATTATTGTTTTAAATAATTATAGTGTTTTTGTTTTTTTTTAACTCTCTTTTGAATAATGTGAGTTTTTTAGTTTAGCTTTTTTTTAAAAAAAAAACAGTAGCATTGTTTTAAAATAAATAATATTCAAAAATTTTAAATAGAAAATTTAGATATGATTTACTACTATACATATATACTTATGTATACATACCAGATATGATATATATTAAGAGTTTAATATGGTTAAAAAAATGTTATTAAATTGAAAGAAAAAAAGTATTTATACTGCCATTTTGCAATCATTATTTAAAACAAATCAAAGTTCTAAGAATAATTGTTAACTGCAATATGTGAAATTATTGAATATTTTAAATATTTTCCTGCTCTCTGTTCCATATCTACGAAACTAGTTGATATACTGGAAAGGTAATTGTTCCAAATGGATTAAGCTAATATAACTTAACTATATAGAAGTTTCAATCAATTTTTTTGAATTTAAATATATTAAACCTCTATTTTAAAAGTTCATTCTAACTTGAAAAAGATCAAAAGTTAACAAACACTAATTTTCCAATTTCAACAAAAGCATTTAAAAGTATATTCTCAAAAACATAATTGAAAGATATGCATTTTCTATTGTCACTGAATTGGGGGGGGGGGGGATCAAAAATATTGCATAGTGAATTTTGTAGTATATGTTTGAAATTTATAAAACAGTTATGCTTGACTGCAGAGGAATAAATACCATAGAAGTGTGAAGATGTAACAATGGTAATACAATTTTTGCAATATTAAAATATTTTCATCTAAGTATGAGATGTCTAAGGTTAAGGATCCGTATAGATACAAATATGCTAATTTTTTTAAAAAATAATTATTTAACTCTTTCTCATGAAAGAGTTCAATTTGAGATAGGATTTTTCATCAATGATAGCAGTGTTATTAAATGGAGAGTACTTTTTTTTTAGGACTGTGCTTAACATTTTTGTAAATTTGCTGAGATGCATTTTATATATACAGGAATTCAGTGATCTGTTTTGAAATAATATAAAGTACTTGCAGAATACATTGCTTATATTTAACACCAAATATATATATATATATATATATGATAGCCAAATTATGGAAAATGGAAAAATAAAACTAACAAAGGTCATATATTATATGAATTCAAACTGCAAAAAATATGTTGGTTAGATAACCATCCTAGGCTATTCAAAGGCTAATGACAAATCAAAAAATTAATTATTTCTCCAGCTGTCTAATTAAAGCTGTTCACTGCTAATGCAGATTTTGTAATGTTAAAACAAACAAATATTGCTTATGCCAATCCAGCTTGAAAAGTGCAATTTCCAATGCCTCGTCCTAAAATTGCTAGAAATTATATGTTTGAAAATATTTTTAAATTTTATGAACAATGAATAAAATAATTTACAATTTTAGAATTGTAAAATGAAAAGCAATAATTACTATCTATGCAGTATATATAACATTTTAATAGCCACACTAAAATTGATTGAAATAAATGAAGTGTTATTTATTTATTCAGAATGTCCTAAATTTTAAATTTGATACTACAGAGATTAATAAAGATGCTGCCACCATTTATTATATATTTATATGAAAAATCTACAAAATTAAAAACTAGTAAAAAAAAGATGTTCTCGTATAGCTTGATCACTATATTTGTTGTTTTGGAGGCTTTGGAAATCACTAATCTTTGCTTTTCATTAATAAGCAGAACTCTTTTAATTCGTAATAATTACAAAAAGGTGTATTTAGATATCTATTTGCAATTCTGTTTGTTATTAAACTGGCAAAACTCTCCATTCAGTAGTGCCACTACCATATGGAGAGTTTTGCCTGTTTAATAACAGTTATGTGCTAGTATAAGAGATGGTGATCATGTGATGTTTAATTCTGTTTGTTATTAAAAATCATTTTCAACAATTATCTATCCCCTACAAGATGAAAGTTTAATCTACCTTCTCCAGACCAAATGATTTCTTTATCTCATTTGTCCATCTCTTTTATGGTCTTTTTAAATGTCTTTTACAGTCTCTTGGGATCCTGTTTAAAACTTGAACTTTATCTAGTCATCTCTTTTAGCAACATGTCCAGTCTAGTTCTATTTCAATTTCTTAATTCTTTCATGATCTCAGTGATAACTGTTTGTTCGCTCATAATGTATTTCACTTTTAATCTCTTGTTATTCCCAACATACACTACCTTGAGTTTTTATTTGCCTTTCTATTAACCATTCAAATTCTAGAACATGTATAAGCATTGTTAAAATTGATTTTTTAAAAACTGTTTTTTTTTTAAGTATGTAGTTATTTTTTGTTTTAATATTTATTTCTGCCAAAACCATCCAACAAATTTAATTTTTTGTTTAATTTCATCCGTTGTACTTTCATCTATTTTAATAACCCAATCAAGGAATTTATTTATATCCATCAACTTTCTATAATTAATTTCTAGTAGTCTCTATTTTCTCTCTTTTAAAATAACCATTGAACATTGCTTAATTCTTTTTTTTTTTTTATATGTCAGGAAACGAACCCGGACCAGTTTCCTTGGAAGGCAGCTATGCTAAATCTTTTTAGCATTTATCCTTAGTCTTATTTTCATTTGATATCCTGATGCTTTGAAGCATTATTTTCAAAAATAATAGCATCATGTGGAAAATTGCAGTGAGTTAAATAATCTCCATTAATTTTTGTTTCCTATATGGAATTTTCCTGTCGTATATTCATATCACTGTTGATCTTTTTAGTGTTCTCATGTAATTTTATCATTGCTATTGTATTTTGATAAATATTTTTAAGAAATTGATAATATCATGGGACTCTTTCTTGATAGTCCAAAGTTTCTAAATGCTTATAGAATCAGATGTGTTTTCATAATAATGCAGTGTGCTAAAACTATTTTTAATTCCAGCTTGTTTCTTATGGTTGGTTTGAATCCAAATCTTTCTGTAGGTGATTTGTAATGATCTTAGTAAAGATTTTATATAGAAGTGATAAAAGGCTAATAGGTCTAATTTTTAATATTTTTAAAATATTAATTTCATAACTGCATTTTCCCATTTATCTGGCATATTTTTATCATTGAAATATTTTGAATATAACTCTATTAATAATTTCTTCAAAAACTTGTGGCCACTTGAAATCCAAACACTGTCAGACGATACGGTAGTGACCAGTGAATTGTGCAAATTCGCATAAAGTGTCGCGAAGCACAAAATAGACTGTAATGTTTCTGTGCAATGCCATCAAGCGGCCTGCAATGGCTAAGATAAACACAACTGTTTTCTTAGCCGTCAAGCGGCCTGCAATGGCTTAGATAAACACAACTGTTTTCTTAGCTGTAAGTGTAGGCTGCGTAAATGGCATTTGTAGCTGTTTTGGACTGACAACAATCCCAACAGATGGTCAAGCCCGGCTAAGTAATTAGTACCTTTTTAAGATATAAAGTCCATTATTTTTCGTTTATAGATTATATGTCTCACTTTTTCATTTAAAATATTTGGCATTTTAAAAAAATGTAATTGTAAAACTTCCATATACTTCATGATGTCATCTACCTTTTTTTTTTTTTACTGTTAAAACAATTTTCCTTCCAGTATTAAATTATATTTTTAAGACTTAATTTTTTTTCCTATAACTTTTCTTGCCAATTCATTTATGATATCATTAATTTGTCATTATTTTACACAATTCGAGACATTTAGTTTTTCTAAAGAGATCATTTTAAAATATTTTCATCTTTTTAATTTTCTTTCTGTATTGATTGTCTCAGAGTGAATTGCTATTTTTTTATAATGGTTATTATTAAAACTTGACAGTTTTCAAATTTTAGCTTAAATTCACTGGAAATATTTTGATGACTAGGAATATTAACTATTATTATTATCTTTCTTAATAGATTTTGTTTCTTAAACTTTTCATTAATACACTCATATCTCACTAATCAAAGATTAATTCTTATATAGAATCTTAATTACATAATAGGTTTGAAATAGATTTTTTTTGGTATTCAAAATATTAATTAAATTCTGTTTATCTTTATTTTTTACTTTGGACATTTTCTCAAAAAAAAATAACAGTATGCATATTTTTTTTTTTTATACAAATTCCATATCTTTTTTCATTTCTGTCTCCACATCAAAATTTCTAATGAAAACCTTCACTTTTCAAATCATTTTCCAATTCTAGTATTAAAATCTTTCATAACAATTAAAATATTTTTGGTCTAATCTAAAGCATTCTATAGATCTAAATAAGTCCTCTATTTTATCACATTGAAAACTGCAGTATAAATCTACCTCAAGAAAATTCAACTGACATCTCAATTTAGAATTATCAGGTATTTGAGAAAGTAGACCATGGTGTTTTTTGGTCTTAAAACTCAGAAATAAAAGTCTGTAAACTCATAATATTGGTTAACACTTATTAATGAAGATCCTATTCCCGTTCATTCATCATATGAATAATCACTAATAACAGATATGATTATAAGAACCTATGAAGTAGATACTACGATTTTTTTTTCCAGTTCCTTGCTAAGAAATTGAAGGCTATTCTTTCAATTAATAGCAAACTTCTTATTAAAAATATGTAAATATATAAAATTTATAACTGAACTATAAATTTAAAAAAATTAAAAAACGAGCCTTTGTAGTTTTAGAAACTTTGGTTATAATATATTTGGGGTTGGGGGCATTATATTTTGGATTGCTGTTTAAAAAGTTGTTTGTATTAATAAAAACTAGTGGTTTTGGGTTTTTAAATTCTATTAATGGGTAAAAAAAAAAAGTTCATTTATCAATTTTTCTGGGAGCTTGTTAATACATAAATGTTATATTTATGTATATATAAATAATTTTCTATAGTAATACGGCTATCAAATATTTTTTTTTATGGAGAACAAATTAAGAATGTGAAAATATATATATATCTCATTTACTTAAAAATTTTTATATTGCTTAATGAAGCTTGCATTTTATAGTAATAGTTGTATTTTTTTCTTTTATATCTTTGTTTTTTAGAATATTGTTATTTGGTGAAGACTCAAAAGAAAATGTGAATTGAATTTAGAAAGTATAAATCAAAATAATAAAGAATGGGCATTTTTGTTTTTTAAAATATGAAAAATTTTATTTAGATAATGATTTTATAATTATTTATTATATAATTTCAGACAATGTATTTATATTACATTATTATTTTATTTCTATAAATATATATGCATACACATCAATCTAATTTTTAGCATTTATGTCATATGATGTCAAAGAGGCTGTGATGTATATGTAAGCCTTTATCCTTTTTAATGCATGTAATTTATTATACTTCACTTTTTTTTGTTTGCCATAAATAATTTTACAAAAAGAATTCACTTTTTATGGATACCATCTAGGAACTACAGGTTGATTAGATGGCGCTGGAGTAAAAAAAAAAGGGAGGGGGGTAAACCTGAAATAAGCTGAAAGTATCAAATGATATTATGTTGTTATATTATGTAGTATATTGATTTTAAAATTGGGGGGAATTGAATTGATGTTATGAATTCTGCTTTTGTTCTAAAATAATAAGTGAATTCTCTTTGTAATTGCATGGTAATCATACATAATCAAATGAATATTAAGGCTTCGGACTAATTTGGTTAAAAGTTATTCTAACAAATTTGAAATTTTTAATGGCAACCTTTGAGTAAGTCATTACCTATTTACTTTCCTGGTAAATTTTCATTCAAAATCTATATCCATACAAGAATTTTTAGAGTAGTATATATATTTTTGATGTATAAATGTCTATGTGAATATATATATGTATATGCTTACATATATATATCTAGACATGCGTATACATCCAATTAATATATTTTGAAATATCATTTTGGCTTATATTTAACATATATGTGTAATTGTTGTCATTAAAGTCTTTTTTTTTTGTTTTATAGATTATCTTAATATTCATCATTGCTATATCCTGCTTTTGCTTGCTTATAATTAATCTTTATTTCTTGCATGTTATCATAATATCCTCCTGGCATAGGTTCGAGGGCATCACATTGCTCAATTGGATCCGCTTGGTATTACATATGCTGATATCCATCATTATACTCCCCCTGAATTAAAGATTGAAAATCATATAGGTAGGTTCATTTTGCAGCTTCATCTAACTATTCTTATTTCAGTGCTTACTAATAGTCTTTTACTAGTCTTTGACATCAAGATTATTTCCATCAGAGGTCAGTCATAAATTCTACAACTAATAGCCACTTGGGAAGTTCCCGTGGCTTATTCATTGAACCACGTTGAGTATGAAGTGGACTTTAATCTTATTTTCCTGTCATTTAGATTCGCGGACATAATGTCGCAGATCTTGATCCTCTAGGAATAAACAATGCTGACTTGGATTCTTCGACACCAGCTGAACTTATAATTAGTAATTATAACTTGGGTAAGCTTAGACAAAAAAAAAAAAAATTGGATCTCTTTCTTTTCTTTTGCCTCTTGTTCATTTACTATTTATTAAATCATATATAAAAATACTAAAGTATTCAGAAAAGTAGAATTTTCTTTTTGCTACTATTAATATCATTATTTTTATTCTGTGAATATGTTGAGAGGATAAGGCATTTAATTTTTATGCTTTATTTGATATAATTGTGATACATTATCAAAATGATTTATTTCTGGGAATTTAGATTTACTTATTTCTTTTAATTATGTATTTATTTATGTTAGACTGTGAATTTTGTTAATAAAATTGCCTGTGTTTAACTAGTTCACTATAGCACAATGTTTAAGCAGTAGTCTTTTACAGAAAACATCTTTCTTTTTTTAAATCACTCTTAGTAAACAACCTTATTATAGTATTTTTACTCATATTTTGCACTTGTTTTTTAAATTTTAGAATCAAAAAAATGGAATGCGTGGTTATATGTATATTATAAAGTATATAAAGATAAAAAAAATCTTAGTATTGACTTTTTTATTGCACATGTAATATTTATATATATATTTAAGTCTGAAATTTTTATTGGAAAAAATCTTGTGCTCGTTATACGTGTTTGCACAGCATATGCACAAAAATATGGTAATTAAAAATATGATTGTAATGCCATCCCTCTAATATACTGAAAGCAATTTCAAATTGGAACAAACAAGCAGTACTCTGTCTAATCAGTATATGTATTTATCAAAGGGTTTGATATTGTTGATAACCTATAAAATCTATTTGATATAATACACACACACACACACTAAAAGTCAATGGGAATTTATGGAAAAACAGTCTGTTCACACAGATTAATTCCAAGTTCCAAATTTTTTACTAAGCAGCTTGGTGAATGTACAAATACCTAAACATAATTGCAGCTGATGAGATTAACTTGTCTTATTATATCAAACTTTAAGCCCAAGTTTGACAGCTGTAAAGTTATTAAATAGGATTATGGAATTTTTTTTTAGTATTGTCTCTCTGACCCAAATTTTTTCTGCACTATACCAGAGCA
This sequence comes from Epiperipatus broadwayi, assembly GCA_028023455.1. Classification (NCBI taxonomy): domain Eukaryota; kingdom Metazoa; phylum Onychophora; class Udeonychophora; order Euonychophora; family Peripatidae; genus Epiperipatus; species Epiperipatus broadwayi. Next base: position 4,304,159 of record JAQFVV010006228.1, read on the forward strand.
ACTAATCATGTTTTTATTTCTAACTCACTCCTGATAAAATCTATCAGTGATAAAGAATACAAAATGGCTTTCCATCATCTTAAATAAGAAAAGGCATTAGTATTTTTTGAAAAACATAGGACCAAAAGATTGGGAATAGCCAACAAACCTATTTACCAATATTATCCAGACTGTAACTGTTTATAAATTTGCTATGAAAATAATCTGATGTCAGATGTTGCTTTTAAAGTTTAAAAAAAAATTATATTGATAATTGAGAACCATTTACCTTTAGAATAGCAATAAAGGTTGATAAGTTCTTGTAGATAGAAATTGTGTGTTAGTAACAAATATTTAAAATGTTAAGAGAAGAATTTATGTATATCGAACATCAATTAATAGAAATAGATTTCAATCTGATTATATATTAATTCAGAATGGATTTGGGAATGCCATTAAAAGTGCATGCATACATTCTGGAGTTGCCTTCAAGTTAATACACCATTTAATAGCATCAGAATCGACACTGAATAAATCAATTGTAAGCCAAAAGAAGAAATGTGTCATTAATAAATTAAAGGTGTTATGAAGGATTATTTAATAAAAATAAATGTTGATTCAGAAAGATAAGTGATAATGTAAATGCAAATGGAAGTTGAGTAATATTCATGAAGAAATTTAAATGAACCCGAGTGGAGGGGAAAGTTAGTAGAGAAGATAGATATATTAGATGGAATAGGTATGTAACAGATGTATTATCTGCGCTTATATGTATTGATAGAGAAGTTTATTAGTTCTATAAAAATTATATGGCTGAGCGCGCTTTTGAGAACTTATGACATTCTCATATTCATAGCAAGATAACGTTGGGAAATAATGGAGAAATGAGTGTGTATGTTTATACAGTTGATGGAATTCAAATTTATTTAAATTACATTATTAATTATTTAGATTAGAGGGACCATTTCTTGGAGAGGGGGAAAAACGAATCTTTGCGATTGATAGCATTATTGTTGTTGGATATATAGCATGTTTCTCTGATTTTTCTTTTCAAGTCATTCCTTTCTATAGAAGAAGGAATAAATTGGTGTTCTGTCGCCTTTTGATGTTCTAGGAAAATAGAGCTGTGTTCTGGGTTGTCGCTCTTTTGTATAGATATTAATGCTGTGTAAGGTTTGTAGATAAGGATGCTCAAGTTTCACCATAATAGACTGGCATCTGATTTGAAGAAATTTAATTTTATAAACAGTGCTATGGGGTGAGTTCAGGTTCAAATTTATTCCTGGAATTATTGAGTAAACTATTGGTAGATTGGGGGGAGGGGTACGAAAAGCAAGGCGATATGTGGATAGAATGTTTTATTGAAAGTTTTTGTTAATATAGGAATTTATGGTAAGAGAAGCCTTGTTCTCTCATCAGTAGGAGAGTTAGAATTTAATTTGTTGTAAAATTGTTTTCTTTTTCTTTTTAGAAGACTGTTTGAATCCAATAGATATATGAGGTATAATTTTATATTTGCCTTGTGAGATAATTCATGTTTACGTAGAGCATGGTTATGGAATAGGAAGAAAGATAGACTTGCGAGTTTGTGAGATTGAGGGACACTTGAATTAGGGTGCATGAACCCATGAATTTCGAGCGGTTTAACATGCATGGAGTAATCAAGATGAGATATGTTTTTCTGTATTAGTAAATCTAAGTATGTAAGACATTGGCATGATTCTTCCCAATCTATTGTAAGCAGAAAAGCTGAGTGACTTTGTAGATTTGCTTTAATATTCTAAATTAAAACCTCTGGTTTGGCAATGAAAATGTCATTGACATGACATGTGTTTGTGAGATCTGGAAGGTGTGCCAGGTATAATAGAATGATTATATTTTCAAAGTAGTTTAAATGTAGACTGGAAATGATGCAGCTGAGAGGAAGACCCATGGGCCATTCATCGGTCATGTTATAAGGTTGATTATTAAATGTGGCTATGATGTTGTCATCAAGCCAAAATAGGAATGCTATGATAAAATCTGCGCATGCTTAGGAGTAGTTTTGTTAGGTAGTTCATCTTTAATTATGTTGATTGATAGTTTCCTATTGATTGTACCATACAGTTCCATGATGTCCAGCGAAGCTATTTTATATGTTGAATTAAGCTTAACTTGTTTAATACAAGATACAAAATTAAATGAGGATTTGATGGCATATGTCCCATATTCTAGGTAATCAATCAACCATTGGTTGATTAATTTAGCTGTATTAAAATAACAAGCACCCCCAAAAATATGTAAGTGATTTGTATGATAAAAATAATAAATCAACTGTGTTTATAGGAAAGTATGGTGGGATAGATAATAATTAAATAGGCTTGTACAATAATGGAGGGTGAGGCTAAAAATAAAGACAGTATATTGATAATATTTCAGCTGAATTTTTGAATTATGGGAGTGGCAGCTGTAAGTAGATTTTTGTAATTTAATTTATAACTAAATAGTAGCCAGTGGATTTTTTCCCCAACAGATATAATTCGTTTAGAGAGAAGGTTCAGCGCAATGAAATGTGAGGATTTTGAAAAAAGAATAATCTTGCATGCAGCTAAAATGTTGTTTGGGAATTTGCTCATTTCTGAAGAGCAATTTGGATTTAGGAAAGTGAAGTGTAATAGAGATGCAAAAGAGTAATTTTTGTTGGATATTTTGAGGAAAATGATATAGTTTAAAGAGACAACTACTAGGGAATATATATATATAGACTTTTGTACGATTAGATAATATTTTTATAGAAGTCATAAGGATTGGCTTAAGATAGATAAGTTGTTTATTTCCTATTTTGTTTAATAGTTATTTAGTTTAATTTTGCTAAATGAGCGTTAGTTTGACGAGTTTGATGAGTATGGAATTATTCATCAGGTCAGGTATCAATAATGAAAATGTATAAAATTTGATGCAATAATAAATCTATTTAAGCCTAAAGCAATAGCACTGATAAAATATTAAGATTAGCATTTATGCAGATTAGCAGTAGAGCAAATTAATTCTTTTAAGGTGATTGATTACACTAAGATGGGAAGAATGACCAAGGTGTTAGAGTAGAAAGTTGCAAACAGATTTTTAATATGAGTAGAAGACTAGTGTCCCATTAAAGTAGATACAAGAGATGCTACTAAATGTTTTATTTGGAGTATAAGTTTATCAAGAACTGGGGTCATGAATAGTTAGGAAAGAGAAAAGATTAATGGCATTTGAGATTAATATTGAAAGAAACTATAAAAGAGAAGTTGAAAAAGTAGGGATAAGCTATTCTTAAATAATAAAGAAATGTAATGAAAAAAGAATTTATTAAGGAAGTTATGAAGCAGAAGAGAAATTGGATGGATATGTCCATAGAGATGAAAAATCGTGAAAAATGTGTTGGAGGCATATATGAAGGTTAAATAAAAAGGAAAATGTAAAAAAGGAAATAATTATTAGTGTTTGAAAAATTAGAGCTAAAGGTAGAAAGAAGTAAAAAAGGCTATGATACATTGGCATTATCTTTTGACAGATGTTTAATGTTGAATAATTTTTTTTGCCCCCTACAAAACAAAACTTATAATTGCCAATTGTATCTTTAACTACTTAGTTTTTATTAGAGAACATAAAATTATGAACCCCTCAACATTTTTCCAAATCATTAAAATAATTATATACTTTATAAAAGTTAGAAATATCTATGTCTTATAGAATATTTGTTTGATTCATTCATAAACAATATATCATCTCCGGCTTGTTAATAGAATATTTCATTTTGACTTTTATTCTGCAATATTTAAATAATTAAGCAAACTTAATAAATTTATACAATTATATAACTAATTTTTCTATTTTGTCATTTATACAATATTTTTAAAATGTTTAACTAAAGTTAATTATCAGCATAGAAGAAAATCAATAGCTTGTCAAAGTAATAGTTTAATGTCTTTATATTTTTAGAAACAATTAAAACTCCAATTAAAGTTTTACAAAGTAGTAAAATGAAATGTTGCAAGATTTAATTGGATTTACATATTGAATATATTTGTTAAAGGGCTTATATATATATCGAAACTAGAATTCTGCAAAATATTTAAAATTAGTGACTAGTATCCATTACATGTGTGTATATATATATTAGTTAGATTTTCATTGATTTGTAGATGTAAATATTGAAAGTTTTAATGAGATATTTCATATTTTTTTGAATTCAGCTGTGATATAATCAAACAAACACCTGATTCACTGGATTGGTAAACAAATCACTAGCCAGTAATAGTATTTACTTTGTCAATTGTTATTACTGGATCTGGATAATTCTAGTTTCTAATTCAATTTTTAATTGGTTGTTTGCTTAATTACATTATGGATGAACTTAAAAAAAAATATACAGAAAATTTCATTAAAACTTTTAATATTAATTAATATTTAATATTTAAAACTTTTAATATGTTTATATATGTAAACATAATAATGCATCAGCGCAGAATAATGATTATAATTGAAGATTATGATATGACTATCCAGTTATGAAACAAATAATCTGGTTGATAGTTGTTTTTTTTTTCAATGATTCCCATATATCGCCCTTTTCTAGGTTGAAAAAAGTATTATCATTAATTCATCAGATTATATACATTGGTACTCATTATCCATCTTGGCACATCTGCATCATAGACCAGCATCAAAAAATAGAAAACGGAAATTTGATTAGAAATTAATTTAATAGAGCTTTAATTCTCACATATGTACTAACATCTCCAGTAATTTATGTTTTTTGGTCACAGTTTTTCGTAGTCTCCACCTTTCCTTAAATATGCTTCGATTCCTGACCACATTTGGTCTTAGGATTTTAAGATTGCCAATTTTGAAACATTAATCAAGCATCAAAAACTTGGCCTTTTAATTTGAGATAGGTCTGGCATTTCTTCTTCCAAGCATATGGAATTTGCCACCATTTTTTTTTCTACATGTAGATATTTTTTTTACTTCCTTCTAAGAAGTCTATTTGTAAAACCAAAAAAAAATGTCAGATTGCGTGTATTTTCATTTCTGAGTTGCAAAATGTGATAGTGCTATTATGTTCAGTCCGCATGGAAAGATGCATTCTAATATTTTTAATATTTGAAAATTTCGGTAATTTAAATTTTTATTTTAAAATAATTAAAAACTGTGATAAAATGTGCAAATAATCAGTTAGTAAAGATAAAAGAATATTAAAAAAAAAAAATTACAACATTTATGTAATGTCTTTTGCCGTTTAAAATTGAAGTTTCACCATCGCTATAAATATTAATTAAAAATTAATGCAGAATATTGTGATGAGCTTATAAAACGACTACCGATTTTGAACAGAATTTGTTGTTTATAGATAGAATTACAAGATTAACTTTTACTATACTGCTGTTATTTGATTATAATTTAAATTGTACTCACTTTTCATCATTTTATTCCCTTAATAATAATGTCCTGCTATTTGGTGCAATAGCAGAGCATCGGTTTCCGAAGTATAAAGTCTATGGATCACGACTAGTTCTGACCTATTCGGCATTCAATATTTTAATAATTTCTCAAACAATAAAGCCATTTGATTACTTATTTATTTAATTAAAATATTAGATTAACTTATGTTTCGTAATATTTTTTTTAATTGTGCAAATTACTAACGCTTTGTATGTTGTGTTTATAATTTAGTTCATAACATAGTAAATTGATGCAACGATATAATAATTATTAAAATACAGACGCTGAACTGCAAATCTGTTTTCATTGTAATTTCTTTGTATAAAAAAAATTATGGCTAGAATCTATTGATTTTTACAATACATATATAAAAAGCCACGTGTTTTAATAGACACAGAATTGCTTTAAATTAATAGCGTAGTTGTAGAGGGTCAGATTTGAGACTCCAATAATCAGCCAGATTTGTAATGTGCACAGCATAAATTATTAGAACTAAAGTCAGTATGTGTAGAAACTATAATTGCAACTAATTTTAGTTTCATTATAGGATGGACTTATATTTGTCTTAAAACTTCATTTAGGAAATTTTTAATTACTAATCTATTTTATTTCCATGTGATCATTATTTTGAGAATTGTTTTATTAAAATTTCATTTGAATTAGATTCTCATTATTAGAGAAATATATTTTTTTTACATAGCTAAAAAATATACCATATATCTGATTATTAGATCTCTAAATTTTTGAAGTCTTATTAGAATTCCTAAATGTCACTACTATCTACACAATAGACCACAAATTAGATATAAATATTTTCCAAACTGATCTTATATTTGTAAAAATTTCAATATATTAAAAATATTATTTTCTTCTCAAGTATAATTAATTACTTTATGCAGCACACAGCAAGTTCTGTTTTTTTACCTTGGCATTATTATGAAATTATACCCGTAGTATGCAGTATTTATGGGAAGATGGCAGAAATAACACAAGTTCAGAGTAGCAATTATATTTTTAAAGTAAATAATCTTTATAATGTACAGATATGTATCAAATTATGATGGGTTACATTCTGACCAGAGTATCATATATCATTTTAAGCACATTGACCACTTTCATATCACAGGGATCTTTTAATTTGTATATAATCACTTGGTCTTTTGTGATTTCATTGAGTTTACTTATTCATTACTGTCAACAAATTTTAAAAATATTTCAAATTGGATGAGATGAAATGAGATCGGGGAAAAAAAAGATTATATATTATATTTGTTTGTTTTTTTGCTATAAAGACACTGTATATGGCATTTTTATGATAATAAAATTGCATACATATATCTGTAATTTATTTGTTTATTGTAACAGTCAGATGCATTGTACTATATTGCTAGTAGGACAATTAATCTATTTTTGTTCAGTATTGAGGCAGATGCACAGTACTTATGTCTACGACCATCACTGGAATTCCAAAATTCTATGGAACTTCAGTCATAACCATAAATCATTGTATCGTGAATAATCTTAACATGATTGTTATACTTCCAGTTAGAAAAATGCCACTCATATATATAGTAACAGTTTTAATAATAACCCATAGTAGAAATATACTTTTTTCCTGCATTAACATAAATAATGAGAAATACTGAAAGAGTAGGCACTATTCATTGGCTAGAAATCTGCACTTGATGAAGGTTTTTACCATTTTTTCTTATTCTACATCCAAAAAATAGCCACATATCAATATTAGATTGTTTTTGGTTTTGGATTAACTAAAAAAGGGAAAAAATCTGAGCTCGGTTGGAACTTTTTTAATTCCTTGAAAAATTATAGCTTTGCTCTAGATTTAATCGCTGTAATAATGTATGTGTTTCATAAAACTCAGTTCATCTTATAACTATGATTAAGGTACTACTATGAGCTTTGATATCTTAAAACAATATTGTTATGTTGTTTATGCTAGATTCGGGAGATGTCTCGTTTTTACTGAAGCTATCTGAGAATTTATACAAATCTTAAATTATTGCTTTTATAGTTGTTTAGTGAAATTTTTAAAAATATGCCAGCATTTCCATTTTATACAATGATATATTTTTTTATTAGAGATTATTTTTATTAATAATTATTAAAAGGAGAGAGGTTGCCTTGACAACAGTAAGAAATATTGATTACTATCTATGTTGGCATGTTTAAGTGTTGACTGGTTTCTAATGATTAATAATTATTTATATAAAATCAGTTAACATCATATGATTCATATTTTACACAAGCTGTTAAACAGTGATGCGATGGGACGCACTAGCCACTATGCCCAGAGAAATCTGTTAGCCACCTTACCTTCCCTTTCCATTCTCCACTTTAAGTTTTTCCCATATTCTTCTCTATCCTGCTCCTTCCCATTTCCACATTATCTTTGTCCATTCTGTAGCTTTTATGTCTAGATCCCCCCTTTTCCAAACTCTGCATAAAAAACACTTTCTATATAATCACTTTTTTATTTATTCTCCCACAACTTTATTATTTGTACCCTTTCTACTTGTAAGCATTTACATTGAATTAACAGATGTCTAATATTTTCTATGCCTTCCTTACATAAATCACCCACATTTCTCCATTTATGTGTCTATTACAATCCTGTTCAAGCCTTAAACAGTAATTTACTTTCCTTGCTATTATCGTAAATGAATCACACCCAATATTCTGTTTACTTCTTTATATATTTAAACTCTTATTACTCTCCACACCAGTTCTCCATCTTTCCAACTCCCTATTTTTTTTTATTAATGCATCTTCTATCCCATTCTTTGCCATTATAACACTCAGCAATTCTCCAACACAATCATCCCACCTTTTGTATCAGTATACCGACAAAGAATTTTCTGTATACCATGCTATCTTTCTCACCCATCTTGTTGCCTGTCCTTTACTCATAACCCAATTAAATACTCTTTTGGCTATTTTCTTATTATCTATAAATTGCAGTCTACCGAATATGTTCATTTTTTTTTTGCATGTCTCATTGACAAACTCTTCATACGATAGTGTCACTGAGTACTAGCCATAGAAATCACTGTTTTCCTGAAGGTTTGTGATGATAGTATTTTAGTTGTATTTATATATTGGACTAGTTCCATTATCTAATATAAATATTGAATGTTTTTAGAAAAATTTAACTTTATTTAATTATTCAACTGTTACTAACCTGTGTTCTATTACTAATATAGTTGAATGTATTTGGAAGATTTAAATAAAGTTAAATTTTTCTAAAGACATTCGATACGTAATATTAGATAATGGAAATAGTCCAATATATAAATAGTAATCAGTGGTTGCAAGAAGGTTTGTGCATAAAATGACTAGTGCCTGTTCATCCAGTATCCTCAGACTAGTTTCTAGTTTGTGGTTCAGATCTATATATAATTATACAAGCAAACGAGCTTGAATTGAAAACATCTGTTTTCAATTTGGACTCGTAGCTTTATAGATGACTAAAAAGGTAGCCGCTGGAGAGGGTTGCATTAGATTCTAAGATCTCAGATCCAAGACTGCTCACTGATGAGTAGGCACTAGATCGGGATTTTAGGTACAAATCTTGCATCCATTGATTACTATGGCTTGCACTGCATGAAGTGTTTGTCATTATTTTAATTATTTTTAAATAAAAGTTGCATATTTTATAGCTTCCCAAAGCAGAGAGTAAATGAACTTAGGAAACTGGATTTCTCTTTACTTCAGTTTTTTAATAGTATAATATAATATATATAGGCCTCTAGTGCTAAAGTGTGTGTGCCCACTTTACACACAGATACAAATTAAAAAATTATAATTTTTTTTTTTTAGAATGAAGTCAAGAAATCAAATTGGAAAATATAAACTAGTGAAAAATAATTTTATTTATAATGATAAATATATAAAAAAAAGTCACATGTCACATGACCTAATTTAATAAGCTTGTATTTACAAATGTTATATATAGAGCTTATTTTGCGAGCTCTATATATAATATTTATAGTGATTTAAGTAGTTTATTAGGATCATCAAATGAAGACCATGATTATGATATGCTTTAATGATTTAATAATGAATTTTTATTAGTAGATATGCTGAAAAAATGTTTACCAAATTTAAGGTTTGGTGTAAATTAAAACATTAAAAATTACATTTCATATTTGGATTATTTCTAGATGTTTTATAGACATGTTTATTAACACAGAAATTTTGAAATTAGGTTTTACTTTGCTGGTTTATTTTGTACTTATAATTTGCTGACAGACATTGAAACTAATTTATATTTTTTTAATTTTTAATAAATATTATCAAATTCTTACATATCTTGAAAATAATTAAACATCTAAGTTTTTCCTCTCTCCAATGCTATATACATGTAGTACATAATGGAAAATAAACTGCTATCAAGTAGTTATTAAATTTTTTCAAATGATATTCTACTTTTAAAATATTTCAGTAATATATGAACAAGAGAGCAAGCACCTATTGCATGTTAGCATGTGCATCAATATGGATATAAGTAATTAAAAGTCTTGTGTGAAATTATTTCAATATAAATATTTGTTGGTGAAAGTTAAGTGTTTGTTTTGATATTTAGCATATATTCATTTTTGCTATTAATATAAAATGTAATATTTAAGTTAGATTTATTATTATAACTCATGCATGCATGTTTTGTTTTATTATGTATATGTAATTACAACAACTAAGGATGATATATTTAGGAATGAAGAATTTGATATGACATTTCAGTACACATTTCCATATATTTAGTTGTAATTGCATATTGATTTATATTAGTAATAAATTGAAAGGTTGGTAGTCTTTCACATGCGTCTACTGGTGTTTCTCAGACAGCCAATCAGATGTTGAACAGCGGTCTTAAGAGCGATCAGGCGTTAACACATGACAGTCATGTGTCAAGGCCTGATCACTCTTAAGACTGCTGTTTAACATCTGATTGGCTGTCTGAGAAACAACAGTAGGCTCTGTCATGTGTCAAGGCCTGATCGCTTTTAAGACCGCCGTTTAACATCTGATTGGCTGTTTGAGAAACAACAGTAGACGCATGTGAAAGACTAGCAACCTTTCAATTTATTATTAATTTAATAATAACATGCGATTTAGACAAATGTTTTGATTTATACTATATTAATAGTTTTATTACATATTAGAGATTCTTAACATTTAATAATAATAGTATATTTTTATTTTATATGTATTTCATGGTTTTAATCTTCATTAAAAAATAATAAACAATATTATAAATGATAATAATATATGCGTGTACAATGGGAATTCTGTGCAGGAGTGGGAAAGATGTATTCAAAGATTAGTCATTCCTAAATCAATTTCTACCTGAGGAAAATAAAACAATTCTTTCTTTTATAAATAATTATGCTTAATTTATGGTTGTGGAGTTTAATCATCATGTGGTAACTTTCATTTTATTGAAATTGTTGTGATAATCTGAATCTCAATGTTTATGTACATTAAACATTGCATTCTCTTTCCATTATTATTATTATTTTAGATTTTTTATTTAGAACTTATATTTCAACTTGTTGTAAAGAGATTTTGTATTCCAAAATTTTTTAATGATGTACATATTATTTTTTACACATTATATCTCTAATAAACAATATTAAGAATTTTTAACAATTCATCTAAGTCTTTTCTTGATCAAGTAAAAATTTCATTGATATTTCCAATATTTTTCTAACTTAATAGTCGGTTTACAGCATTTCAACTCATTGAAGTCTTTCTTTATTATAGACTTAGAATATCTTTTAGCTTATGCATTTTTTTACATGCTGGAAAATTATAATATGGAACTGTTTTTGTTAAGTCTTAATTTGGTCAATAGAGATTTTGCTACAATTATAAGTTATGAATTTATACCAATAAAATTTTAATCACTGTCTTTTTTTTTTTACTAAAACTACTTGCACTTTTAAAACCTAATGTGTTGATTTGATAAAGATGGAGATAATCTCGAGGAAAAATTTCATTATATCATAGTTCATGATGAAATTGCAATGTTTGAAGGTACTCAGTTATAGAAAATTTGTATATCAAAATAAGTATAGACAAAGCTAATTCATGGAAATAAGTAGAAAGAATTAGATTGAAGAAGTTCATGTTAGTTTATTTAAATTATTTTAGCTTGCTTCAGGAAATTTTATTTGTATGAATATATTTTACATTTGTAAATTCTTTATCATTATATATATCAGCTGTGAGGAATTTGAGAGACTTTACTGCTTATGATGTCTGATTAAAAATTAACAAAAAAAAAAGCTAAAAAATAAAATAAATTTTCTTCAGCTTTTACAGTATTCTTGCTATTATGGACCGAAAATAAAAGCATGGGGTACTCATAATCAGAAATATTTGGTATAACAAACTATTTCTAAACATTAGCACCTTATTAATTAAAGCATAGAGCATGCTAATGGCTATAACAAGCTTTATTGATAAATGCCGCAAAAGAAAGCATTTAAAATTTTTGTCTAGAAATTATCCCCATCCTCAGACCAGTTTCAAGCTATTGGTTTTCCTCAATGAGACGCTAGGATATTTCAGACACTAGATCCAAAATAGCAACTCAAAGCCAGCATTTAGCTGATAGTTAACTTTTAAGTAGAAAACCTGAAATTTTCAGCACCTACATGTTTTCAAATCCAGCTATCTAACTTAAATAGCTATATGGGACTGAGAAATTTTTAGATTTTCTTCTTAAAAGTTAAGTGTCAGATAAGTGCTGGCTTTGAGTTGGTATTTTGGATCTAGTGTCTGAAATATCCTAGCGCCCCACTGAGGAAAACCAATAGCTTGAAATTAGTCTGAGGATAGGGATAATTTCTAGATAGAGATTTTAAATGTTTTCTCTTACGGCATTTATTGTTAAAGCTTGTTAGAGCTATTAGCATGCTCTGTACTTTAATTTATAATTACAAGCTTATCAATGATGTATGACTTTATTTTATTTACTATTAGCATCTTATTTTTTTACTATTTGGTGCATTTATACAAATGAAAGTATTTTTTTTACTTCTGTATTTTAATTTTATATAATTTCAGAAATTAGGAATGAAGAAAGTTTAGATACAATTTAATACCATGGCGGTATTGTAAAAGAGTATGTAAAAATTACAAATTTCAATTTTTTGCTAATTTTTTTGATAAAATTGCAAACTCTAAAAAAAGTATTGTCATCGGGGATACATGTATGCAAAGTTTCAATCAAATCGGAAAAGTGAGTGAAAATTGATTTGCAAGATTTTATCAAAATAGCAAGACAAAAACCAGAGTAAATTAAATAGAAACATAAAAAATTGTTGAAATAAAGATAGTCTGATGTCAGAATAATAGGAAATGTTTATGAATGAATTTAAAAAAATTATTAATTGGTTTGCAAAAAAGAAACAAAAATAAAGTTAAAAAATAAATCATTGTTAATGTGTGATAGAAAGTATATTAAGAGTATTTTCTTGCATTAGTTTGGGGAGAAAAAGTATTTTTAATGAAAATTATTAAAACGGCTCAGATTTTCCAATTTAACATTTTAGTCTTTCAAGTTTATTGGTTTTTTTTTTGGCTTACTATCTTTTAATATCCAATCACAAATTTGTCTAAATCTAGATTATTTTTGCTTCTTCTGTCTCCTTATCTCAATTTTACAATAATATTTTTTATTATTCTAATATATTAGTTTTTTTCCTTTGTATAGTTTTTGTTTTTATATATATTTTCAAACTCCATCATTTACAATACTAAAAAATAGTAAAAGTATGTTGGAACTTTTTTAAATATTTGTCTATGCCAGATCGTTCTAGATGATTAATGTTTTTTTTCTTTTACTTCAAAACTTTATTTACAAAATTAATTATAAAAAAGACATCATCAAGTTACAAATATATAAAATGTTATAAACAAATATGATCATTCTATATGAAAAAGAGTTTATTATAGATCTATTCTTTTAAAAGTAGTATATGTTAATATATAGAGTTCATTTTTTTAATGAAATTATCTACAACCATTGATTGATACATGATATTTGTATTAAGAAATATTTAGGTAATTGTTACAATTTTTTTTGGTACATATTACGTCAGTGTGTTAAAATATCTATCTGAAAAAAGTCTTACGTTCAATTATATTTCAAATTTTTATATAATTCTTAGATTAAAATTTATATGATTACGAAGAGACATTGTTTTTAAAGATATTGGAATCATGGTATTAGCTTTGTATGCTTGTAAATATTAAATTAGCATTGTTCAATGTATCTGCAATTATTGGAATAAATCACTCTTCCTCTCAAACTATAACTAAATAATATTCTGGTGATAAAAAAATCAAGACTAGAATGGACCAACCTATTCTTTAAGCTTTTTGCGTTTGTAAACGTAACTTGGTCACCATTGATCTGCCAAATGAAACGTGGTATTAATAATTATTAAACTAATAATTAGTTATATGAAGATGGAGACTGAATCTTATTTGTTGAGAATTGTGCCAGTGGGTGGGTAATTGATCAGACTGATTTATTTTGATTACATTAATCAATAATATAATGCATCAAAAGATTAAAATTTCCTTGATGAAAAACTGCTATTATTGTTAAGGTTATTATTCTTGTATATGTATTGTACTTTTATATATATATCCTATTACTTTAGAGAAAATAAGAAAACGTAGAGTGTCTCAGAGAAAAGATGACATTATTGGTTCTTTTTCTAAGCTCTTAAAGCACCGTGAGAAACAAGAATGTTTTCAAGTGGTTTGCAAGATTTCATGATTGTGAGGGGGTAGCATTGAAGATGATCTAGAAGGGCACAAAGCACACTAACATTTTATGTCATAAACCATATCTAGATACACTAGTGCCTTGAAGTTTTTGTGGTGGATAATTAACTATGTCATTATGTAATAGGTGTCGATTCAAAAATAGTGTTATTAAGCAATTTGGAGAACCAGTCACCTTATCACTGGAAAATGTATATAGATGTAATGTAATGTTTTAACACATTACATGTTGATGTAAGATAAAACAGCCATAGCAAATATCTCTTCATCAGCCCCTCCCTCTCCTCTCTTAAAGGAGAAATCTATCAGACTTGCTGATTGTTGGGTGGATAGAGTTTAATTAAGGAGTTTTTTTATTATCTTTTTTTAACTCTAGCTAAGAATAGCTATGTATTCATTTACTGACCAGTATTTGATAATTAATTGAATTGGCTATAACATTTTTCTAAAAGAAAAATATCAAACCTGATTAGAATCTAAAAAACTTTTTAAGATTTTAATTGATGTGGATTTGAACTCTGATCGTAGGTAGATATACTACTGCTGCAGTGTGACCCTTTTTTAATTTGCTTATATATAATCAGTTATACAAGTTTTCACTAGCAGCTAACAGTAAACACAAAGTACTTTATTACTATTAGATACGACAGATTCTGCACCTAAAATTGAATTATTTATATCCTATGTTTTCAAATGTTTAATAGATGAAATATATTTATTGCCAATGATTAAATGAGAATAAACTCGCAAACAAATATTAGATAAAGATATTTGTAAGTTTATTATTTGTTTGAAGTCTGTGAATAAAAAGTATTCAAAAAATAATCATGAAATGTTAAAAGTATTGAAATTACTTATCTAAAAATGAAATTTCGCTTCAGCGGTATGATTATATAAATTACTCAATAAGTTAAAAAGATGATAATTAAAAAACTGTTAATATCAGGGCTTTGTCAATTTTTGGTGTAAAGAGTGTGAGGTGAGCATTCAAAATTTAGATAATAGCAAATTGTGAAGATTAATGTGTACATTAGGACATAATTAAAATGTTTAAATGTTGCTTCGTCTAAAAAAAATTAAATATAATGTTGAGTTTATTTCATTTATTAACTATTTTATTTATCATTTGAAAAATAAAAACTAATTCTCTGGAAGTCAGGGAAAAGTTACAAATAAATAATTTTTGGGGGGCATGTGTCAAAGCATCCGCCGGAAGCGAACCCGCAAGCTCGGGACAACTGCTTAGAAAGCCAGCTGTGCTAACCACCAACGCTTGACTACAAATAAATAATTTTAATTGAGATTTTATCAGTTTGGGCTTAAATATATTTTGTCAATTTTTGATTTAAAATGCTTAAAAATTATTTACTTTCTATAGTAATACTTTTCAAAATTTTTGTTTTATCAGAGAGAAAAAAATTATGAATTCCTGATGGACTTCATTTTTAAAAAAGGGGGTTAATGCAAATAAATAGAGAGGATTGATAAATAATTTGAGTGTGTGTGTGTAGGGGGGGGGTATTTAATTCAGTATGAGTTGCAGATTTGAACTCAAATTTAACTCTAGCTCAATCATCTGTTTATAATTTATGCTGACTATATACATGATTACCACTATTTTTATTTTTAAAATTGTAATTACTGATTTATTAATAACGTATATGTTTAAAAAAATGAAGCCCAACACAGTGTGATTAAAACAGTTAATTAACCAGTAGCAGCTAAATCAAAGGAATCAATTTATAATATTTTGAAAAATGAAACAGTACTTGTAGAATGAATAATCTAGGATTACATTTTATGTTTTTTGGACTAAGATAATAATTTAGTAAATTTAAAGGTGTTTTATATATTATTGCATTTTGTAAAAGTAAAGTATAATTATTACATTTTTGTAAATGATGATTTTTATATATATATATAACAATTATATATAAAAAAAATTATTCCTGGGAAATGTATTTAATCAGGTCTCATTATTTTTTCTAACCAAACAAATTGGTCAATTATTTTGAAGATATTTTTTATCATTTATTTATATTAATGATTACAAAAACTCACTGAATGCAGCAGAAGTTAATAAATAATGTCAATCTGTTTTATATCATTCTATAATATTATTATTTGCCTTATATAAATATGTTAATTCATAGTATATACACTAATAATATAATTTAAAATAGGCAAAACTCTTTCCATACAGTGGTGCCATTCAAAGCAAGACAGAGTAATCAATGGATGCCAGAAGGCTTGTGTATAAAATCCTTATCTCGTGCTCATCCAATATCCCCAAACTAGTTTCTGGCTTGTGACCTTCGTCAGTGAGGAGTCTTGGATCTGAGAGCACTGTATCTAGATCTTAGGATCTAATGCAATCCCCAGCAGCCACTTTTTAGCTCTACATAACTACAAAACTATGAGAATAAAGTTTGAAAACACACAAATATTTTCAATCTAAACTCAATAGCTTATATAGTCATATGGGTCTGAACTCAGTTCAGCACCCATACATTTTGGTGTCTTTGGTTCTTTTATAACCATAGCCACCACTTTCCTATTAGGCAGGATTGGTATTAAACCTTTAAACATCGCATGATCACTATTTTCCTTGCTTGCTCATAACTTGTTGTTAAAATAGGCAAAACTTTCTCCATACAGTAGTGCCACTCAAAGCAAGACAGAGTAATCAATGGATGCCAGAAATAGTGATCATGTGATGTTTAAAAATAATATAATTATTTAATGCTTTAGTTATCTCTACTTTGTGGAATAATGGATTAAAGTTTGAAATTTAAATGTATCAAAATCATATAGATATTCATGTTTGAACATGCGTCTACTAATTTACATGTAAATTTCAAGCTGCTAGAATTAGTTGTTAGTTAGCTATTGGGAAGGTGAGCACTTTGGTTTATAAAAATGAGCTATCAAAATTTTGAGCAGCAATTAATCAGAAAAAATGACCCTGAAATGTTATAGTAGTGGTATGTGATGAAAAGATACCATAAAGAAATTGAGGGTGTTTGAATGGTATAAGTGATTCAAAGATGGATGAGAAATATGACAAATGATCTCGGAAGCAGACAGTCTGAAACAACAATGTCATTAAACAAGATGTGATACATCACAACAAATTATTATTGTGAGACTAATAGCTTATAAATTGCAGATAGCGAGAAACAGTTGGGTTAATTTTAGTTGAAGAAGAATTAGGTATGGTAAAGATTTATGCGGCGTTTGTAATTGCTATTGATCTTTCTTCAAATGCACACTTGTTTCTGAGAGTAATTGTATTTATGAAACTTGGTTGTTTCCAATATAACCTACTAACATAAAATGCCAGAGAATGCAATGGAAATTTTTGGGTTCACTGTGATATAAAAAAGCACCAATATTATAAAATTTAAGACAGTGCATTTCTTCAATACAAGGAAATAATTCACCAAGAATTTATTGAATAGGGCAAAGAGTCAGTCGATAATGCTATTTAAAAGTGATGAAAAGATTATGAGATTGTGTTTGAAAAAAAAAAAAGACTTGAATTGCGGTCTGACAATTGGATCATTTATCATGACAATGTAAGTCACAATGCATTCATAGTGAGAGACTTTCTGACAAATAAAAAAAGTGATTACCCAGTAACATCATCCTGCCTATTCATCTGACATATCTCCCTGTAATTTCTGACTAGTTCTAAAATTTAAAGTTGTGCTGAAGAGATGAAGATTTTTTAATATAACTGATATCCAATAAAATGAGAGACAAGTATACAACATTCTGGAAAACGAGTTCCAGGGCCTGCTTCCAGAAATTGGAACACTATTTTAATCAATATATAGATACACAAAGGGAAGTAATTTGAGGGTAATAGTAATGACTGATGTACAGTTCCACATGTATATTTTTTAAAGGTATGTTTTGGGAATTGAATTGTTATACCTTATAGATGTGTCTCTCCCCCTCCTCCCAGTGTCGATAGGATTAAGATAGATATATAAAATATGAAATGAAATAATAAATAATTTATAGTTTATATAAGCATTTTTTCTGTCAGTTGCATTTGCTATCTAGAAGTAAATATTGTGTATCTCCTTCAGATTAAAAATTTAGGCTAAACTTGAGTTTCTTGACCTCCATAATAATCTTCATGCATTCTAAATAAATCTTTTAATAAAAAAAGTTAGTGAAAAAATTATTGATTTTATTAATGAATTATTATTATATTTTTATTAAATCATGTGTGTGTGTGTGCATGCTTATTAGTATATAATATTTGAATACATTTATACATTGATTTTTTAAAAATCGTTTTAACTATGTGCTTTTCATTTACAATCTTTCACATGTTAAGTAAAAGGGTTTTAATTTCTCTCCGAGGTCCCCCTCTCCCACTATTATTTTTTATCTCGTACATGATTGTTAGATTATTTATTCACTTAGGAGTTTAGCATAGTATTTTCTGATAGTATATCTGGATGTATGGTTTATCAATAAGTCATGACTGAATACTACACACTTGCGATAATTAAAACTGTTAATAAGAATGTTAATTAAATCCAGTATAGGAGAATCTTATTCTGATATATTTGCTAATAAAAAGTTTGCGAATAAAGATAAAGCTTTTAATTGGAGATTAGAATTCAACAATAAAAGTGGAGGAAAATGTTGACCAATTTGAAAGGAATAAAAATGTGGTAAGGAACTAGTTAATTTTTGTAATGAAGTTATATGATTAGCTGTTAGAGGAGTCATATAGTGTTTGAGCACCCTCTTTGGCAAACTAACCATTGCAGTTTTATTCAGTCCACTAAAGTGAGTTTTTTTTCTTAATTGGTCAGCAAATTTTTAGTTCTCAAGTTAGCTCCCTATTAACTGCACAGGGTTTGGCAGTAAAAAGACAACATCATACTTAAAAAATTTTTGGTGATATAGCTAGGCATTAATGAATGAGTAGAATCATCCATTTAGTCATAGAAGGAGACCATTATTGAGATATATAACTGGAATGTGGAAAAGTTAAAATGACTAAATAAATACTTTTGCAGAAAGAGCTGAGCAAATGTATAAATAGAGAAGTAAATTTCAATAGAAAATAAAGTATAAAAAAAGATAGATGAATCAAAATTGAGAAGAAAGAAAATGAGGGAGTATTAATTTAATAGAATATTTGCTGTGCCAAATTTATTAATAAGTTAAGAGGGGGAATTGATTATATCTAAGTAGAAAATATGATAAAATGTAAAATTTCAGAAGAAAATCTGATCTAATTTATATGGGAATAAAATAGCTGAGTTTGGAATATAATAAATGGCATTTGGAAAGCGCATATGAAGAAAAAACCATGAAGTTTGATAAAAATGAAATAGAATATATCTAATAAAGTAGAACTAGGGATGAAAATTAAAAATGGAAAAAGACAGAATATGAAATAGAATTATTATCTCTAATGTTGAAAGTAGTAAAAAGTTAGTTGAATAAAAAAATAGTTGTAGCCGTAAGGATTTTCTCACAATAATTATTAATACTATTGAGATCAAATTATTTAAAAGAACAGTAAATTTAATTTTATATGAAATAAAAATATTTTCTAAATATTAAAATAATTATTTTAAAACTATATATTTTACCTTTATTTTGTTTTACAGAAGAAAGATACCCAAGAAACAGGAAGAAAAATGTAAAGATTTGAAATAAGCAATTGTTAGGGTTCATACATGGGTTAGGTATTGACTGGAAAGAAAGAAAATTGTACAAAAGTTATTTTGAAAATATTAAAGTAATCAATTGAATTAGCAGTATTGACTTAAACCAAAAAACTCTTATTAAAATTAAAAATATAAAATTATAATTAAGAAATAATGTACAGGCAAGTGGGATGATATTCATTATAAATACAAAATGGTGGATCAGCATCATGATGGTTGTCATTATATCATTTGGAGTGGTAAAGCTAGTTATTTTGCTTGATGAAGGTTACCCAATGCAAATAATTAAACTTATTTTGATAAAATTATAGGATTTTTATTTAAATACACAAAATGCTTTTGATTAGTCCAAACGACATTTTAAATTCTCATGGTAGATTTCAGGGCTAGAATTGATAAATGATTGAAAGATGAAGGTACTGAGGTTAAATATTGATATGAAGATAGTAATAAGAGAAATGGATTTAAATATTGTATTTGTAAAAAAAAAAAAATTCAAAGTGAAAATGGATATGAAATGACAAAGTTGATTTACTTAATACATTCAACACAGAGAATGACTATTGATTAGTTAAATGTAAGATATGAATTAATGCAAAATAAAGAAACAAAAGTGTTAAGACAGTATTAACAATTGATGTTCCTGACTTTTAGAAACATTCCGATGATTTAAAACTAGTTTAAGCAGCAAGTCTTTTTAAAATATCAACAGATTTCTTTGTTAAGCTTGAATAAATTCAATAGATGGAAAACAAATACTCTATTAAAATCATCTAAAACAATAAGCTTTTATATATATGTGTGTGTGTGTCATTAATAAATTGTCAATAAGACAAAAGCAATGTATGAAGAAAACAAGTATTTAAAAATGAATCAGAAGAAATGCAAAAATGATACAACAAATTGTTAATGAAATAAGGAAATCAAATTGAGTTAGTAAGTAAAGCTGTAGAAAAAGAATCAAAATTTCAAGAGAAAAATTGTTTCAGCAATAAAATAATTCTTAATGAACAACATTGTAATGTTGTATTTTTATATTGGACTATTTCCATCATCTAACGTGAGTATTGAATGTCTTTAGAAAAATTTAACTTTATTTAAATATTCCAAATACATTCAACTGTTAGTAATAGCACATCAAACAGGTTGGTATATGCACAACATTTCAAGAGGTATTATTCTCCCCTCTTCAAATGTTTCTGGCCCAACCAATGACAGCACTAGCATGGGATTCGAACCCGAATCCTTAGATTCTTGAGTATTGAATTTTAAAGTAACACTCTAACCAACTGAGCCATTCAATACACAGGTGATGGAAATAGTCCAATATAGAAATACAATTAGAACACCATCATCACAAACATTCAGGAAAACAATTGTAATGTATGTGGAAGAGTTCTACAAAGATCTATATAATATAAATCATTTTTATGGAAGTAATATAATTTTCTACTTCTTTTTTTATGTATTGATTTCTATTATAACATATCATACCATTTACACCTTTATATACACTTTATCAATGCTTTTATTTGTATTACACTAACAGTTTCGACTGTCCTGCAGTCATCATCCGAATTCTTGTTGATTCAGTTGGGTTTTGGTAATAGAATCAGCAAAAACTCTGACGATGACTGCAGGACGATCGAAACTATTAGTGTAATACAAATAAAAGTATTGATAAAGTGTATATAAAGGTGTAAATGGTATGATATGTTATAAATCATTCTTGTTTTTATTGTTTGCAAGAACAAATTTGGTAAAACATTAGATATTGCTGATCACTCTTCTAGCATGTTAGTGGTACTAGTTGTTTGTTTTGTCATATTTTTTATTTATTCTTTTTTAAAAGTCTTTTCTATTATCTAAACATAAGCTAAGGGCCTGGCATGGATTTGTATAGTGGTAGAATATCAGACTCCGGAGTGTAAGATTTTCAGATTGATTCTAATTTTGGTCCTTCTAGCATTCAAATTTCTTGTAAATTTTCAAGCAATAAAGCCATTTGATTATTTTAACATAAGCTCAGAGGTCGTGCTTTATTTGCTATATGCTATTTTTTTCTATTCTAAGCAACTCAAATCTTTTGTGATATTATTGTGTTACAATATCATTAATTTGCTGTTTAATGCCTTAACTTCATAATAATATTAATATTATTATATATTCACAAAAAAAATCAAGTCAGATGTCACATGATCTAATTTAAACAAGTTTGTATTACAAATTTTATATAAAGAGCTCGCAAATAAGCTCTTAACAAGCTTGGCAGAATATCCCTAACCCCAGACCAGTTTCTGCTACTGACTTCCTCAGTAAGGTGCTAGGATATTCAAGCATTAGATTAAAAATACCAGGACAAGCCCGGCACTTTATCTAATGGATAACTATTGAGTAGAAAATTGAATTTTTCAGACATCCATAGGTCTTCCAATCCAGCTATTAACTTAAATAGGCATATGGGACTGAATTAAGTTCAGATACACCATACATTAATTGCTTTAGTAATATATATTAAGGCTATAACCTTAAGACTTTGTGACTAGATATGACCGTAGGGACCTCTACAAATCTTAACACAAGATTAATGTCTTTAAAAACAAGCACGGCCACTCTAATCTTCGACCTACTTTTTAATTATATAGGCGCCAAAGCCTTATTAATAGTAAAAATAAAATTACAAAAAAAATCTAAGTCATATGTCACATGATCTAATTTAAATAAGCTTGTATTACGAATGTTGTATAAAGAGCTCACAAATAATCTCTTAGCAAGCTTTGTAGAATATTCCTAACCGCAGACTGAGGAATCCAGTAGCAGAAACTGGTCTGGCATTAGGGATATTCTGCAAAGCTTGTTAAGAGATTATTTGTGAGCTTTTTATATAACATTTATAATACAAGCTTGATTAAATTAGTTCATGTGACATCTGACTTGGACTTTTTTGTAATTTTATTTTTTGCTATTAAGGCTTTGGTGGTTTTATATTGCTAAAGCTATTAATATATGGTGTATCTGAACTTAGTTCATTCCCATATAGCTATTTAAGTTAGATAGCTGGTTTGGAAGACATATGGATGTCTAAAAATTTCAGATTTTTACTTAAGAGTTATCCATTAGATAAAGTGCTGGGCTTGTCCTGGTATTTTTAATCTAATGCTTGAATATCCTAGCGCCTCACTAAGGAAGCCAGTAGCAGAAACTAGTCTGGGGATAGGGATATTCTGCAAAGATTGTTAAGAGCTTATTTGCGAGTTCATTATATAGTATATATTTGTATTATTATTATTCTAACATCTCATTAAAATACTAGTTTAGACAAAGGGGGGGAAAGGGGTTTGTTTTTTTCTGAAAGGGGCCCTTTTTTTTTTTCGGGGGGGTTTAAGAGGGCAGGGCAGCAGGGTCACCTCCCCCCCTCCCCTCCTTTTCTTTTTGTCGGTGGTTTTTTTTTTTTGATTTTTTTTTTCGTATACTTTCCAGGGAGGGGGGGCCCCCCCCCCCCCTTTCCCCCCGGGGGGGGGTTGGTTTCTTTTTTCTTTTGCTTTTGGGTTAAAAACAACAAACACCGTGTTTTTTCTCTCCGGTGCGGTATGGGGAAAGATGGAGTTGTTGATAAATTTTATTATTTTTTTTAAAATTAATTAAATAAACAAAAACAAAAATCTTGCCCGGGGGGGCGGCGCCCCGGGGCGGGGGTTGGGGGGGGGGGGGGGGGGGCTGTGGTTGGGCTTTTTTTTTTTTTTTTGTTTGAGAGAGAAAGAAAAAAAAGGTTGGTTGGAAAAAAAAAAAAAAAGAAAAAAAAAAAATTAAAAGAAAATAAAAAAGGAAAGGTGGGGGTGGGGGGGGGTGGATGGGAGGAAAAAAAAAAAATGGATGAGAAGGGAAAAAAAAGAAAGTGGGTGGGGGAAAAGAGGGGGAGGGAAAAAAAAAAATTAAGAATAGGAAAAAGAAAGGGGAAAAAGAATAAAAAAAAATAAAAATAAAAATAAAAAGTGAAAAAGGTAAGGAAAAAAAAAAAAAAAAAAAAAAAAAAAAAAAAAAAAATTAAAATTATAAAAAAAAAAAAAAAAAAAAAAAAAAAAAAAAAAAAAAAAAAAAAAAAAAAAAAAAAAAAAAAAAAAAAAAAAAAAAAAAAAAAAAAAAAAAAAAAAAAAAAAAAAAAAAAAAAAAAAAAAAAAAAAAAAAAAAAAAAAAAAAAAAAAAAAAAAAAAAAAAAAAAAAAAAAAAGAAAAAGAAAAAAAAAAAGAAAAAAAAAAAAAAAAGGAAAAAAAAAAAAGAAGGAATAAAAAATAAAAAAAAAAATAAAAATAAAAAAAAAAGAAAAAAAAAAAAAAAGAAAAAAAAAAAAAAAAAAAAAAAAAAAAAAAAAAAAAAAAAAAAAAAAAAAAAAAAAAAAAAAAAAAAAAAAAAAAAAAAAAAAAAAAAAAAAAAAAAAAAAAAAAAAAAAGAAAAAAGAAAAAATAAATAAAAAAAAAAAAAAAAGTAAAAAAATTATTGTAAATAAAAAATAAAAAAAAATATAAAAAAAAAAAAAAAAAAGGGGGAAAAATAAAATAAAAGTATGGAAAGAGTAGAAAGGATAAGAAAGAGGGATAGTGTTAAAAAATAAAGGGATAATTAAAATAAAAAATGAATAAAAAAAAATAAAAAATAAAAAAAAAAAATAAAAAAAAAAAAAAAATAAAAAAAAAGGAAAAAAAAAAAAAAAAAAAGAAAGGGAAATTTAAAATGAAGAAAAAGAAAAAAAAAAGGAAAAGAAATGAAGAAAAAAAAAGGAGGGGAGGGAGTAGGTTTGATTATGGGGTGAGGGGGGGGAGGGGTAGGACTAAAGATAAATGTTAAAAAGACTAAAGTAATGTTTAATCGATTTGCTCAAAATATGAAAATAAAGATTGATTATGATGAATTAGAAGAAGTTAACAGTTCAAATACCTTGGTCAGATTATTAATACAGATGGAAACATAATGGAGGAAATTAATCATAGAATTAAACTTGGTTGGAGTGCTTTTGGTAGAAATAACTTGATACTAAAAGGAAATATGCCCATGTGTTTGAAAAGGATGGTTTTTAACAAATGTGTTTTACCAGTTCTTACTTATGGATCTGAGACTTGGACACTTAATAGAAGAGCAATACAGAGACTTCAGACCACTCAAAGGAGTATGGAGAGATGTATGTTGGGAGTAACAAGAAGAGATCGAAAACGCAATGTATGGGTAAGACAACAAACAGGTGTTACTGACCTTATTGAAAAAATTAAAAGATTGAAATGGAGTTGGGCTGGACATATTTCTAGAAGAGATGATAATAGATGGACAATTGAAATTTTAAACTGGATTCCAAGACATTGTAAAAGACCCAGAAAGAGACCACATGTGAGATGGATGGATGAAATAAGAAAATGTGCAGGGGTGTTGTGGAGAAGAGAAGCTAAAGATCGGAGAAAATGGATTAAACTTGGAGAGACCTTCATCCTGCAGTGGATTGATAATGGTTGATGATGATGATGATGATGATTAGACAAAGATTCTTGGATGAGATATTTATATATGACAAGTGGCAGTAGTTATAGTTTATTAACAGTTTGATATTTGTATATTAAAGTAATGATACAATTTTGTGATTATCAGTTTGGTTTGTGTATAATCATAGCAAAACTCATTTCTAGAATAGTTTTTTTTTTCTTTTTTCTTGGAGTTAGAATGGCTATTCTCATTTAGGAGTTGCTGTTTCATTATTGTTATTATGAAGATATAGTGCCTATTTTGAAATTACTTATGTAAATTTTATAAGTAAAGAGTTTAAGTAGAGTAGTTCTTGAATTGATTTTACAAAAGTTGGTTTTTCTTTTATATGTAGAAAGCAGTACATATCCCTACTTATTATTTGAAAACTATCCATTTCTTAAAACATTTTTTAGATTTTGACATAGCAAATCCTTATATAATAAATGGCAATAAGAGATCACATGCTTTTAGAAATATAATTGATTTTATATGTCTAATCAAGAATATTCTATTGAAACTGAATAATGAATGGAAACTGAATGGTTATTCTATATCCACATCCCCAGATTAATTTTTACCTATTGGCCATCTTCCCTGATAAATTGATCTAACCATTACTTTTATATGCATTAAATCCAAAAATACTTAAGATTTTAAAGTCAAGTCATCTTATTTAATAGTTATACAGGTCTTGCACTAAGTTTCTAAAATATACAATTTCTGATAGTCAAATCTTCATGAGTATACAGCAAGGTTGCTTGCGTTTAGAACCATAAGATTTTTAAATCCCAGGTTATTAGTTTGAATGACCTGTTGTGTGCATAATTGTACTTCACAGTGTAATTTTACGAGTAGCTAGAAATTAGTCTGAGAATATGGATATAGCATTATTCTCTAGTGCCTAATGATTACTCAAGCTTACAACGATTGGTCGTGGAATAAATAGAGTGATTCGCTACATTTAAAAGCATATGTAGTAAAAATGTCTTGAGATAATACAACCTCAGTAGTCAATTAGTTGTTTACTATAGAATTTATATTGTTTCAACTGTAAACACAGACACATGCATATATGTTATTGGGGATAGGAAATATTTTCAATAAACTTATACTAGTTTAATATTTATAGTTAATAAATTTTATGATATTAACTCTAAAGACTGAATATTGCAGTGTTTAAGAATTTTCGTAAGATATTTTGTAACTAAATAAGAGCGATAGATCACATGACCCAATTCTCTTAAGCTTGTAAGATATCAATGAGGATTGCCAATTCCTCAACAAGCTTTGTGATAAATGCTGGCTCTGACTAAGCATTTATCACAAAGCTTGTTGAGGAATTGGCAATCCTCATTGATTATTTTGTAATTAAAATCAAATCTGAGGATTATGTTAAATATTTTTACTGACAAATAGTTTTATATGCAGGAAAGAATGGAGAATGTAAGCTCTAAAGATTCTATTAGAAATATAAATGTATTGAAAAGGAATTGGATTAGCAGAATTGTGCTGGAAGGGACTGTGGCTTTCTGTTAAAGAAAAAATAGAAGAAATTAAATAGAATGAAGATGGGAAGTTGTAAATATGAGTTTAGAAATATAGATGTATAAAAAAGCTGGAAATCAGGGCCATAATTAGAAATAGAAAGGGATAGGAGATGATAGGAAAAGGGAAAAGTTGAAGAGTAAATGCTATGAAAAAGTAAGAGATAAGAAATTTGTAGAGAAAGTAGTTTGGGTTGAAGATGAATACATTGTTATTGATAAATGGTTGAGATGGAAGTGAGGATTGCAAATCTACGCTCCAAAATTGGCGGCCATTTATATAATGGGAAGATTAGTTGGTCATCTGCACCTTCTCAATAACTGTACATCAGTTATATATATAGAGACAAAATTCAGTTTGTGCAACTTTTTAATATCATGTAAATAATTATCATACAAAAAAAAAAAATCATAGTATTAAAGTATGAAATTTGCCATTTAATTTATTATAGGTTAAGGAGCTGGTTAAAGCCAGAAAATGTTAAAAGTTATCTTTAAAAAAAAAGGAAATGTTTTTTGTTTTTTTTTTCAGAATTAAAAGTAATAAATTTGAATTCTGTCAAGATAAATTGCTTAATTTATTTTTTGTAGTAGCATTACAGTTCATTTGTTTTTTCAAATATCAAAGAATAATAATCAGAATCAATATGTGTTGTACTTAATTTTATAAACATACAAACATTTTTTATTTTCATAAACTTGTTGTTTGATGTTATTTTATGTATAATTATTACAATATATGTAGGACAGACAATTCAGTATCAGATTAATCTATTAAAATTTTCTTATTGTTTAGTTTTCAACTCGAGGTAATTGCCAAGCACAACCATCTAAATATCTGTCAAGCGTTGGTGGCCAAGCGGTTAGCGTAGCTGCCTTCCAAGCAGCTGGCCCGGATTCGCTTCCCCAGGCAGCTAGCCTGGGTTCACTATGCAAATAAAATAAAGATTGTGGCAAATGTTTTTATGATTAAGTTAGAACTGTGCTATAGATATTTATTTAGTTATGGAATTATTTAAGTGTATATGAATATATTGAAGAAATGAAATTGGAGTAAAATAACCACATACATATACACATATATAGTCATACATTGCAGTCAGTGTACAAAGACCATCCCTATAATTACTATATCTTCTAAATTGCTAAGTATTTTAAAGGGTGAAACTTACGATTAAATCTATGAAGAAAGGGAAAAGCTGGAAGAAATATTGGAAATGTTATTGATATTTTAAAATAAGCAAGGGAAAATATGGAAAAATTGTTGGCAAAGCTATATACGAAGGGATACTGATGTATCAAATAATTGGCAGAATACAGCAGTAATATTGATATTTAAGACAGCTGGAGAAAATACTAGAAATTATCAGACCTATTAGTTTTCTGGAAGTCTTATACAAAATCTTCACCGAGATAATTACAACTCATCTATAGTGAATGTTGAATCTTAACAATCAAAAGAACAAACTGGATTTAAAAGAGATTTAAGATTAATAGATCACATCCATGTATTGAGAGAAGTTATAGAAAGGATAATGGAACATGAATTGTCATCATGTTTGCGATTTATAGATTATGAAAAGACATTTGATTCATTGAACATTTCCATGGTATTAATGCAACAACAATTAGATTACATTGTGATACTAAGAAGATTAACATTGAGAAGGATGTATGGCAGAGTGATTCCATGTCTTTGAAACATTTTACACCAGTTTTACAATAAGTATTTTATGGATTAAAACGTGAAACTAAGGTAGTAAAAATAAATAAGACTGTTTTAGTCTCCTAGATTTTGCAGATGATGTGGTTTTTGCAAATAATACTATTAATTATTATTTCCTGCTGATAATAAAGCCAACCAAGGAATTTGAAAAGAGAATTAATTCAATTTGTTCCAGACTATTTTGGAAGGACAAGGTTGTTTCTATCAGTCTGGCAAAAATGCAAATGCCTAAATATATGAATGGGCTTGGATTGCACTCAATTTCCTCATTCTATGCTCAAAAAGTGATTAGGATACTGCATGCAGTCTATTTAACGCAGTTAGAATGTGACCTAAATTTACCTTTTAAGCCAACTGATATTCCACCACCATTTAGTAGCAAATGGATCGATGACATTTGGAGTCATATATGAACCTAACAGAGCAGTTCTTGGTGAGCAAAAAATTATATTAGGTCTATGATTTGATACATCAAAAACAGAATATACTGCATGCTCAACTAGGAGTATCAAATAAACAAATAATTTAGAAATCAAAATTGTTGTATTTGGAACCCAAGCACATAGACTTCCTCATAAAATTAAATCTCCTCGCTGCCCACTCGTCTACAGAAGAGGGTTCTCAAAATTGGACCCACAGTGTCAGCTTTGTAAAACAGAGGAAGAATCCTTTAAGCTACAACATAACTGCCGTTTTTTCTATCCACTTAGACTTATTCTTAAAGAAAAAGTGTCAGTTGGCACTCATAACCTCTTGTCACTTAAAAATGCTTTAAACACTGGAGTCTTCTCCGTCATCAGGTTAGCCACTTTTGTGCCATTCGCTCTGTGGCTCATCAGATATAAACATGTTTTTGTTCAAACATCTCGAGACGTCTGCCAAACTCTCTGTGGCATATTGGGCAAAATCAAGGACAAAGACAAATTAGTAGCACCTGAAGAACTTTTTTGAGATACCTGGTCAAGAATAGGCTTCAATATAGAATAGAAAGTTAACCTAATATGCAAGGCTTCCTAGATTAACTTTGAACTAACTGATATAAGTCCCGATCTACCTTTCTCTCCAAGATCAAATGTATATATGCGTATATGAATATTTCATATCTTCAAGAAATGCTCAGGTGAAAGTAAGATATTTAGGATTAAAAGATAAATGTTAAAAGGGCTGGTTTTCACAGAAGAAGAAAATAAAGATTGACTTTCATGAATTAAAAGTTAACAGCTACAAATAACTTGTTCAAGTTATTAATGTAGATGGAAACAACGGTTGAAATTAACAATAGAATTAAACTTGGATGTGGTGCTTTTAATAGAAATAACTATTAAAAGGAAATATGCCTATTTGTTTGAAAAGTAAAGTTTTTAATAGATGTATTTAACAATTCTTATGCCATTAATTTATCACATGACCACCATCTCTTATACTACCACATAATTGCTTATAAACAAGGATGTGATGTGATATACTGTAGCTTCTTCTTAAACGAAGTCAAGAATCTCTCAGCAATTATACCAAGAAAAACCTGTTAGCTACTTAATTTTACATTCCCCAGTCTAAGTTTTTCCATATTCTGCTCCATCCCATTTCCACAATACCAGCCTTTATATCTAAATCTGCCTTATCTTTTTCCAAAGCCAGCATAAAAAACAATAATCTACTTTCTGTATAATCACTTTTTTCATATTTATTTTTTCCATAACTTCATTATATGTGCCCTTTATGTTTTCAAGCATTTACATT
The DNA here is from genome assembly GCA_028023455.1 of Epiperipatus broadwayi. Classification (NCBI taxonomy): domain Eukaryota; kingdom Metazoa; phylum Onychophora; class Udeonychophora; order Euonychophora; family Peripatidae; genus Epiperipatus; species Epiperipatus broadwayi. The sequence goes on from JAQFVV010006228.1 coordinate 4,334,647, forward strand.
CAATTAACAAATGCCTAATATTTTCTATTCCTTCCTTATATAATTTACAGACTAAATCACCCATATTTTCCCATTTACATGTATATTCTCTTGTTGCTAAAGATCCTGTTTGAGCCTTAAACAATAAACTACTTTCCTTACTATTTATCATAAATTAGCTCACACCTAATATTCTGTTTATTTCTATATATGTTTAAACTCTTTTTACTCTCCATACTAGTTCTCCATCTCTAACTCTCTATTCTTTATTAATAAATCTATTCTTTTATAAACAATTCTTATGGATCTGAGACTTGGGCACTTGACAGACCAATCAAAAAAGTATCAAAAGATGTATGTTAGGAATAGTAAGAAGGGACTGAAAATGAAATACACGCATGAGAGAACTGACAGATGTTGCTGAAACATTGAAAGAATTAAGAGAACAAAATGGAGCTAATCTTGACATTTTGTTAGAAAAAGATAGACAATAATACATGGGTAGTTGAAATATTAAATTGAATTCCAAGAAACCTAAAAAGAGACTACATTAGAAATGGATGGATGAAATAAGCTTCCTAGTGTGATGTGAAAAAGAAAAGCTAAGGATTGGAAAAACTGAATTAAACTCTGAATATTTTGTAGTAAATTGATAATGGTTGAAAATGATGAAATATAAATTTATAATAACCCCCCTCTTTTTTATGTTCTCTAATATATTAAACATCTTTCAATCAGCATTTTCATTAATTAGATTTCTACATAGATTTAAAATGAATGCAAAAATTATATCTTTCATTTTAAGTGCATTTAAAATAATAACTTTGAATTCATCTTATCATTATATGAAAATATTGCTCCGACCTAATAAAATTTAATATATCAGTCTATACATCAATGCTGCCTGTTATAAGTCCATATGTAGATTCTGTTAAGTGTAGAAATGTTTTACACATGACGTAATACAAAATAATAATAATCCAACTTAAAACATTTATAAAGTAGATTTTAAAACAAAAGAAAGATAAGGGTTGTGTATTGTACGCAAATAACTAATGCAATACTTAATCTTCAAATAAATCTTCACGTGATCACCATTTCATATTCTTACACATGCTGTAAATAACAGTAGCAAACTCTCCATACAGTAGTGCCACCAAGTGCAAGCCTTTGTAATCGATGAATGTTGAGTTCCTAGCTTTATAGTTAACTAAATAGGTAAAAGGTGATTGCTAGAGGAGTGCATTAGATCCTAAACTCTTAAGTGCAATGCTCTCAAATCCAACGCTCTTCACTAATGAAAGCCACAAGCTAGAAACTAGTCTGGGGATAGTGGATAAATAGGCACTTAATAGGGATTCTGTGCACAAAGCTTCTTGCATCCATTATTACTGGGGCTTGCACTTGGTGGCAGTACTGTATGAAGAGCTTGCTACTGTTAATATTTAATCTTATTATGCTGATGTTTGAATTATAACAGATGTTCTAAATTCATAAACAAATAAAGGAATCTTCTCAATTTGATATCTTGCCAGAGAAGTTATGTATTAGAAATTGTATTAATAGTGATTTGATTATCATTTTCATAGAAAGCATTTTTGAACTTTTAAAGCTATGGTGAAATTCATGTAACTTCAACGGCTGAGATCTGCCTTCAAAAATATTCAGTCAACATTTCTGAATTTCATTTTTTCTCAACATTTTATTTTTTGTAGCAAATACAGAGATTTATATCCATCTTTAAAAAGTAAATGAATAAAAGCACATTAGGGGTTTTATTTTTTTATCTTTCTTTTACTCATTATGTTCTAGCATATAAAAGCGATTTACCCGCTGAAGAAGAAGCTGTAAGTATCAACCAAAAAAATCAAATCAATTTAGGCCTAGTACTTTCGAGATTTTCCCTCATATTCATGGCCAAAATAAGTTATAAACATTGCTGTAATGTTATAAAATAATAAAATATGCGAATGCAAATTAATTTGTCCATTTTCTCGAAATAGAAAAACACGTATCGTGTTTGTTTATGGCATTGTTATCACTGATAATAAAATAAACCACCTTGATTTTTCTTTTGCAATCATTGGTTTCGGAACATACTATCTTTGGGTTGCAGGGTTCAAACCCATGGCCAGCCTGCTTCTCATGTTCAAAAAATATTGAGGTTATTATTTTTTTTTTGCTCTTCTATACGTATACATGTGCTGAGCAGCTCTATTATGAACAGTGGCCTTGGTTTCCCCGTAGTATATGGCGCTGCATCCAGCCTGAGGGCATGACATATTGTATACGACCTGGGGTGTCTGAGATGGATCCATTCTGCCCTCCCAATTATTAATTAGTCTTTTAGTATTAGGGGGAGTGCGGAAGCCAACCTTAAATTTACCAGCTAAAGTTTTTATAAACTGTTGTGATGATTTGGGGATATAAGGGAGAGTAATTTGAGGTTTATCTTTAATTATTTGGTTGGCTATTTTTTTTTTTTAAATTGATCTATTTTCTTTGTAATTAATCTGTAGCTGAAGCCGACACTTAATAAATCTTTGATATAGCCTGCAATATTTGTCTTCCTATCAGCTTTAAATTTACACAAATTTTGATTCCTAAATAAAAACTCGTTTAAACCTGCAAATTTATGTGCTGTAGGTAAATTGGAGTTTGGGTGTGCAAAGCCTCTGACCTCAAGAGGCTTAACAATCATGCTATAATGCAGAGCTCTGCCTTCTCTATGGACAAGCAAATCCAAATATTTTAGCTTCTGCAATTCGTTTTCTTAAGTGGTGTTTATAATTAATTTAGTTTGCAGTTGTAATTCATTTTTAGTGTTGGTGATTACCTTATGTTCTACTTATTATTATTTATATTTTTTTAAATTTTATAGCTAAACCACTAAATATAACATGATCACGTGCTCTCAGATACAAAGCTCCTCACTGACAAAAGCCACAAACTAGAAACTAGTCTGGGGATATTGTATGAGTAAGCACTAGATAGGGATTTTATGCACAAGCCTTCTGGTATCCATTGATTTCTCTGGCTTGCACTGGAGGGCACTACTGTATGGAGAGTTTTGCCTGTTTTAAATTTTATAGTTCATATTTTCCCCTTTTTAATTTTACAAATTAAGCATTTTCATTGATAATGACAAATATCAAAGAATCAAATGATTGGTAAGAATATTCAAAAATGCTAAATAAAATAAACCCTAAAATTAAGGGGCAGAAATGGGATCATTGCCATAATCATGAAAAGCTTTGCTTATTAGTGACAAAAGGTATGTATATTTTTTTTACAAAGCATTTTGTATTTACTTCAAGCTATTTTAATTTTCTTTATTTCCAATATATCTTCTGCTTTAGCTGATATTAATTAGCTTGGAAAAAAAATGTTATGAACCATTTTTAAAATTCAGTTTTCCATTTCAATATTATCTTTATGCAAAGGAAACTTGTTGAATTCAATTTTACACAAGCTTTATCCCGTTTTACCTTTTTGCTTTGTTACAATTTTTATTTTTTCTTGTTACATTTGCCAGCTTTATCACAAAAATGACTCATTACGTTGGTGGCCGAGTGGTCAGCACAGCTGCCTTACAAGCAGTTGTCCCGAGTTAGCGGGTTTGTTTCCCGGCCGATGCTATGACACATGAAAAAAAAGACTCATTAGTAAATCAAAGATTATTATCTCTTCTTTTTTTCTTTTTGCAGTTTTTAAAAATTTGCATTCTAAAGAATAATTATAACAAAATAATTTATAAATACAATTTCCATTGATTAATAAATCTACCTTTTTGCATTTATTGCGATTTTAACTATTACCAATCTTTATAAGAATTAAAAATTGAAATTGCTAATACATTATATAAGTCATTTTATATTTATATATATTCAGTTATGATATTATAGAAGTACTTATATAAGGCTAAAACCTTAGTACATGCTTAATTTTTAACAAGAGAGACCTCTACAAATCATAACGCAAGATTCGATTATATAAAGATAAGAGGGACCCCCTATCTCTGAATCTATTTTCTTAATTATATAAGCAAATCTAAAGCATATTGATTTGGGAGCATGAAACTAATAAATTCTTCACTGATTAAGTCCACTATTTCTATTAAACATTAACGTTCGCTAAATCTTTCGATTTACAATGATCCAATATTCAGATATTAAATTTAGAAATATTGTAGAAGATTTAATTTCCCACATTGATATGTATGTGCATTCATATACATCTAAATTTTGATTTTAAATATATGCATATAAATGTGAAATACATTATAATTTTGATTATCAATAAAATGTAAATTAATTAGAGAAACATCTAAAAAACAAGAAATAATATCTTATATATAATCATAAGTGAAATGAAAATTGAAGCAAATGATGCAGTTCACAAAAAATCCTGGATTCCAATCAGTTAATAAAAAACTACAATTTCTTCTATCTGAACCATCACCCTTATAAAAAAGAACAAACTCGTTAAAAATTTCATAGAAACAGAGCATCTATAGTAAAAAATACAATAATCAGAAAAAGAATTAATAATTATTTATTTAACAATAAATTTGCTCTGGCTCACTTAAATATTTGTTAAAGAAAACAATAAAAAAGAATGAAGTTGTATTTTATGAAATAATTAATGTGGACTTACCTAACCTGGGAAAAACAACTTAATTTTAAGTCAATTTTTTACTTTTGGGAAATATATATATTCTAGCACCTGTGTGTGTGTGGCACAACTGTTCCCAAAAGCTATAAAGTGTTAATATAAAATAGATAACTAAAAACAAACGAGCCGAGCACTTTCAAAGGATCTTGCCTTCATATTTGCATATCATTAAACATAGTAATAAGCTATGATTATGAAGGCAAGATCCTTTGAAAGCACTCAGCTCGTTTGTTTTTAGTTATTGATTTTATATTAACACTTTATAGCTTTTGGGAACAGTTGCGCCGCACACGTGCTAGAACTTAATTTTGTAAATAAAAAAATAGTCATATATCACATGACCCTTTTTTTTTAAGTTTGTAAAATATAAACAAAGAGCTTTGCTAATTGCTAAACAAGTTTTGCGATATGTTGATATTTTAATTATTGGTAATAAAAGAGTAATGAATAATATTTATAAGGAGTTTAATAATAATATATATAAAATTAAATTTACCAAAGTAGAATTTGAAGATAAGATTAAATACTTAGATATAGAAATTAATACAGATAACGATAATAAAATTACTTTAAAACATTTTATTAAAGAACATAAATTAAGAAAAATTATTCATGTAGATTCACAAGAAGCATGGTTACAAAAATTAGCAGTAATTAAAAATTTTAAATATAGGAATGATAAATACAATATAGATAAAAGTGTAGCTCAATTGCAAAAGAATTAATTTATTAAATTATGTAAAGATTATGGATATAATCCTAAAATTATTAGCAATATATTTTATACTTCTAAAAAATCTATGGTAGATGATAACGTTTTTGAGAATAGTAATGGTATTGATAATGTTAGTAATGAATCAAATAAATGGATTAAACTTTCATATTATCCGAGGATTTATAATACTTTTAAGGTATAATAAAAATTATATTGATGAGAATATAAATATTGGCTGGACAAATAGTAAAAATCTTGATCAATTAATAGATAATTATAGGTTAAGGGATGATTTACAGTTCAAAAAAGGAATTGTATATAAAATTATATGTGAAATTTGTAAAATGATTTACTTTGGACATACTGGAAAACAAAGGTAAGAGCCAAAGAACATAACTGTTATTAAAAGAAGAGATGATAGGTCTGCATGATATATTCACTACTTGAAATATCGCCATAGAATAGAGGCTACAAAAAGTATTAAATATTTAAATTTCATCAAAGATCCAAAAAGAAGCTAAATATTATGAAACATTATATTAAAAATAATTTGATTAATTGTATGAATATTTATAAGATTTCTACAAATTTGGCTGATTAAAAATATAATTGTATAAAAAAATGCATATTATATTGTTTAACATATTGTTATGATATAATCAATTGTTTTGTACTTATTGAATTTATAAATGAGGGTTTTGATTTGTTTTAATTATTTACATTATTATTGTTTGTTTTAATTCCATTTTTGGACACTGGGTGGTTTTATATCAGGTGATTTGTTAACATTAAATAGATTAGTAACATTTGAAAAGGGCACCAAAGCAGGTGCTGAAAAAAGCTTTTTATGTATAAAATTATTATTTGATTATATAGCTGTTGTAAAGAATTCTTTGTATTTTCTGATTATTATTTTGTGGAAGAGGAGCATAAGGATTTTTATTCCTTTCCAGTTTTTATTATATTTCAAAAGATATTGAATTTTTACTTGTTTTCAAATCTCTTAATCTCCAAACTCAAAATATAACTCTAAATTAAAACTATTCTTAATCTTTTAATTATCTTATTTTTAATCTTATTTTTTTAAGTATTAATTTATCTAAATGATGTTATTGCAATAAACAACTCATTCAAACATGAATTAAAACATTCTTTTAAGTATTTTAATTTTTAATCTTTGATAAAAATAATTAGATAGACTGTTTTAACTTATTATACAATTGATTATTTAGTTTCTCTTAAATTTAATCAATTATAATAAAACCTATTACATTATTTATACTTGTTTTAAAATATGATTTTTAATAATCTATTCTAAAATTTTAAAATTATCTATTATTGTTACTTTTAATAATTCTAAAATTTCATCACCATTATTACTTTCAATAATTTATTTTAAGGTATTTCTATTATTTTATATACCTTTCTTTAAGATTTTTGGAATTCTATTTTTATTAGCTATCCTCACAACAACTGAAAATAGCTCACTGCCTTGCGGAAGATCTCACCTCCCCCACTTTTTCAAATATAATCCATATAGAGATCACACTAATCCATTATTCTGGGTATAATATTTTGTAATGCTGTCTTTTTGACTTCTGCAGCAAACTTCTTTTTCTGAATGACTTCAGTACCTCATCTAATTATATCATTGTATTCTATCTTGAGCCATATTTTCTCAATGAAAGCGATCAAAATTGTAAATCGGGTGTTTTTGAGATAATCTTTATAATTAAAATGAGATGTGCCTCTTTCACAAAAAAAAAAAAAACATGGATAGAAATGTTTCTGGTCTGCTTTAAAACAAAGAAATTTTGGCTATCATTTTATTTTCATAAGATTTTTGTCATAAACTTGGAAAGAAAATTTTCTGTTGGTTTCTAATTATATAGTGAAGAAATAGTGCAGACAGATTATGGTTTCATTCAAAAAAATTTAAGTACAGATAGCCTACTAGTCAAAACAATTTTCAGTAGTATAGAGTGAGTTATTCTCGGCAAAAGTGAGTTATGATATAGCAAAATCTTTATAATTCTATTTTTTTAAGATATTTGTCATGTTCTTGAACATATCAAGAGGATTAGTTACTTTTCTATTCTATCGTGTCAGCCGTTTGATGGCGTTGATGCTAACCAAAAACATATATGTTATGATTCCGGGCATGTGATTCTATATAAATATCGGCTTTAGTTTTATAATAGAAAATTATAGTAAATAATATTAGTATTTAAATAAAATTTAAAAATTCTCACTAAATAATAATAATTTACATTTTTTTGACTGTAATTAATCATAAAATGGGTTGTTTTTGTTTGTGTGTCTCCAAAATTACACTATTTTTTTAATGGAAAATAATGCGCAATTATATATTTTTCAATTTACACAAAATGTATAAATTCCCACTAAATTTAAAAATGATACCAACTAATTTCCTTTTTTTTTTTTTGACATTAATTAATCAGAAACTGGATAATTTTTGTTAGTGTGTATGTATAAAAAGTAACATTATTTAAATACTAAATTTAAAAATGGTACCCGACTAAATTGCTTTTTTTTTTTGACAGTAATTAATCAGAAACTGGGTTGTTTTTGTTTGTGTGAATCTATTAAAAGAAACCTCTTAAGTTGGATGAGACCTCATGCAGCTGACACGATAGAATAGAACATAACCGAGAATTATTTAAATGTGAATAGTTGGGGTAGTATTGTTAATTAAAATAGTTTTTTGTCGCTTACAGTGAGTTTCCCATTCAAATATAGATCCATATTGTACCGGACGTAGCCAGCAGTATAGAGACATGAGACTCGAACTAAGGTTGTCGAGGATGAATTCCGAATAAGATAAGAGAGTTAGAGTAATACGTAATTATATAAACCTTTTTATGTTTTAAAAACTAACCAAAATAAAGATTCAAACTCTGGATAGGATTAAAAGATACTTTAATTTAATATTATTAAAAAAAATAATTGTTCTAAACGTAAATTATTTAGATAGTTCACGCTAGAATAGTTTCATTATGCTTACATCTGTGATTATTATGGGATGTCCCACTTATACATATATAGTGCAGTTTATTTATATGCCAGTGTTTAAAAAGAAAAAGTTACATAATGGGTTTATGGAGAGAAATGCTATTTTGGTTAAATAATGACCTAGACAAAAGAATTCACAAGACAGACACTTTAGTATTCGAATAAATTAACATAATGCATTTAACAAACTGTGATCGATGCCACTTCGATCATACCAGAAAACTACATGTATATAACTGCGATGCCTGGTAATGCAAGCTTTTCGTGACATTCTAAATATAAATATGGTTTAGTTATATCACAGCGTTACGGCTTATAGAATAGTTTTAGGCATGATTCTAAAAATACTATAATGAATGGTGGTGCGAGCATGAGGCAGCAGGATATAAGATTCGGTCCATTTTGGCCAAGAGACGCTTCATCATTTAAATGGGAAAAAGAGAAATGGTACACCCGTTCTTCTGATGGGCCACACCAACCCGGAGGAAAAGGAAGATAGGGAGATGCAATTGTTCGCACAGGGTATCAATGCAGAGCTTCCGCTACTCTTTCTGAAGGTGCCCTAGGGCACTTCCAATGCTAGCTAAAACATATATGAAAGAGAAATGGAGAATTCAGAGTTTCCTGATGATCCTCGGGTTATGATAAAACAATGACGCTGGCTGACCTATGCTGGCAATGCCACGAAACTATGTTGCGTCTTTGAATGACGTCAAAATAACTAATGGCCTAAACATAAAATTTTAATCAAGCATAACAGAATGATCTGTATACTAAACCAAATTATATAACTGAAATCTAAAACTAGATGAATGTCTTAATGACATACAATTACATTTCCCTTCATTAAATGGGTCCCACATGCATTTGGAATCAATATGCATTATTTAATACTATAATGCTAAAAGTGTACATATAAATGATTATTACATTAAAAAATATTTTAAAATATCTTAACTGGAATTTAAGTAATAGCGTTCTTGAATAACATTAAATTTATAATCAATAAAAATATACTCATGGCAGTATTATAATAATAATCTGCCTAGAAACAGAAATTTTTTAATTAGTTACAAATAATTTAAAATAATTAAAATATCTGAAGGCTGGGGATTTAAAAGACTAATCTAAAATAGTGGCTCATGGAGTTGGATTGATTTGGCATATAAATTGCATATAAAATAAAAAGCAAATAATTATAATAATATTTTCCACACTAAATAAAATGTAAGATTTAAACTTCAATTGATGTAAGCATTTACATATATATGTTTGATAGGATTATAGAAAGGTTTTTACGGGTAGAGATTATATATAATTATAAAAGAAAACATTAATTAGTATTTACCGGCGAGCATAGACACTTTAAATAGATATTGGACTGTTACATCGGCATTCTTGGGGTGAATGGTTAAATGGTTCTTTCTCTGACTTCAGTTGCAGGGATCAGCTTGATGGTCAGCAGTCTCGGTCACTACGGCTTTTTCATCGGTGGCAGCCTTATTCCATGGCAGGAGTTTGGCAGCATACTAGAGGCAGCGCTGAGAGGCCCAGGGAAAGATGGCTCGGTTACCTACTCAATGGACATTCTAAAAACTAAGACTAAGGAGAGAGTAAAACCAAAGAGTGTCAGACTAAGATTCTAAGACTAAGACTGTCTCTTATCTCTATTCTATTTATACCACCCAAGCTATTACCGGAATGCTCTGATTCATTTTTCCAGAGGCAGATGAAACAATTACTAAATTCCTGAGGAAATTACGGTCCATTTTAATTAAAAGTAAGATATAAGAAGATAAGGTTCAAATCACTTTCATTAGCAAAACTTTTAATTAAAGTCTTTAAATTATAAAAGTAAAAACTATGATAAGTCAATCTTTTGATTAATGAAAATCAATCATTTAATATATTTAATTAGTGAAGAAAACTTCACAATGGGTTGATTTGAACCTGCCATCTTGGTTATATCTTTCAAATTTTTACAAAATTGAAATTAAATGCAAATAATTTTTACAAAAATGGCAAACTTTATGTGATTAAACAAATTCTCTTTTAAATTTAAAAAAAAACCCCCCACAAGCTTAAAATATTCAAAGTATCAAAATAACAGAATCAAAAATTATAAAATATTCATTATAATAGTTTGTCATATATATATAATTACATATAAATGACGGCACTATTAGTAATTTAAATATTGCTGGGTTTGAATCCTTGTAGATGTTAGTTTTTTTTTAGGTAGGAAAACATGAAGCTCACTCTGACTACAGAGTGATTGCTTCAATATCTATCTTTAAAATGATAGTTTATAAATTTGCCATTTTAAAACTTGATACATTTTTAAATGGAAAGATTCTATTGAAGTCATGAATGTAGAATGGTGGTTTATAATGGGGCAGAGAAAATATGAGTAGCCTTCTAGATTTGTAGTTTGTTCATTTTCCTGGCATCCTCACGAGTCAATTCTGAATGAAGTTTTAAATTTTTTTAGTAGCGGATTATTTCTCAATCAAGCTTGGGATTATCTGATGTAACAGACTCTTAATCCAATTATTCATCCAATATTGATTGGAAAATGAATATTTGACTACAGTATTTTTAATTGGAAGTCCGGAGATGATCTTTATTGGTCGATTTTTTTTGTCAATAAATAAACTATAAATCAAAACATAATTGTAATGATATATCCTTCGTTATTGTTAAGGAAGCTGTAATACATATATGAGCTTTGAACTAGTGACATTTATTAGAAAAAAATATGATTTACAAAATTTTAAATCACTGAATATTGTTTTAGGTTTATATCCTACATGATAAATTACTAGAGAATAATTTGAAATAGCATGGTTGATGGTGTATAATCATATAACATATTTCTTTTTTTTTTTCTAGCTGATCCCGATATGGATAGAGTTTTTAAACTTCCGGCTACCACTTACATAGGGGGCTCTGACGATTCTCTTAGTTTGAAAGAAATTATAAAGAGATTAGAGGTAGTGCACAATTAATTTTGTTTATTTATTTTTTACATTGCTGTAAAATGATTTACCGAATAATTAGGAATGTTTATTAATATAATAAATTGTTGTTGTTTTTTTATTGAAATTTGTAAAAATAAATATTTATCTGTTTTGAAAATTATGAGACATATTGTTATGCACTCACATAACCAATAATTTATTTGTTTTCAAGTATTATGTATTAAGAACAATTAAGATAAATATGATTTATGTATAATTGAAGATTTATCATAACAATTTTTGACAGCATCACAAATTATGGTTTAAAGTTAAAATAAAAAATAATAATATAAAGGATTAATTAAAATAGTAAAATTAGATCATTTAGGGAATCGTTTTCTAGAAATAAGAATTAATGATGAAGATTACACAATTTTTAAGAAAATTAATTCATTAATTAACTTTAAATCTTTTTCAAGCATTTATAAATTATCAGAAGATACTATATTCTTGGAAAGATAAATCAACTAAATATTAAGAAATAGACATTTAAAGTAATTACTCCTGTCAAGTGTATTTAAATTTTATAATATATTCAAAATATTGTGAATACTCATACTAAAAGCACTTAGGTTGTTCTAAAACCTAAAATCTTAATTATATACTGGATTATTTCTATCATGTAGAATTTACTGTTAAAATGTCTTAAAGGAATATTTGAACTTTTCATATACATTCAACTATTAGTAATAGCACACAGATTAATATATAAGACAATGTTTTGAAAGTTGTTATTCTCTTTTCCAGATGTTCCTGGATGACTAGTGACAGTATTAGCATGGGAATCAAATCTGGGATCTTTAGATTGGTGAATAGTACTGTCACTGATCGGACCAGCAATATCTAAAGAAGACGGAAGAATAATACAATCGCTCTAAATGTTTTATATACTAACTTGTGTGCTATTACTAATTGTTGCAAGATTTGAAAAGTTTAAATAAAGTTTGAATTTTTCTAAAGACATTTAATGGTTAATGGGAATAGTCCGATATACAATTATGAGTAAGATGTCATCATCGCAAAAGACAAACAGTATAAAGTCTTAATAAGAAATATGAATAATAATTTACATAAATGTTATATAAATAGATTAAAACCTGTATCAAATGCGCCTTGAAATATTTATAAATAGTCAAGCAAATATCATAAAAAAAAAATAAAAGTGGCTGTCTTATTTTTAACCTAAATTTCTACTTATATAGGCCAATCTGAAGCATCCTGATTTGGGAACATGAAGTTGTTCTCTTCACTGTTTAAGTCCACTATTTCCTTAATCAGTTAACCTTCGCGAAATCTTGCGATTTACAGCAAGTCCCCCTATCAGCAAAATGATATTTGCTTGACTATTTATAAATATTCCAAGGTGCATTTGATACAGGTTTTAGCTTGTCTTAAAGTATTTACATATACTTCCTGCACGCTCAATAAAAAATATAATTACAACTCTATAAATCTTATATATTTTTTTTACAATACAGGAAACATATTGTCGTCACATAGGAGTAGAATTCATGTTTATCAACAATCTGGAGCAATGTGATTGGATCAGAAAACGATTTGAAGTGCCTGGCATTATGAAGCTTACTCACGAAGATAAAAGACTGATGATGAAAAGACTAATCCGATCCACAATGTAAGATTATATATATACACATAGGTGCAATATTGTTAATCCAGTATTTGTTGATATTTATGCCTCCTGGATTAGCAATCTTGCCTGAATAAGAGCAATTACATATCCTATATATTACAGCAAATAGTATAAAAAAATTATTAAAAAAAAAATAAATTTAAAAATGACACATCATTTAGGTTATTACACTTAAAATGTGTGTTTTTTTTTTTAAATATCAGTATATTATTTATTATTTTGTGTTTTAACATTATTATTTTTCAATATATGTGTTTAAGATTAAATAAAATATATTACTTAAGCAAATTCTAAACTGATGTTAAAATAATAAAATCTGATGATTGTGAAAAAAACTTAACATATTTTTTTTGTAATTTTTTTTTTCAGATGTTAGATGTCTACTAATTTTGTCTATATATCAATATAATTAATTTTTATATATCAAGGAGAATGTAGCTTTTAATTAATTTATTTTTTTTGCATTTTGTTTAAGCAATAATTGGATTGGCTTTTCTATACTTATTACTCAAAATTTTTAATTATTTGGATAATATATTGTTTTTGTATATTCAGTCCTCATTGCAGTAAAAACTTATTAAAAACCTGATTTTTAGTTTAGGCTATGAGAAATTGATTATCTACATTGAATTGTTTTAAATTTGTAATTTTGCAAAATAAAAGAAGAAAAGAAACAATCATGTCAAGTGTTGTTAGCTGAGATGTCATCGCAACCGCCTTGCAAGCAAGTAGTTGGTTGCAGACGGTTGTGGGTTCGTGTCCCGGCCGATGCTATGACATATGGGAAAAAAAAAAAGAAACAATCATCAAGAGATTGATTTTTGTAATATTCTAGACTAGTATAATTTTCCTTTATGTATATGCTTTTATTTAATTTACTCTATTTTTTTTATCTGTCAGTTCCCATTTTCTGATCCAATTGAAACGTTGCATATATATGTTATTCTGATGAGAATCTCTTTTTTATATATATAATTTGCAAACAATTTTAGCAAAATAATTAGCCAAAAGTTGAAATTTTTAATTTTATACGAGATTCAGTACTGCCATCTAGCAGTTTCAAATTGCATCTAAAATTCCTTCATTTGATACTTTCTGGAACTATACAAACTAAAAAGTGTAATTATAAATTTTATTAAATGCCCATTATTATATTAAGTAATAATTTACTAAGGCTGTAACCTTAGAAATAAGGGTCTGAAAAATACGAAGGTAGGGACCTCTAGAGGTCCCTACCTTCGTATTTTTCAGACGCTTATTTCTAAGGTTACAGCCTTAGTAAATTATTACTTAAACTAAAAAGTGGAAAATAAAATATATATTTTTAAAGAAACATTTTTATTCACATAAATACACTAAAATAAATTTTCTTTACCTTTCACAAATAAAAACTTGAAGAGTTACCATATTTAAAATATTCAAAGAATCATTTAAATAAACTATTATATCTATTTTCTTGTATCAGTGCATGTTTTTTTTTTTATTTTAATGATTCTTTGAGAAATTTAAACATGATTTCCCAAATTTTTATTTGTGAAAGATATTTATTTGTTACATATTAGCGCTTTCTTTTTTACTTTTTATTGCATTTATGTGAATAAAAATTTTGTTTCTTTAAAAGTTTTTTTATTTTCCATTTATTTTTATTTTTTTACGTGAGCAAATTTATTTATACGTGCTTTCATTTTTATTTAATTTTGGAAAATTTAACTGTTTCAATAATCTTTCTACAAATATGATGGATTGAACAGGAAATTATCAGAATAATACTTTTAGATATTTAAGAAATTGATTAACAGTTGATGGAAATAGAAAGATATTAGAATGAAAATTATATTTACTCAATAAAGGAATTTTTATGTTCTTTAAAGATTTAAAAAAGAAACTTACAATTTTTTTTTTTTATGGAGTTCAACATTTTACTGAATGAGAAGATTGTAGGCTTTAGTATTGTGGATATGAATATGGAGATGAAAAGAATAAAATAATTTTAATACAGTTAAATGAAAAAAATCATTTTTAGAGAAATTATAAGTTGAAAGATGAATCATCATTATCATCAACCATTATCAATCCACTGCAGGATGAAGGTCTCTCCAAGTTCAATCCATCTTCTCCGATCTTTAGCTTCTCTTCTCCACATCACCTCTGCACACTTTCTTATTTCATCCATACATCTCACATGTGGTCTCTTTCTGAGTCTTTTACAATCTCTTGGAATCCAGTTTAAGATTTCAATTGTCCATCTATTATCATCTCTTCTAGCAATATGTCCAGCCCAACTCCACTTCAGTCTTTTAATTTTTTCAATGAGGTCAATAACACCTGTTTGTTCTCTACCCATATATTGCGTTTTTGATCTGTTCTTGTTACTCCCAACATGCATCTCTCCATACTTCTTTGAGTGGTCTGAAGTCTCTGTATTGCTTTTTTATTAAGATGAATATGTAGACATTAAAGGATATATTGGAAGAAAATAGAGGATTAGAGAAGAAAGAATTTGATTGATGTTAAGGAAGAGAATAACTGGGAGTGTTTGAAGAAGTGGATGGGGGAGTGATCTGCATTCGTGTGCAGGTGTCGCTTTTTGGTAGACTACTAAAGATTTATGATTGTATATATATATGTATTTAATATATGTATATATGAGATGACATCATGAAATGTGCGGAAGAGTTATATAAAGAATTGTGTAGCAATAATGAACAAGAAAAATTATCTCTTGTAATTATTCCAACTTTTGAATTGCCTAAAATTTTAAATGAAGTGAGACATGTAATTAAATCTATGAAGAAGGAAAAAACTTCAGAAAATGGTGGAATTATAATCACTATCTTGAAAGAATCAGGTAAAGAAATAGAAAAATTGTTGGCAAAGTTGTATACCAAATGTCTAAATGACAAATAAGTACCAAATGATTGAAAGAATACAGTATTAATTAATATTTAAAAACGATGGTAAAGAAGATATTAGAAAATGCAGATCTATAAGTCTTTTATCAGTTCTTTACAAAAATTTTATCAAGATAATTACAACTCGTCTACAACGAACTTTGGATTTTAACCAATGCAAAAGAATAAGCTGGATTTAAAAGTAATATCTAAGTATCGATAGAAATTATAGAAAAGACCAATAAATACAAATTGCCACTCTGCTTTGGATTTGTAGATTGTGAAAAGGCATTTGATGCTACAAAAATTTCTTTAGAGATTAGAGCATTGTATAAACAAGATATAAAACCAGAATATTGTCATATTTTGAAGAATATTTATCAAAATCACATAAACGATTAGATTACACAATGATACTAGAAAGATTAATATTGAGGAAGATATACGACAAGATGATTCCATATTTTCAAAACTTTGTACAATAGTTTTACAAGACGTTTTTTTGTGAATTAAAATGGACAGTTAAGGGATTAAAAGTATATAGAGATTATATAAGTCATTTAGATTTTCCGGACAATGAAATTGTTGTTGCAAGAGTTATCAGATGAAAGTAAGAAAGTAGAAGTAAAGGTAAATGCTAAACAGTGTATAATTTTCTCAAAAGAAGAAAGTAAAAATTTACGATGATGAGTTAGAAATTAACAACTACAAGTATTTTGATCAGATTATTAATACAGAAGAAAACTTAGAAAGTTTTTGATAGAAATAACTTAATATTAAAAAGAAATATGCCCTGTGTTTGATAAGGAAGGTTTTTAATAAATGGGTTATCATTTCTTGTGTATGGATCTGAGACTGGGATCATTTAACAGAAGAACAATACAGAGACTGCAGACCATTTAACAATGTTATGGAGAGATGTATATTAAGAGTAACAAAAAAGAATTGAACGCGATACATTGATGATAGAACAGATAGGTGTTACTGAAAAATTAAAAGAATTAAGAGACTGAAGTGGAACTGGGCTGGACATATTGTTAGAAGAGATAGATGATGATAGATGGACAGTTTAAATCTTAAATTGTATCCAAGAGATTGAAAAAGATCTAGAAAGAATTTGTATGTAAGATGGGTGGATGAAATAAAAAAGTGCAGTCGAATGATGTGGAGAAAAGAGGTTAGAGAGTTAAGAAACTGGATTAAACTTGGAGAGCCCTTCATCCTGCAGTGGATTGATAATGAATTGTTGAAAATGATATATTAATGATATAACGTTTAGGTAATAATTTGAAACCACCAATATAAAATTGAAATAATATTATATTACTATATCTTTATAGTTGTTTGATTTTTATGATTTATAAATACATACTTATAGTTATTGTAATGAATATAACTGGCATATAAACCTTGTGAAACTGAAGACTATTACTGAGTCGGTCCAAAATAAAAGTGGTTGATACATTCACTCTATGGCTAAAAACTTGCCAGTTGAAATAAATAATAGTGAATAAGAAAGTCTAAAAGAAAATAATTTTAAAATTGAATATACTGCAGTATATAATGTAATGTATAAATAATATATCATCATTATCCATTAACAACTGTTTAAGTAAGGAATGAAAAATAATCTTTTTTAAAGGGGAAAAAAATATTTAGTTATCAAAATTATAATGAAATCATAAATTTGTAGTGGAATAGCAATTATTGTAGTTCATATAAATTTGTATAATTTAAAAAAAAAAAAGCTTATGGGCCTTAACCTGTGCATTTTTTTGTTATAAGGATGAATTAAGTTTTACTATCGAATTTATAAGGGGGAAGGGGGAGGAGTCAGGTAATCCATTTATTTCTAAAATATATTAACACCACTATTCACAGCGCATATTACTAACTTACATATGATATAGAGCACTAAAATGCCTTGAATTATCAGTAGTGGGTGTATTCCGTTAGATAAGATAACTACTTTTTTCTGTTATGACGTCATCAGATCCATTCTTTTTTATAACTGATTACAATTCAGTTTTTATTACCATTATTTGGTTCCTTATAGTAAAGTCCATGTATTCTTTTCAAATAAGTCTTTTTTTCTTTCTCACTTCATAAAGTCTAATCATGTTCTTATTTTATATGTGATATATATATTTTTTTGGTTTATGCTTTTTTTTTTCTTAGAAAATAACTTAGAATTCTTAGTGGTGAATGAAAAACTACCTTCAAAATTTTGGGATTAGGGACATTTTCTTTAGCTGCTGATTCTGTGGGTTTTTCTTTTTGTAAATAAATATCGTTTTCTTTTTTTGAATATCAATTTCTGAATTACTAAATCAGTATTTCTCCATATTCTTGAGAAGAACATAGAACAAATTCCATTAAGCAATACCAAATGCATGCTTATTTATACAAAGAATTATATTTGAAATGCCCCATAGCTATATTATTCCAGTTACACTTCCCCTTTAAATAAATAAAGTTTGAATTTTAGCACTCCATTGAAAAGGAAATCCTCTTCAATGTTGTGTACAATGATGTAATATATATTAAAATAATTTAAGAAATGTGAATCTAAGAAAGTAAAGATCTTACATTCCAAACAAATATGTTTAATTTTAAATATATTTAAAGACTATACAATAGTCATTTTTACTCTCCGAACTCAAAAGATAAGAAATAGAAACAATGTATAACACTATCTGAAGTTTATATCAAATATTTCAAACGCTCCTTAACTATATTATTCTCACCATATTACTTCTTTAAATAAAAAAAAAGCGAAAATTTTAGCATTCCATTATGTATATTCACCTCCCCTCCCAAAGAAACAATCTATTGTGCAATCAAGAAATAGTAAGTTTTTAGCCACAAAGCATGGTTGTGTGTGGTCTTGCATTGGTGGTCGAGAGGTCAGCGCGACTGCCTTGTAAAGAGGCAGTTGCCCAGGTTGCAGGTTCGCATCCCGGCCGATGCTATGACACTTAAAAAAAAAAAAAAAAGCATGATTGTGGTGTTTTCTTGATTTTACAGTGGCTAGAATCCCGTCATTGACAGGACAGTGATAGTATTCATGGAGTAAACCGCAAGAATTTGTCCTGCTTGGTTTCTTTAGTACTCAATGAGGAATCAAAGCATGTCCTTTCAACGTTTACAACTTGTACATTTTGGATATTCTTTGATAATCCTTTGATATATTTGTCAATGTATTATTTAATCAAATAACTAGCCAAATTTTAAAATAAAATTTTTGACTATTATGGATAAATATGTAGCGATTTAAATAATTATCATTCATAAAAAAAAAGCATGAAATAGAAATATTATAATATTTTGTATATAAAATTCTAATTTCAGGCTTGAAGAATTTCTAGCTAAAAAATGGTCTTCTGAAAAACGATTTGGTTTAGAAGGCTGTGAAGTTTTAATTCCTGCCATGAAACAAATTATTGACAAATCTAGTGAATTTGGTATAGAGAGCATAGTTATGGGAATGCCTCACAGGTAAGAGAATGTGTCATAATTATAAGTATCGTTTTTGGTGTATAATTGCATATGTAATATATTATTTTATTTTACGTTTGTGTCCCAGTGAAAAGATTGATTATTGGTTTTATCTCCAAGCTTATTCAGCACAAAAATTTTAAGATGCTAATCTTCCAGATCACAAGTTACGACATGAAATATGACCCACGCTAACATTAAATTTTGTTCTAAATTGAGCGAAACTCAATGAAGGCATAAATCACAAGAATGTTTTCAAATGGGTTGCGAGATTTTGTGATAGCAAAAAGAGTACTGAAAAATCATCAATAAAGCTATCATATCTCTTTATCCAGACAAAATAGCTCCCCAAAATTTTTATGGTGAATAGTTAAACAATGTGGCTATATAACACACCCATTGGTTCAGAAATGGCACTGCAGGCAGATTAAAGAGAGAACCAGTCACCTTTTCATTATGATGCAAGTGAAGTTTTCAATAGTGTGGCATTTAGATAGCTGTTCATATTAATTAAATCTATTGATATATATATATATATTATATACACTTAAAACTTACCAAACATTTTTGAAACATGAATAAAGCCATTTGAAAAAGACAAATGTCCGTCAGTATGCATTTCATGTTAAATCAGCATTCTTTTGTTGATCATCTATATATATCTCGAATCCTTTGTCTTGGTTTGTTAGATGGTGAATGCTGTAAAAAATGTTTTATACTTATTTGAATAAATTATTTTAAAAATTATGTAATTTCTCAAGGCCACATATGCTTTCTCAAAAAAAAATATGTTTATTTGAAGATTTTATAATTGACTCATTGTAATTAGACATATTTCACTTATGTATTTATTATAACATATTCAGAATGAAAACAACAATTTTCCAATTAAGTACCAGCTAATAACATCTTATTTTTTCAATTCATCATTTTTTTTAATATATAAAATGGAAACTTAATGTCTACTTTTAAAGTAAGTGCGTGGAAATAGTTTTGAGTATAATAATCCAGAATTGAGCAAAGCTTAATCTACTGTTTTAAAGAGATTGTTATAGTAAATTTTCTGAACCAATTATCAAAATTGTTTTTTTTTAATATTCAAAATGAACTGTTATGCTCATTTTAGTGACTATTTGTTATTGTGATTATAGATTGTATATATTTTACATTTTGCAAAACATCTGAACAAATTTTAAAACAAAATTTTTGACTAATAAATTGGAGAAATAATTGTCACTCACATTGTGAAAAAACACACATAAATGTAATTATTATTTATAGTTGTTATGATTGTATTATAAGGGTGACTTACAACCAACAACTTTCCTGCACTAATCTACACCATGCTAAGCCTAATCAAGTAATTATTAAATAACAATTATTCTTTGTCAAACACACACACACACATATATATATATGCAAAACATCACGTTAAGCAAATTTTTTTTTTTTAAAAAGAGAGGTTTAGATTAAACATTAAGAAAATAAATACACTCACACAAATATATATGTAATATGACTAACCACAAGTGTTATTAACTAACTGACATTATGACGTGACCGTAGATAAAACATAAAGGATAATGATCTAACGTCAAGCATATTGCTAAGCAACCAGGCATGAAACCAAAAAGATAATTCCAAAAATATTTATCTTAATAATATTACTTTGATGTACACTGTGCAACAATAAACAATTACAGCAAGCATGGGAAATGAAAGCCATCGTGCGATCCTACCACTTTCTTTTTATAATTGCAAAGATTGCACGAGAAAGTCAACATCTAATTTTCAGAACAAAGCAAGGTGGATATATATATTCGATTCTAGAATGAATTTCTATCACACAAGAGTGAAAATGAATTGGTTTTATCCACTGATATAAATCAAAATGTGAATATGTCTAAATAATGAAAGCCAACCGAATGGTAAATTAATTATAAAGAACTTTAAGTTTGAATGAAAACATTGAGAAAAGAAATAAACAACAGCTACAAATCGTCATGAATGGTTTCTTTATTTTTTTATGCCACTTTCCTGTGCATAGAAACAACCCTATTACCAACTATATGTACTAAAGAGGGTATTGCAATATAGTCTGGCTAAAGGAACTATGCCATAGGTCGGACGCCAGCTTTTCATGTCCATAAAAGCGTTATGATATATATGGAATGCCTATCTTATGAAATACTGGTCAAGAACAATGATCTTCAGTGGATCTTTCGTGCTTTCTTCCAAGGAAACAAACTGGACAGTGCTGATGATCTACAATCCCAAAGTGGATGCATATCAACTAATTCTATGGACAATACACCGCTCAAGGAGATCTTTTGCCAAAAGTAAGAGACTGTGAATATAATGAATAGTGCTTGCCAGGCTCAGGAATTTATCTTATCAATCATATTGATTTATATATTTTTATTTTATTTTGTAATTTATCATTTCTTTATTTTTTTCATTTTTACATTTGGAAGCTTGTGCTTTAGAAAATAGAAGAGTTTAATTCAAACACAAAGGAAGGGAAGTATTAGATTGTAAATATTTTATGATATTAAATAAAATTTAGGTCTACTTACCTCTGGTAGTTTGACATCACCAACCCTGAATGTGGAATGAGGTAAGATTTTGACGATATTCCACATTAAGAGCATACTATAGTGACATAACAGAGTTTTCATTATTTGTTAAATGTTTTACTAAAATTTGTTATATATTTGCCTTTTTTTGTGAATATGATTAAATTTCTTGAGTGGATGATCTTTCCTATCAACATTAAGAAATTACACATAGGTATTGGGGGGGGGGGGTCTTCTTCAAGAAGGATGATCATAATCATCATGAATTAGACACCAAATGCTATTCTATAATGTGACTGTAAATATATTAATTAGTCAGATTCACGATCTTCTGAAATATTTTTTTTTTTTTTTTATGTACTTCTATCACGGGATTTGGGATTAGGGTATCAATTGTATTTAGCCCCTAAGTGATAGAAAGCCATCCTTGACTTCTGCAATTATATATATCTTTAATATTGTTAAATTAGATTATTATTTAATAAATATTGTTAAGTAATTTCAATCAATATGATCTCTGCCTTGCATCATCATTATGCATTCACACCACTAAATATAGATATGCTAAACATTAATATCCACACATCTCTCCTTACATGTGTACTGATATTAGAAATATTCTGGGAGAGTTCGTTAATTAATCCTTGCTTATATAGAGAGGTGCAGTAATTGTTAACCTGAGTAAGCCTATCCTTGAAGAGAACCGAGTGCAAATTCCCCCTGAGTTCAAATACTAAGACATAATGGAGCCAGAAAGGGGGGGTGAGATGTGCACGAACTAATACAAATTACATCTAGATTTAATGAATAAACATTGAGCTAGCCCAATGAAGGTAGATGTGATCATAGACTAAGCATTTCATCATGACATCGCCTGCATCCTACCCAAAGACCCCAGGTCTGTTTCTAGTTAGATGCATTCCTTTTTCTTGTGACAACGATTGACCTGTTACAATATCATATACAAACTTTGTCCAAAAAAGTATTGTTATAGAGGGAATTTATTTTTATATTCTTGTTATTTAAATTTTTACTTCCACAGCATACTTTGTATGGCAATGAATTAAATTGCAAGAATATGTCCAAGTGATTTGCAAGATTTCATGATAGTAAGGAAAGCATTGAAGACTTTGAAGAAGGTATGAAAAGCTATCACATTTTATGTTGTATCTTATGATTCAGATATATTATTGATTCAGAGATGGTACTACAGGCAGTTTGGAGAGTGAATTAGCCACATTTTCATTGGGATATATTGTATATAGTATAATGGATATGGAGGATATCATTTCTCAATATAGGTGTCATTTTTTTAAAAGACTTCATTGTTGTATTATTATTTTTTGTTATTAAATAAATAATCTACTTGTATGCAAATTTTTTTAGTTTTTGGAGATTTTATTACAAAAAACAATTGTTTTTTTTTTTTCAATTAACTTATTCTACTTGGAACCTTATATATAGAAGTAATAGAAATGAGGAAATAATATCCATTAAATAGAGAGAAACTTTAACCTTTGTTGTCCTGAGGCTAAGCAAATTTTATTCATAAATCTATAATAGTTCTTTTGTTGAAGTAAAAGGGGGTCCTGTTTTTCTTCAACGCCAAGTTCTTATATGGATTTAAACCCACAAAGTTATTTTTTATAAGTGTGAGAATGTGAAATAATAGCATTTTTCTTGACCTTCTGCAAATAATATATTTAACTTCTGCAGAGAATTGTATATGTTGAATTAAATGTTTCTGTAGATTATTGTTAGAGTGATAGAAATGAAAAGATAATAACCATTAAACAAAGAGAAACTTTAACCTTTGTTGTTACCAATAAATTATCATTTACTACTAATTGACAATTCCTGAGGGCTAAGCAAGTTTTCACTCATAAATCTATAATAGATCTTTTGTTGGGTTTTTTTTTACTTCAAATCCAAGTTCTTATATGGATTTAAACCCAGAAGGCTATTCTAGGTTTATGATTAAAACTTGCTTAGCCTCAGAAATTGTCAATTAGTAATAATTAATTTCTTGGTAACAACAAAGATTATAGTTTCTCTGTAAATTTAATGGATATTATCTCCTTATATCTATTAATTATTATAACAACAATCCATAGAAACATTTAATTCATTATATATATATATTTGTCATTTTTTTTAAACTTGTTTATCTATGCTTTTAATTTAGTATTTCATACTTAGCCAAATTATTATTATTATTTTGGATTGTAAGAATTGAAAGTGTAAATATTGTTCATTATGAAATCTCTTATATTTAGGCTGTTTACAATCTTTTTCGTCACAGCTTTAAAGAATGGCAGACTGTTTTCATTTTTAATCTCTGTTGTGAAATGTATAATTTTATTCTGATTGTTAAAATATATGGGAAAATTTAATTTGCAATAACATTATTTTACTTAATAATAATAAAACATGCCTTTACATAGAGTATAGTCGGGCATTAGCAGATTGTGTATTTCCTTTAAAGCCACATTTTGATTGTCATTTTATTTCTGTCATCTACTACATAGCTTTTATGATATCATATTTGTGCTTCTAATGTTTATCATTGCATGACATTTAATTGTGTTTAAATGCTTTAATCTCAGAACATGTATTTATGTGTTTTTTTTCCCCTTTCTCTTCACATTTTATAAACTTCCTTTTTTAAACAAAAAAACAAAACAACAAACAAACAAAAAACTTAGTGGGCAATTGTTTACTTTTAGTAATTTCATGACTTCAAAAATTCTCAAGATTTTTTCTTAATGTTCTTGGATTTTTGGCAAATATAACACAGTCCTTTATCAGAGATTCTAAGAAGTTTATGGATGTTAACAGAGCATGAAAAGAGACGAAAGTTATGGAATTCAAAGACATAGATCCAGAACATTGGGAATTCTGAAAACTCAAAATGTAACAGCAATGATTAGACTACTTGATGTTACTAAGAAAATTAACATTGACATGGTGTGTGATAAGGTCTTTTTTATATAAGTTTTATGGGAAATAATTTGTGAGTTAAAATGGGAATGTAAAAAAAAAAAAAATCCTATTTGATTTTATGATTGAAGTGATTGCTTTCAGAAATAATATTTCAAAGCTATTAGGACTAATGATAAATGCTAAAAAGATTAAGGCAATATTTAATGGTTTTCAGAAAAGAGAAAATAAATTTTAATTATTGGACGGAGTGCTTTTGATGGAAATAATACCAGAAGGAAATATATTGGGAGGCTTGAAAAGAAAGGTTTTTAATCAGTCTGTTCTAGTAGTGCTTATTTTTGGATTGTAGACTTGAACTCTTAACATGGTATGATATAAAGTGTTCAAATCATTTAACGAAGTAATCGAGATATATGTTAGGAATACAAAGAGGGTGAAATATATAAGAGAAAATAAGCAAATATCACTGACATTGTTTAAAGAATTAAAAGGCTAGAATAATATTTGACTGGTCCTATCCTAAAAAGCACGGCAGTAGTTAGGTAAACTGAATTCTTTATCTTAAAATATTATAAGAGATCTAGAAAAAGACCAAGTGTGAACTGGATGGATGAGATAAGGAAGCTTGCTGCTTTGATATGGAGGAAGGAAGCTATGGATTGGAGATACTGGATTAAACTTAGAATGACCTTTCTACAGTGTATTGTTAATAGTCAAAAATAGTAGCAATATTTATAATTTCCAGTGCAGTTGAAATTTTCCTCCACCTGTAAAACATTTTCTATTTAATTTTGTTAAATATGCTTTTGCATGTCTGTTTACGAATGTCATTAATTCTACAGAATTTGAGTTTGTTGTAAGCATTTACTTTAAAGTTATTCGTTTGATTAGCAATATAAGAATAAAGATTGAACACTACAAAATTAGTACCTCAACCAGAAAAAATTATTAAAACAGAAACTGGTTACGAGAATCTGGTTCCACTGCCATTTAGTGTTCTATTATTTTGGTGAACTTTCGTATTTCAATTTCTAGACTTGAAAAAGAGATATTTAAGTAATAGTAAACTGGAAAAATCACGTGATAGTTATTGCTTTCTAATCTATAAAGAATCGGAATTAAAACTGTTTGATTGATTTAAGTAGGTATTTTGTTACAGATGGAAAGTTATGAATCTGTGAAACATTAACTGTTAGCTTCCATTACTGATAGTGTTCAGAAAAAATCTTATATTTCTTTTATTTATTCTGTATTATGTAATTTAAAATTATTTTACATGTTTTTTTCTATTTCAGAGGAAGACTCAATGTTTTAGCCAATGTTTGTCGGAAACCTCTTGAACAAATATTATCTCAGTTCAACACCTTAGAACCTGAAGATGAAGTAATTAGATTTTTTTTTTCTTTATCTAAATTAATTCAAATAACCTTAGATACGATCAACAAATATAATATCTAGAGAAGTTTTAAACAAAAGTACATCATAATTTGTTTATGGGAGTGGGAGGGTGATTAAATGGTTCTGGGGAAGCTTATAGTTTCTGGATTTCTGAATGGATATTTGGATGACTGGGATATATTTTGATTATGCTAAACTCATTTCACATATTGGAAATAAATATTGCATCCTATTGTGGATTTGCTTGGGGGGGGGGGGTTATCTCCTGATGGGATCCTGCTTGATTGTTATTTTGCTACGTTAATACTATTTGTATATATATAATAATTTTTGAGTGAGATTGTTAGTGTTAAAAACCATTGGCCTTTCGTATGTCACAATCAGGGTAAATAGTAAGTGAATAGTATAAAACTGATAAGGATTTACTCCCTCATTTTTCTCTATTTCTTCAGTTAATGTTTGGTATCTTGCCACTAAAAATATCTATTTGTAATGATCTTATTTTTTTCTGATTTTCCTCTTTTATTATACTTTCTCTGTGCTCATTCTCTTCTTCATTTTCAGTCACTTAAATGAATCTCTCATAACTATTGGTCATCTCTCTGTACTAGTATTCTGTAAAATAGATAATATCACTTCCTGGATTTGCTAGAATGATCCAGGACTGTTAGTAGTCTTGGGTTTAATTGGTGAGTATTGAATAAATATAAGAGAGTGATGGGAAAAAAGAAAAATAAGAAGAAAAATTTGAAAAACTGTTAGTATACATTTCATTAAATATACATTTCATTAAAATTAAGAAGTAATGATTATGTAAATATCAAACATTAAGCTCTTTTCATATAGTTATGTAATACTCAAAAACTTGAGATATGCAAGATAATATGAAAAGGCATCAGAAAACAAGCAATAAATCAATTTTCATTGAATATTTTCATTTGAGAGTTCGAATATATATTGGTTGAGAAATATGTAAATTTGTTCCAGTGTGCAAATTATATGTTCCATTTAAGCACACAAAATGCTTGTTTAAACAATTAGTGTGACTGAGTCTAATGTGTTATGCATTGTTTACAATGCGATAATAGATGACGTTTATGAAGTCTATATTAGATTGTTTCTGAACTGTGTGATAAGCAATTAACAATAGTGCAAAGTACAGTAAGTATTTAAAAAATTTAATTCATATTTGACGATTTTTACAGATTCCATATCACTTACAAAGTAAAACAGCAATTTATACATGAGTATTTTTACATGTCTACTGTATGTTATTAAAATCATAGCAGGCTTGTATTGATACAATACTATTTGAAGCTAACAGTCAATATATTGGGCATATTTTTTATTACAATATTAATGAAAGCAGTGGAAATGAAATTATAAAAAAAACTGTTGACCGTTAATATTTATTTATTACGTCTATCAAATTATCTGTGCTAATTTGTCAGTAAGTACAGCATATATTAATAAGGAAAAATTATTTAAATATGGGCAAACCAAATTAACCTATTAAGTAATATTTAGTTGCAAATTGATATGCTTTTTTAAATTAATTATTTCTTGATAAATTTAGTTTATTTGATAATTTACTTTTAAATATTATATTCAGTGCTGAGCAAAGAACAAAACCCAGTTTATTAATTCCATTAGTCGCTTAGTTTGTTTTATCTTTTGTGCCATTTTATGCAAACACTTACTGTATATTTGATGTCATAGGTGCTATTCTAATAATACAACTTTTGCAAAAAAAAAATTTTGGTTCTAGCAAAAGAAATTGTACTTTTTTCATTTATATAAATTGTTATATCTCATGTTAATTTTATATCCCTGCCGTGATAAATAAATATATAAATTTAATGTTTTTATATAGCTAATACCTTAATAGAACCTTTAAAAAAATGCAGACAGTATTCAATATTCAGTTGTCTATAAACAATGCATTACTGATGTGCCTAATTTATTAAAATATTTTATCAAATAAAACTGTTACGCCTTCAAGACTAAATGAACATTTAACAAATGTTTATGCTGATAAGAATGAAACCACTAAACATCGCATGATCACCATTTCCTATGCTTATACAAGCTATTAAAACAGACAAAACTCCATAGAGTAGTACCACCTAGAAATGCATTGGATCCTTAGATCTAGGCGCAGTACTCTCAAATCCAAGACTCCCCACTGCTGGAAGCCATAAGCTAGAAACTAGTCTGGGGATATTGGATGAATAGGCACTAGATAGGGATTTTATGCACATACCTTCTTGCATCCATTGGTTACTCTGGTTTGCACTGAGTGGCGCTACTGTATGGAGGGTGCTGCTTGTGTAAGCATAGGGAATGGTGATTATGTGATCGTTAGTGAATATTAATTATTGGTATATGTAAATCTTGATATATTGTCTGATTTGTTTTATGGAAGTTAAACATGAACGTTTTATTGATGTAATATAAAGGCATTGAAAATTTTTATTTAAATATGTTTCATAAGATTCTAAAATTAAGATCATAAGACTATTTGATATGTTTTTCAATTTGCTGGATATGAAATTTGTGGATGCATTAACAAACTATCTAAAGATAAATGATTTTAATTATTTTCTTTGGGTCCATGGTTTGGTATACAATATAAAGGAGAATTATAATTAAACAAAGTGCAAGTCTTTCAAAAAATTTGGTGCGGAAAAAAATAAATGTAGCCTTACAAGATGTTATATGAATAGTCACTTCAAAGATTTAGAATAACCTACCCTTTCTCAAATATGTTTGCCAATGATGTATAATAGTGCTAAGAATTACACTAGCTGACTTTATTGTACAATTAAAATCTATAAATTTAGTATGCTTCGCTGTGTGCTATCTTTTTTTTTTCGTATTTAGAAAATGGTTAATTTTAAATTAGTTCATGTATTGTGATTCATACTTTTCTTAATTAATTAGCATTTAATCTTGGTAATGTTCACAGTGTTCTTTAGCACTTCATCAATTGCAAAAAAAGACATTCATTAATTTCTGTTTTTTTTGTTTTGTTGATAGTATTAATTTATCTATGGTCTTAGATATTACGACACACATTTAAAAAAAATCATAATTACTTGTCTTGATCTGAAATATTTATGATAGCAATTAATTGTGGCATTTTCTTAGGTGAAAAGATTTGTTTTACATTTGGAAAAGTGAGCTATTTATTTGCAAAAATGAATAAAATACTAGCCTTCTGTTAAAAACACTTCTCTTTCTGTTCAAAGATTGGTGTAATTTGAAAATAAATTTTAAGGATATCTACAAATTTAGTGATTAAGCAAGAATGAAATAGGCTAAAATTCATATGATGCATATGTATATTCCATGATAGAAATTAGATTTTTTTTAAACCCTTTTTTTAATAGATTGTATTTAGAACTTATCAAGGTTAAGCACAATATATTGCAAAGTTAATAGTGAAGCAAAAACCATAGATACATGATACTTATTTCACCGTTGACAAAGCCAGTGTCATTCTGGGTGTTTTGTTTTTTATGATCAACTCATTGATATTTGTTTGAACAATTCCAGATTATGTTATGATATTTATCCTTAATCTGTAATTATGCAACTGTTTATAAATAGTGTTGAATGTAAATTGTTTGATTATGGATCTACTTCCTGAAAAAAATGTTAAGTTTGCACAGGAAATATTAACTACTACCACAAGAAGTGTATAAATAAATATTAAGTATCCTATGAATTGTCAACTTTGATTATATAAAATTGCTTGAACACATTCATTGAGCTTCAAAAATTAGTCATTCATTAAGCCTGTATTCTGAAGAATCAAAGCAAATGATTTTATCAGAGCTAAAATCTTAAATCATATTGAATTTCTCTTTTGGTATTTTACTTAAACCAAATAAAATCATTTGCTGATATGGTATACAACAATGCATTTAATGTTTTCCTCATTGTAAAGTTCCATTATGAAATAAACATCTATAAAAATCAATATTTCATTCAAATGATTGTTTGAGACTTAATTTTATATCCCTCTCTATGTTTAAGAGTACAATAACTTTAATTGTGCTTCCTAATATCTTCTAATTTTGCAACACACAGTTTATTTTTAATGTCGATCTTACAAAAAAAAAATCAAGTCATATGTCACATGACCTAATATATATAACATGTATTAATATATAACATTAATAATGTTGATTTTAGAACTATTTTATAAATAATAGTGTCCTACATCAAAGTCTTTTTATCTCTTAGATCTGGTTATTTGTTTGCATAGTTTAAATAATTTATTTTCTAATACAAATTTATATTTATAATCTAGATTTAGATAAGTTACAATTTCCCTAATAACCGAAAGTATTTGCAGTTTAGTAATGTGGTTTCTATACCACTTTTCTGATAAAAGCTGATTAACCTTCATTCAGGAAAGGCTGCAGATATGAGCTTATTACCAGCACTTATTAATGTTTGTAATTAAAATTAATTAACCATTTGATTATTTTTAATTTTTATAGGGTTCGGGTGATGTTAAATATCATTTAGGCATGTCTCATGAACGTATCAACAGAGTTACCAACAAGAAACTTCATATTGCTCTTGTAGCAAATCCTTCACATCTGGAAGGTAAATCTAGTTTCGTTTTTAAAAAATAGTAATGTATTTTTTGTTATTATTTTCTAATTTATTCTGGATGCCAGGATTTGTTTTTTAAAAATTAAAATGTATATATATATTTTAAAGAACACTTTTATTCCCATAAATGCACACTAAATTTTTTTTTTTTTTTCAGCTTATGGGTAGCTCAAATTTAAAAGTTATTTACAGTGACAGTTTCTGTCAGTTTTTATAGCCTTTTACCAAACAAGAATTTCAATTTAATATTTTTTAACTTAATATTTTTTGTCATTTTGCTGCTGTGTATATGAAAAAGTATATCCTGTGGTTTTATATGCGAAAGCTGAAGAAAATTTATTTTTTACATATTAATGCATGAATAAAAGCATTATAAATATAATATATATATTTATTTTCTACTTTTTACTTTTTATATTGTCAAAATGAAGTGAATTTAAGTTAGATTTTATCTAGACAGAAATACTAAAAAATGGACTAAATTAAATAAAAGCATATAGTCTATTCAGTTTTGAATTACTCATTCAGTTTTAAATTACAAGGAATATTTCGAGACACCGCTAACATTAGTATTACATATAAAATGTAAATTTTTTGCTAATTTTTGGCAAAAATTGTTTGCTAATTCTAAAAATATATAATATATTGTCATCGGAATTTGAACTGGATTGGTAAATGGGTGAAAATTTTATTTGTACACAAAAATAATAAACAGATTAAAATACTAAATAAAAACAGGTAGGTGTGACTTTTTAATACAGCATTCTTCTGTCACAAACACGAGCAGCAGGTCTAATACGTAAGTACAAAAAATTTTTTATTAGACTATATAAATAGTAGAATGTATGGTATGGTTCACATTGTAATACTGCATTTAATGTGGTATCAAGTATTGATAGGTTTATTATTAACAGAAAGGATGCTATTCACAAGCTAAATTTCCAAAGAATTATTATAACAAACTCGTAAATAACACCTACCTTTTTGTTATATCAATGCTAATCTAGTTTATCAGATAAAAAATGATCAGTTATATCTGAGCTTCAGTTTGTTAAAAAAAAAAAAAAAAAATCGCGATAATAGAAAGTTTCAGCCTTTTTGAGTATCAACTCTTGATTTATTACTACATAAATTGAATGTCTGATAAAAGTGTTCATCTTTTGTAAGATCATTTAAATGATTCTTTGAGAATCAAGCTTACGAATTATCTTAAGGACATATTTGTTCCATGATTGTTTAAAGATTTTGCCAATTGTCTTAATAACATTTGGACTTGTTTGTTCCTTGAATGAATTTATATTCTTGGCTTTCCTTTTTGGTAAGCCATAAAATTGTTTGCATGCTCATTAAAATCATTAGAAGTGATATATAAAATGGTATGCCAGTGTGGATCAAGTTCGATTGCTGCCGAGTTGAAATTTGCATTAAAAAAAAAATAGAAATATTGTATTGAAAATAATGTTACTTTGCTGATATTAAGAATGGATTTAAGTTTATGTTTATAGAGTATTCATTTATTTGCCACAAAATGTTTGTTTTGATATTTATTTATTTTTGCATAATGTGGAAAATGATTTGAGGAAAAGAAAAATCAAAATAGCATATTTTATAAATATGATGAATAATTTGTTGAATAAGCAATGTAATTGTGTAACTGCACAAAAAATATGCTAATTTGGCCATTCATGTTTGGATGTAAATGTTATATGATTTTAATGAGATTTAATTTTTGAATTTTAACTATAAATATTAGTAAGGTTGGCAATCATGTTTTAAGCTAGCCCCAGTTGTTATTTATTTACATATTCATATATTAAATGTTATAAAATTAATGGCAATGTTTTGTTTAATATGTGTTATTTATTTATTGGTGTATTGTAGAGTTAATTCCAGTATTTTGTTTTATATCTATATGTAATCCTTCTAAACACTTTTCTTCTTCCTTTCCTTTATTTCTGCTATCTTCATATACAATATTGCTATTCAAATAATTCTTCTTACACTTTTTTCAGCAAAAACTTTTTATTATTATTATTACAGTTTCGATTGTACCATGCAGTCTTCATCAGATCTACAAAATTCAAATACACATAACAATATAACCATTACATAATACATTTCATATTTTATACAAATTTATCAATTCTCAAAATTATTAATTTTCTAATAACTTCTAAAAATTCTTTAAAACATATTATATCTCTTATATACAATTACTTTTCTAATTTTTAATGAATTACTCTTTCCTATCTTCCTATTATTCTAATATCCATAATATTTTATTTTATACATATTATCTTTTATGCATATAATATTTTATACATCATACACTAAAAAAAAAAAAAGTAAGGTTAGTGTATGATGTATAAAATATTATATGTATAAAATAAAATCTTGTGGATATTAGAATCATAGGAAGATAGGAAAGAGTAATTAATTAAAAATTAGAAAAGTAATCGTATATAAGAGATATAATATGTTTTGAAGAATTTTTAGAAGTTAATAGAAAATTAATAATTTTGAGAATTGATAAATTTGTATAAAATATGAAATGTATTATGTAATGGTTATATTGTTATGTGTATTTGAATTTTGTAGATCTGATGAAGACTACTGCATGGTACAGTCGAAACTGTAACAGTAATAATAAAAAGTTTTTGCTGAAAAAAGTGTAAGAAGAATTATTTGAATTGCAATATTATAATTAGCAGATTTTCATGAATTTTATAAAATGTAATTATTGTAATTATAATAGGAAATTCCATGTATTTATCTAGAAATATTTCAGTTATGATGTAATTAGGCAAGGAACCAATTAGACACAGCCATTGCAAGCTGAAAATATCATGTTATCTAGGGTCAGGTAGAAAATACTTTCTCGATAATATGATTGTTTGCCTAGTTATATCGTAGCTGAAATATTTCTAATTAAATTATTACTCTATTATAATTTTAATGCACACACATAAACAAAGTGAGTTAAAAAGTCTCATTCAATAGTAGATTTAGTATGGTAATATATAATTAATGGACAATTATGCTAAAGTTGAAGATATTTATGATACGATGTGTGATTATTTTTCACATGCAAAGTAAAAACATAAAGCAAAATTTTTATTGCAAATGACTGAATGCTCTTTAAATACAGATTTATATGCATTGCTAATATTAGCAAAATAGCATATTTTTAATACAATATTTTCTGTTCATTCTTCTTTTTTAACGCACATTTCATCTTACCAGTATTACTTGATTCCACATATTATTATATTATGATACTGAAGTTAACAATAGCCGAGAGAATAGAGGCTGTGTCTTTGCATGTTTATAGCTGGTATGACATCACATTTTTAATGTTAAGTAGGCTACCAGTTTACTTTGTAACCATTATAAGATTTGCATCTATGATTAAACACACAATGAACAAAGAAGGTCAGTAAGAAAATATTTCTAGAAACCAGTATAAATTGATAAAAAAAAATCAAGTCAGATGTTACATGACCTAATTTTAATTAAGCTTGTAATTTACAAAGTTATATATAGAGTTCGCAAAACAAACTCTTAACAAGCTTTGGAGAATATCCTCAACCCCAGACCGGTTTCCGCATCTAGCGTCGTCAGTGAGGTGTCAGATTATTCATTAGATTAAAAATACTAGGAACTAGCCCAGCACTTTATCTAATGCATAACTATTGAGAAGAAAATCTATTTGAGTTAGATAGCTGGATTTTTAGACATATGAATGTCTGAAGATTTCAGATTTTCTTCTCAATAGTAGATGCAGAAACCGGTCTGAGGTTGAGGATATTCTCCAAATCTTGTTAAGAGTTTGTTTTGTGAACTCTATATATAACTTTAGAAACCAGTATGTCTGCATGTTTAATTCATTGCTTTTTTTTTCAATCATTTTCGTCCATATAAAAGCCACTTAGTTTATGTGCATAGGTAGTTGATGGAAAAACATATGTTCATTGACAAAACAATTTTTCATATGGGCAGTTGTAATTCTTTATATTGGCCTATAGTAATATCTGTAATTGGTTGAGGAGAAACATATCCAACACTGTTTGAAAATTATAAATATGGACCGGTATTTAAGGAAATGTTATAATTGATTTATTTTTCCTTGAAGCAGTAATAAGAGAGTAATTTGTTAAAATTAGAAATTTTTGTAGGCCTCAATTATGTTAAATAGCATTAAGAATTTAGAGAGATATATGATTTCAGTGTGATAGATCTCTGTTTTATTTCACAATATTTATTGCAAATTTTTAAAGTAAATTTTTCCAGGAAAATGAATTGGAAGACATAGTTGAATTAAATGCCTATTTGATGCCTGTGGATTATTTATTATGGGAATATCTTAATAATAGAGTAAGAACAATACAAATTCTAAAGAAAACATAAGTTCAAATTTGAAGTAATAAAAATAAATTTCAATTAGCAGAGAAATGTGCAATGGTTTTGCAACAGTTGAGTTGCAAAACCTTTAGAAGAAAATGAACATCAACATGAATACCTGTTGCAATTTCTTGATAGTTAAGGAGTTATCATTTCATAATTAATATTTTCTATACAAAATTTTAATTTCCATTATAAAATTCCAATGAAGACCGATGTTTTATATTTTACTATATATTCTAAATATATATATATATATTTATTCATTTAGATATAAATAATTCTCTCGTTATGAAATAAAATATTAATAATTATATTGTTAATGAAAGTGATAAGTGACAAAATATTGAAGTATTTATAAAAGAATTACTTGGAGTTGGTTATTGGTTATAATATTACACTTTTATTACACTTGATGTTACTTTAAAAAGAAATACACTATTTTAAAGGAGCTGAAAATTAATGAGAATGTTTCAAAATGTCATATCTTTCAAATAGAAAGTTAATGTGGTTTGTCAAATTTTATGTGGATGCGTGCCTTTATACATAGGTGAATCGAGATGTAGTCTGGAGAAAAGATTTAAAAAGTATCAATTATTAGATAAGCATATAAAAAATAAGAGTAATAATGATTTTGTAACAATTTCTGTTTTCTGTAACTTTTAATTTTTGATCTTGAAAATTTTACATAAGGAAAGTAATCATAATAAAAGAAAAATTAAGGAGGCAATTTTCATAAATAGAAATAGAATGTCTATAATTAATCAGCAATCTGCTAATGTTAAAATTCAGGAATCATAGCATATGATTTGATATTTACTTCCGCTATATTTGAATTGAAATGATAGTTGAAGTAAGTGATTAACTGAAAGTACTTCTGTGGATTATAATATTTTTTATAATATATTATTAACATTATAGTCATTATTATTTTTTATTATAATTCTTATATTAGTAATTTGTTTTTATTATATATTTTTATTTAACTTACTCTCTTGTGTAGCTTTTCAGTTTAGATAGTAGTTGGTTAGGTGTACTGTGGCTGCTTGGTGACACAATACCATCAAGAACCCCCAAGAAAACTGTGATAAATTTCCATCCAAAAATTGCTGAAATTGACAAATTCTAGGCAAAAAAAAATTGATTTACTTTGCCTTAGGCATTTTAATGTGTCAATTTCAGCGATTTTTAGATAGAAATTTAACACTTGCAGGGTTCTTGATGGTACTGCAGAGTCACCTAGTGGCCACAGTACTTCTAACCAACTAATACCAAATCTTATAACTTATTTTTACTCACTTCCCGAATTCAAATGTAATTCAAATTTCGCATACATATGTATTCCTGATGACAATACATTTTTGTAAAATTTATATAATTTTAGTAAAAAATTAATGAAAAGTTTATATTTATAATTTTATATGAAAAATGTATATTTATAATTTTATCAGTGTTCTTGTAATTTAAGGCTGAATGATTTATTGGAAGCATATACAGTTTTTTTCAATATTTTCAAAGTTCAACACTTTCAAAATGTAATTTAAATATAAATAAAAATTAGAAAACTGGAACTGTGCATCGCCCATATATAAAAGTAAAAAGTAGAAAATAATATAACTTTTTTTTAAAATAAATGCTTTTATTAACTTAAATGCATTAGCAAGTAAAAAATCAGTTTCTTTCATTTTTACAGTATTTTTACTGCTATGTGAAAAAATAAAAATGCTGGTTGCTTACATTTAGAAATAGTCTTAAGATTATTTCTGCATGAGTGTTTCAGACTTTTATTTTTATACACATAATATCAATACTATTCTGAAAACTGAGAAAAAATATATTTTTTATTTAACTTGAGAAGTCAATGTTTGTTTATATCAGTTTGTTCCATCAGGTGTACATTTTTCAATGTAGAAAGTGAAAATAAGTAATGCACTATATTACGAGAGACCATAGTTCAAAATAAACATGAGAACGTAAGGCTCCACTAATTTGTACTATACGAAAAGTATATTTATCTTTATACAATATGTGTGCAATTATATGTACATCCAAACTTTTCATATTCAGTTGTTATTTCTTTTATTGGCCATATTGAAGTTAGTTAATCTAGGCTCAGCATCCATAGAAGGATAACATCTTTATTAGTGTAGGTTGTACCATATTACATCAACCTAAGTAACCTAGGATTAATACCCTTCAACTAGGAATAAATGCTCTTTTGCCAACATTAATTGATTACACTATTACTGGTAATATTTTTAAATTTCTGTATAGATTTGAACTTTTATATGTAGGTGTGACAGAATATTTAACTAATCTTTACACTAAGAAACTTCTCTATAACTAAAGGATTTTATATACATATTGAAACGGTATGGAAAGAAAGGGTAAACGGGGAGATTGGGAAGTATCATCATTCCTACTGAATGCCAATAAAAAGTAGTGAATGTAAAAGGAGCATGAGAATCAGCACTTAATAAAACAAATAGTTATAATAATACTAATTATAAGTTGCATCACCGGTATTACAGAAGAATAATTAATTCATCATCAGTCATTTCTTGTGGTTGGAATAAAAGAGCTACATTATAAACACGGTAATTATTTAACCACTGCCATAAGGCAACATATACAACAATTATATGGCTGCACATACTTAAAGTGCTAAAATATAAAAAATAATGTTTGGATTGTGCTATGGTACCATGAGGGTACAGGTTAATTATACAGTAATTTCTACTCTAAATAAAAAATAAAATGCAGTGAATGAACTTTAAAGGTGATACCTTTGTACCATCCAGAGAATTATCTGGTTATCCAAACATAAATATAACCCCTAACATATAAATAAATTAACCATTATTACTCAAGAGCTAGCTCAAGATCATAAGACCCTAGGAACTGATTGAACAAGAGAAAGTATACATGTATATGCTTAATCTATGTTAATTAAAATAGTCTTATTGGGATAATTTACCAATCTTTTAAAATATTAAGCTAAAATGAAATTCAGTCACACACACTGCCTATTCATGGAACAGATATGATAGTGGGGAAGAAATAAAGACAATATTATTTTTTAACAATTATTTAATAAATTGACTATAATAAAAATTGACAAATGACATGATAATATTCCAATTTTCATACATTTTATCAAAAAAATATTTCATAGAGCAAGTAATTTTAACTTGTTGGTTCTTACTAATTTAATTAACTTTAAAATATAATTATTTCCCCCCTTCAATGATTAAAATTGTAAAACATTTCAAAGGTAAAAACATTAAATTAACTAAAAACCCTTTTTCATTTATGAAAATGAAAAAGTTCTATACAATTAAATGTTGGAGGGGAGAGATTTAAAAAACGTGTTTCAATAAAAAAATATTAATTATTACCAATTATCATTTATATAAAAAATTATCTAGAAATGTAGATGTAATGTGCATATTAGAATATTTTTTCACCAATTGTTTTGTTTTTCTTTTGATTCTTTCTTTGGTAGTTATAATTTTCAGTTTTTTCCATGTTAGTTTTCCTTCTTATAAGCTTCATTAACGCATATTTTCAAGCTAATACAAACCATTTAATTATTTTTCCAGTCTAATAATTTTCAGGTCAGAGTAATATCTAGAATGAATCTACTAATTTGCTTGTCAGACTAAAATGCAAACAAATTATCCTTTTTTTTTCAAGCAACTTTTTTTCAGGTGAGACAAACATGCAGAAAGATGCAGTCATGCTCTTGGATGGAGACAAGGCTTGTTGCAGATTAGTTGAGAACTATTGTATACTTTTTTTAGTTGAACAGGTTACATGGAGGGGTTTGATAATGCTCAGCTTCTAGCCAAAATTTAGCACATGGCTTTTACTCAAATCCATTTTAAATTTTTTTTTAGCTTGAAGACTACCAGACTATTTCTCACTGTTTTCTTCACAGCTGAACTGCTGCTTTATTCTTCAACAGCTGAATCAAGACTAACTGCTTCTATTAGTCTTTTCAACAGCTTGATTAAAAATGACTTTCTCACAGAAAAGTGAGGTCTATTGCATTTTATCTGTTTTTATATTTTTCAGAACAATCCTGTATCTATCCAATCACATATTTTCTCAAACATGCCAACATTAAACCGTGACCAATTGAGTTTATTTTTACAAAAAGATTGTATAGTTATTTCCCTCTTTATTAAAAAAAAATTGCAATCTTAAAAAAAAAAATCCGTGTAATTGGTTTGATTTAAAAAACATTGCCCTTTGTTTTGGAGAGAGATAAAGAGAAAAAAAACTAATTAATTAAAATAATGTCTTAACAAAATGTTAAAACCTTTTTTTTCTTTTGTTTTAAAAACTTTGCTTATTTATCTCTCTTATTAACTTTTAAATATCAAAATTGAAACTTATCAATAATGTAGTGAAGAGAAGAAAAATATTTTGGTACCTTTTTTTCAAATTTAAAACTAGTAAATAAAATTGTTGAAGAGAGAGAACAAAATAAATTATTTTATTTTAAACTTTTTCCTCTCTTTTACAACTAACACATAAATAAAAAATATTTAATTAACTCATTTCTTAATATAAAAAACATGAGAAAGTTAAATATTATTTCTTTATTTTAACTTTATTTTTATAAGCTTGTAATATTCGATATGGCCAGGAATTGGCCACTGTCTATAATATTACAATGTATATTTTTAAATAAGCTTTTTTTCCATTTGAAAGTTAATAATTTTGTTTTTAAAAAAAAATTACTTAAAATTTTTAAAGATATATTTAACTGTTTTGCCCCACCTCTCTTTTTCTTACCAAATATGTAAAAGTGTCAATGCTGATGGCCCCAAATGTTTTCATTGTCATCTCCCTAAATTTAAACATAAGAAACTATCTGCATAAAGAAAATTGTCAGTGACCAAAGATTGTATCAGAGAAAAATGAAGATATTATACGATCTCTTATATAAAGTATTAGCTTGATAGTTCTCTTTTAGATGACATTTTTACTATAACATTGACACAAACTGTTTTTTTTATTATTATTATGTAAGTTGAGTTAGCTAAATTAAATAAAATTCAGCATTGTTATGTGGAATTAATTATTTTATAAATTATGTGTAATAAAGAATAATTTTAAATCTAGTTATTACTTATTAGTGATTAACTCGGTAAAAAGAATTAGGGCAATCAATGGTGAAGATTTTATTTTGGGTTGCTTAAAGTGATTTTTTTTTTCATATGAAATTATAAAAATTAAGGTTTCTTATAACATATAAATCAAGGATGAAAGTCAGATATTAATTCATAAATGGTAAGCATAGTATAATTTTCCTGTAACCGTTTTTAATTTTTGTCGGATTTGCTTTTTTATTTTTACATGTAATTTGTGTGAGCGTATAGACATTGGGGTCTGAATAATATTTTTGCACGTATGTTGAAATGCTAACTTTTTTTTGTTGGATTAACTTTATGCAACAATCAGATTGTTTCCATTGTTTTATTATTTATCTATATTTGTACTTTAAGCTTTATTCATATAGTGAATATCTTAGTATGTTTTTTTTTCTTCTTTAAGCTGTGGATCCAGTTGTGCAAGGTAAAACTCGTGCTGAGCAATTTTATCGTGGCGATAAAGATGGTAAAAAGGTTAGAAAGCTGATTGTTATTTACTTTTTAAATGAAAATACAGTGTTTTGATTGGCTTGAATGTTTGTGAAAATATTTGTGACATTTATTGAGCTTGATGACCTACACATATATAAAATTGTCTCATGAACTCGTAACTGCTTAAAATTTAACAATTAGCATTTCTGCAATATGGCCAACTATTTTCCTCTGCTTTATTAATTCTCAATGTCAATTAATGAAAATATTTGGTGTTTATATTTGCTTTTTACTTATACTGAATAGTAAAACTAATGACAAAACCACTTGTAAGCCAATAAACATCACATGATCACTATTTTTTATGCTTGCTCATAATTATTAAAACGGGTAAAATTCTCTATACGTATTGCCATCAGTGCAAGCCAGAGTAATCAATGGATTTCAGAAGGTTTGTGCATAAAATCCCCATCTAGTGCCTACTCATTCAATATTCCCAGACTAGTTCTGGCTTGTGGCCCTTCTGGCAGCCATTAATTACTCTGGCTTGCACTGAGTGGCAATACGTATAGAGAGTTTTGCCTGTTTTAAAACCACTTGTACACATATATTAAATATGAAAAAAAATAGCAGCACAACATTAGGCAATAAATAAGGCATTACTAGAACTGACCCTTGTTTTTGATTTACATAATTTGATTACTGAAAGCCTGATTACAATGAAGTAATACTGACATTTATTTTTCTAATAATAATTACTTTTTTCTGGATTGATCATAAAAATTATTGGCTAGTAAAAATCGTCTTTATTTGCTTCAAGGATGGAAAAAAAAAATTTTTTCTGGCACAGTTGAAGGTCTGATTTTCCTTTTTTTTATTAGTCCTTAAATATTTGTTCTCTTCTATCAAGTTATTTGCAGTCTAGCAAAAATTGAAAGACTTTGAGATACCCTTTTATACATCAGTCAACATACAATCACAGATATATAAACAAACAAGCAAATCCTTCTTTTAAAAACTTGCTTTTTATATGACTATAATCATCAATAAAAAAAATCCAACATTTTGACTCTTTTATATAATCTTTTTCAAGGCACACTAAAATATATATATAATAATAAATATCACATATTCCAAAAAAAAAAAAAAAAATTTTTTTTAATTAAAATTACAAAATATATTCGCAATCAAAAATTCACCTTATCTCATTCCCCTTTTCTATTGCAAACAATCACAACATAATCACAAAATCCTCCTTTTTTAAAAAAAAAGATCTATATATATATATATATCCTTTAAAATATTCAATTAATAACTATTATTTTCTATTCTCTTTTTCCATTAACATTCTATTTAACTCTGGTTTTATTTCATTAATGTACATACCTTCCTTTATCATTCTTTCATTGGAATGTGTTAAGTCATACAATGCAAGAATGATAAAGGAAGGTATGTACATTAATGAAATAAAACCAGAGTTAAATAGCATGTTAATGGAAAAAGAGAAAAGAAAATAATAGGTTATTAATTGAATGTTTTAAAAGATATATATAGATTTTGTTTTTAAAAAAAGATTTTTGTGAATATGTTGTGATTGTTTGCAATATGAAAGGGGAGTGAGATAAGGTGAATTTTTGATTGTGAATATATTTTGTAATTTTAATTAAATTTTTTTTTTTTTGGAATATAGGATATTTATTATTATATATATATATTAGTGTGCCTTGAAAAAGACTATATAAAATAGTCGAAATGTTAAGATTTTTTATTGATTATTATAGTCATATAAAAAGCAAGTTTTTAAATGGAGTTTGTTTGTTTATATATATATTGGATATTTATGAACTATTTTGGAAAGAACTGTGTGGTTGATATATTAAATTCTTCCATCACAGATATACGTTTAATATAAGCTATGCAGTCAAGTTGAGAATAGAATAAAAATTAATATAATTCCTATTAAATTTTAAAACATTTTGATAAAATAAATTAGAAAAATTGCAAAGAAATTTAAAGTACCAGAATCTTGTTGCATGTATATGCAAATATATAAATCATCCATATAGAATATGCATATCAATGAATTTCTAGTGGATTTGGCATCTTATTAAACTATTCTTTAATCTCTTCAAAGATAAATGCACACACTATACAAATTCTTTTAAATTATATATAATAAGTTAATGAAATATATTCTTGATGTGAAAATTTATATTGTTTAGTATAAAAGAAAATATAAAATGTTAACAAAAATAGAATGAAAAAAAAGAAATAACGCTTGCATATTGAAATATTTTAATTGACTATAATTATTGAAGTTTTTATAATGTATAATTTATATTGAGCTCTTAACATTATTTTAGTGTTAAGTATCCTTTCATCTCACATATAGTCTTTTTATAATTTTCACCTTCTCTTGTAATCCACTTTAAGATTTCAACTCATTATCTATTATCATGTCTTCTGGAAATATGTCTAATCCATTTCCATTTAGGTCTCTTTAATTCTTTCAATGATATCAATGAGTTTGATGGAGGAAGTAAGGAAGTTTGACGATATAATGTGGAAAAGAGAGACTGGTTCAGAGAAATTAGATTAAACTTTAAGAGACCTTTATCCTGCAATGGATCGATAATGATTAAAAAATGATGATGTTGAATGATCATCCTTCCATATCACCTAAATATCATTATTTATTTTCACCATGCATGGTATAGTTTTCAGAAATATACTTTTGATAATATTCAAAGTAATTTTCCTTTTTGCAAGATAAATCATTAGGAGATCTTGCAAGTAATGGTTTTCCCTATAATAATAATCTATTTCAGCGCTGGCTTACCTTTGTTTCACCAAGGTAAACCTCATATCAACTCCTGTTATTACTGTTATTTCTAGTTCTTAAAACAGGCAAAACTCTCCATACAGTAGTGCCACTCAGTGCGAGCCAGAGTAATCAATGGATGCCAGAAGGCTTATGCATAAAATCCCCTATCTAGTGCCTACTCAGCCAATATCCCCAGACTAGTTTCTATTGCTCTCAGATCCAAGGCTTCTCACTGATGAAAACCACAAGCTAGAAACTAGTCTGGGGATATTGGCTGAGTATGCACTAGATAGGGATTTTATGCACAAGCCTTCTGGCATCCATTGAATACTTTGGTGATCCTAATTCTAAGTGCAGTGCTCTCAGATCCAAGGCTCCTCACTGACGAAAGCCACAAGCTAGAAACTAGTCTTGGGATTTTGGATGAATAGGCACTAGATAGGATTTTATGCACAAGCCTTCTGGCATCCATTAATTACTCTGACTACTGAGTGGCTCTACTGTATGGAGAGTTTTGCCTGTTTTAGTAACAGTTATGAGCCAGCATTAGAAATGGTGATCATGTGATGTTTAGTGGTTTATTTCTAATTCTCTGGAAAATTATATATATTCAAGGCCTTATAATATTTGATTCTCTCCTGATCCTACAAATAACTGATAGTTAACCTCAGTACAGTTGATTAGTAATTTCATCTGATTGGTGTTGTTTTTAATCTGTTGATCTGAAATTGAAAGTGACACTGTTTTTCAAAAAATGTATCTATTTTGTCTTGTTTTTATGTTGTTTACATTCTTTCTTAATTGTTAATTTAATTAAACAAATTGGATACCCACAAGAAAAACAACTTGAAATTACATTTGTCTTTTTTTTCTTCTAAACTATAGCATTTGAAATTAGAAGATCAGAGCTTAAATTCTAAAGCTACTTGTCTTTACATAAATTAGTTATTAAAATAAATAGAAATTTATTCTTTATTTTACAAAAAAAAAAAATTGTTTTATAATGTCCAATTTTTATTTTTACATTAATTTCAATAATTTTTTTATTACCATAAACTAAGTGTGTTTGAAATTTATTGTTATTCACTTTAAATAGTAAGTCATATGTTGTTATAAAATAAAAAGTATTATAACAATAGTAAACTCTGTACAGTAGTGCTACCTAGTG
Source organism: Epiperipatus broadwayi (assembly GCA_028023455.1). Taxonomy (NCBI): domain Eukaryota; kingdom Metazoa; phylum Onychophora; class Udeonychophora; order Euonychophora; family Peripatidae; genus Epiperipatus; species Epiperipatus broadwayi. Next base: position 4,379,641 of record JAQFVV010006228.1, read on the forward strand.
CAAGTTCTAATAATCAATGGATGCAAGGTTTGAGCATAAATCTCTGACTAGTGCCTACTCATCCAATATTCCTAGAATAGATTTTAACTTGCAGCTTTCATCACTGAGGAGCCTTGAATGTGAGAGCACTGTACTTGGAGTGTAAGATCTACTACAACCACCCAGCATCCACCTTTTATCTATTCAGTTAACTATAAAGCTATGAATCCAAGATGAAAACACAATAATGTTCCTAAGCCAAACTCATTCACTTTTATAGTCATAAATTTCTGAATCCATTTCAGTATCTGTACATTTATGTGTCTTTGTTTTTTTAAAAATCACAGTCACCATCATTCTATGGACAGGATTGGTATAAAATCATTAAAATTTTGCATGACCACCATTTCCTATGCATATACAAGCTGTTAAACAGCAGCAAACTCTCCATGGATTACTAAGGCTTGCACTGAATGGCAGTGAATAGCAATAAATTTCAGAGACTATTTGTATTTTTATATTGGATTATTTCCATCATCTAATATGTGTGTTGAATGTCTTTAGAAAAGTTTAATTTTAGTTAAATATTCCAAATGTATTCAACTGTTAGTAATATCACAGCAAACCTGTTAGAATATGCACCAACTGTTAGTAATATCACAGCAAACAGGTTAGTATATGCGCAACATTTCGAGAGGTATTTTTCTCCCCTCTTTTTTAGGTGTTGCTGGCCTGACCAGTGACAGTACTAGCACGGGATTCGAACCTGGGTTCTTAGATTCTTGATTATTGAATTTTAGTGCAACGCTCTAACCAACTGAGCCATCCTGAATGTATTTGAATATTTAAATAAAATTAAACTTTTCTAAAGACATGCAACACACATATTAGATGATGGAACTAGTCCAATATAAAAATACAGCTAGAACACCATCATCACAAACCTTCAGGAAAACACATAGACTACTTGTTTAATCCAAATTGTTGTTTGTCTTTATTGTGTATGAACGCTCATTCTTTTACATATATATTTAATCTCATGATTTTGTTATTCTGATTTCCATGCCTTTTCTCAATTGGCTAAATTGTCTATTTTTACTTTTTATGTTTCTCTAAATAATAGTTTACATAACACCAACATTGTAATATACAAACTTTATTTATTTTAACATAACTTTATTTCTTTCAAGTTTTTATCCTTAAAAAAATATAATATATTGACTTATTTTCATGTGGTGACCTAAAAAATATACATAGCACGTTCCAATGATAAGATGACTAGTTCTACTTCCAAATTTCTTGTAACGCCATACTTTAGCTATTCATAGAAATTTTAACGTTCTAGAGTCCCTGGATCATGAATTACCATTTGAAATGTGAGAGTTTCTTGCGATGGAATAATATACTAACATTAAATTTTGTTAAATTAGGCATAACTATTACTGAAATGTTTGAAATGAATTATATCGCATATATTAGTCAAGCTGTGAATCACAAGAATATTTTCAAGTGATTTGCAATATTTCATGACAGCAACGAGACCTATAGAAAACAATCCATTAAGACGTGAAACACACTTTCACATTTAATGTCAAAACTTGTGATCCAGACATATTAGGATCTTAACATTTTTTGTAAATAGCTAAACTGTCGCTATGTAACATGTTAATTCAGAAATGGAGCAGCAGGGAGTTTGGTGAGAGAACCGGTCAACTTTTCACTGGGACATACTTTGTAGATATTTTTAAAATAAAATGCCATGTGACACTCAACTATCTGAAGTGACAGTTTGAACTTCAATCCAGCAATCTTAAGTTTTAGTTTCTGTCACTAATAAACTACACAGTATAATTTAAATACTTTGGATAAAATTGCAAATTAGTTATAGTTAAAATATGTTATTGTTCATCACAGTACTTTTTGATTATTAATTGTTTTCCATCATCAAACTAAGATGCTTATCTTGATATTAATTTAATAAGTAATCGAGTAGTTAATTGCTTAAGAGATCATATGATATTTAGCAGAAATCTTTACCTGGCTAGTCTTTCTTTCTAATCACCACATTAAACTGCACAAGGTATATTCTTGGTGAGAAAGAAGTTTTAATTTTTATTATTATATATATATATATTAAAAACATAATTTTTCTATTTTAGGATTGTTATTTGTATTTCAGGTTAAAAACTATTTTTTACCTCCATTCTCATAGGTAATGAGTATTCTTTTGCATGGTGATGGAGCTTTTGCTGGTCAAGGTATTGTATACGAAACTTTTCATCTTAGCGATCTTCCAGATTATACAACTCACGGAACTGTTCACATTGTAGTCAATAATCAGGTATAGTTTTCATTTTTAATGATATTCTAACAACAAACATATTTAAAATCATAATCTCATAAAGCAAAAACATCATGGCTACTCCCCCTATTTTTACATGATGGAAAAAAATGATGAGATAAAAAATAATCACCATTACACAAGCCATAACATGACATTCATCATTAATTTATATTCTTCTGTATTTAGACTTGAATTATTCATTTAAATTTAATATAATGATTACATGCTATGGAGTTGGTTTTAAATTAGGACAAATATTATTACTTTGCCATGCCATTGCCCCCCCCCCCCACGCACACACTTGCACCTTTTTATTTATTTTACATGCATGTATATACACACTATGTTCTAGTGAAAAGATGATCAGTTCTCTCTTTAAGCTGCCTGCAGCATCTTTTCTGAATCAGTGCATGTGTTATACAGTGACATAGTTTAATTATTTATCATAAAAACTTTAAAGCCTGTCTGGATCAAGTTATATGAAATATGACAATGTGTTTCATATCTTCATCAATCATTTTCAATGCTCTCTTTACTATTACAAAATCTTGCAGAGCACTTGGACACATTTTGTATCTTGTGGTTTTATTGATATATACAATTTAAATAATTTCAAATATTTCTATAGTAGTTTTGCAAATTTAAACAAAATTAAATATTTTTTTTGTATATAGACAACTTCCATATTTCTCCATTCTTTTTTTATTTCATAAATAATTTCATATAAATAAAGATACAATAAAAGACAAATAACCCCCAAAATGCATTTCGTGCTGAACCAGCACTCATCAGTTGGGCCAGATCATCATCTCTCATATATATTTTTACTACATGAAGAGTATTTATGTAGAGCAAATTGTCTCATTTTTATTTTCAAGCATCAATTTACTCCTCTTCCCCCTAGCATGTTGTTCCATCGTGGGTTAAGTTATGAAACACAGTGTCATAACTCGTGATTTAGAGATACTAAAGTCTTAAAATTTTTGTGGCGAATAGCTAACTTAAGTGACTTTTTGTAACATGCATTGATTCAGAAATGCAGTCATCTCTTACTGGGGCATATTGTATATAAGAATGTAAGTATATACCGGTTCCCCCCACTATCCTTTTTTTTTTTTTCTGTATGTCAGAGCATCGGCCAGGAAGCGAACCTGCAACAACTGTCTGCAAGCAACTGCTTGCATGGCAGCTGCGCTGATCTCTCGGCTACCAACGCTTGACATTATTTTTTTTTTTTGTTTTTTTTTTTCCGAATTAGAATGGTTGTTATTATTTACAAGTAGCTACTAATTATTATTATGATTATCAAGTAAAGTAAAAAATAAAAACTGATAAAAATTATATTCTACTTCGTGAAATTTTGTATTTGCAAATCATCCTGTTAATATTAGAAGAAAATTTTGGAGAATATAAGTTTTTTTGTAGTATTTATTTGTAATTTAATTCTAGAATTCTTTGTTAGTAATATACCTCACCTTGTTTTTGCCAACCACATTAACATTGATTAAGGCAGTAGACACTATGGTAAATGTAAACAACTTTCATGCTGCGTAAGCAAAATAACCACTATCTATATAAGCTAAAAAAAAATTATGATTATGTAATGCTTAATTTTAATAATATTTTATCATCCTTAATTTCAAAAGAATTTGTATAAATTTGAAAAAATATCCCTCCTTTTTTTTTTTTAAAATATTTTTTATTTTCTAAATTGCATATGGTTTGTGTTTAGTCTGTCTAAATTTTTAGCTACAGAATTTAAAATTTTATACTCGACATATTACCTGTCTTCATTACAGAAAGTTATAGCTATGTATATTTTAAAGAAAACTTTTTTTGGAGAAAACGTTTTACAAAGCTGTTTAGCAAAGCATGCCTTTTCTCTTGTGTATTGTTGACTTTTTAAATAGGTTTTGCTTTCTAATAATTTTAAGACCCCATTTTTATAGAAGCCATGCATTATTGGAATAATATTTTTTTGAAGTCGGTGCCATTTTACTGAATTCTCATTGGTAAAATTTCAGTTCATTAAACCTGTTGTTTATGTGATATTTCTGTCTACAGATTACCATCCGAAATGAACATTTCTGTAGCCATCTGTTTAAATCTTTTTTTTTTTTACAAAGCAATCTTTTTAATATTCATCTCTTGGTTATTGTTTTTTGATTGAATTATAATTACAACGAATTACAATTGTATATTTATTTAGAACTTCATATTTTATAAATACATTAGTCAGCCGAGTTGCTCCCATATTTTTTATTAAGCATATGAAGATGCGTTCGAGCATTTACTTTAGTTGATATTCATTATACATAAATCTATGTTAGAGCACAAAAATTAAATTGTAAATATTCCATAAGAATATGTTAGCAAATTACAGTTAGTTTGTCTCATTTTTTGAAAGTTGTTATTGAAACAAAAACAAAAAGATCTAGAATCATTATGAAGGGATTTATAAACAAGTATTGTATTGAGAAGAAGCAGAAAATCAAAATAACTGAATAAGATGATATTAAAATATTAATGTTTCAGGCTTTTGTTCTATATAATTTACTTTTCATTACTTATATTTAATTAAGAAAAAAGTCAATATTCTAGTTTTAGTATTTGTTCTGGATGAATATTATCTGCCTAACTTTGAGGCTGCTGTTACTTTTTATTTTACTTATATTTGTATTTTGATTATTATTAATGGGATTTAGTTAGTGCTTCTAAATTTATTTCAAAATATGTTTTTTAATTCTTTGTGTTTTTATTTTTTATTTTTATGCAATACATTTTTTGAGTTCCACCCAATGCCTGTCTTTCTTTGTTCTAAAAGTATGTTTTTGTGTTGTGCATTCTAATGATTGTAAAGAAAATATTTAGCTTAAATTGGAAGAAGAATTCATCAGGGTTGGTTACTAAGGTCTTAAATTTAATTTGCTGAGAATGTGGAAATGAAGTAATAGAGGAACTGGTGCTGTTCAAGCATTGGCGAGAGGGTTTGGTATTTAACTTTATTATTTAAGTTTATTATTATTATACCATTTTTAAATAGGCTGATTATAGATAGACTCTCACATTATTTTCAGCACTGTTTATTACAATTAAATTTTATAATATGTTATCTAAAAAGTATTCCAAAGTTGATTATATACTTATTAATGTGGATTTTTTTTCATGATGTTGATTGAAAATCAGCTTAAATTGTTTGTCATTTATTGCAATAAAAATCGTCTTATTAGGTTGGTTTTACAACTGATCCCCGATTTGCTCGTTCATCTCCATACTGTACAGATGTAGCTCGTGTGGTTGGAGCTCCTATTTTTCATGTCAATGCAGATGATCCTGAAGCTGTTAATCATGTTTGTTCGGTAGCCGCCGAATGGCGATCTCAGTTTGGCAAAGATGTTGTCATTGATTTAGTGAGTATAAATAAATAATCATTGGATGTATGATTTTTTTGTTATAATCATAAGATTAAACTGATATGTATTTATATATATAAATTTTACTAATTTCCAGGTGTGCTACCGTCGTAACGGTCACAACGAGATTGATGAGCCGTCCTTCACCCAACCATTAATGTATAAAAGAATTCGTAGTCAGAAAACTGTTCTTGAAAAATATACTAAACAATTAATCGAAGAAGGTGTGGTGTCTGAGGAAGAAGTATTGGCTGAGAAAAAAAGTTATGATGAAATTTGTGAAGAAGCATTTAAGAATGCAACAAAGGAAACTTCAACAAGAAATAGAGATTGGTTAGATTCTCCATGGGAAGGTATATATAAAATTAAAATTCTTCAAATACAATAGTATATAATATGTTGTTCATTTTTTTAATATAAATTAAAACTTCTTTTTAAGAAAGTGATAAATTTTTTTTGTAAATATAAAAAAGCGTTCAACACTAAGATTCTTAATACGATTAATAAAAATGGAGAACAATTTCATAATATTTAGACTCAAATCAATTAATTATTACTTTAGCCCTCAATATCTTTAAATCCAATTACTGCTTTTGAAAATGAATTTTTAAAAAAAAAAATCAGATAAAAAAATATCTAGTGATTTTAAAGTAACAAAAAAATAAAAGTGCTAGGAAATATTATTAAGGATAGATCTACATTACTTTTTGATATTAACTGATAAAAAGTTTAACTAAATGAATAATTTTGAGTTTTTTTATAGTTAAGCAAGGCAAATATATTATCTATTATTCAAATTCAATGAATACTGAAACTATTAAGAGTTATCAGTTTCTAAGGTAACAATTTTAAATTTTCACAAAGTATTGTCTTTATTAATGTATCATTATTACATATAATTTATTCAGACCCTCATTCTGATCAGCATATCTAATGATTAATGGTGTATTATATCTTAAAATTAAATTCCTTATTGTCAGTTTTAATATGCTATTTTAGCTCAATTCATTTTTTCCTGAAAATGTAATCACCGACAATAAATGTATTAAAAATAATTATCCTCTGAATTTATATAATTATTCAAATTATATCTTGTGTTTTCTTCTCAGATCATCATAATCATTTTCAATCATTATCGATTCACTGCAAGATGGTGTCTTCAAGATTAAATTTAGTTTCTTCGATCCATAGCTTCTCCACATTACACCATCAAATCTATTTTGTTCTTCCATCTCACATACAATCTCTTTTTAGTTTTTACAATTTTTTGAGATTCGTTTTAAGACTTCAGCTAATAAATTCATTTTCAGCTCCGTTTTAATATCTTAATTCTTTAAAGTGGTGTTCATAATACCTATTTGTTTTCTAACTCAAATATTTCACTTTCCCTTTTTGTTACTCCCAATTTACATCTTTACGTATTTTGTTAAGTATTCTGAAACCTCTATATTACTCTTCTTTTAAGTATCTAAATCTCGGATCCATAAATAAGGATTAGTAAAACACATCTATTAAAGCCCTTCCTTTTCAAACACATAGGCATATGTCCTTTTATTATTAAAGTATTTCTACCAAAAATACTCCATTCAAGTTTAATTCTCTGATTCATTTCATTCATTATTTTTTTTTATCTATTATTATTCTAAGATGTTTGTATTTCCTTATATACTCATTAATTGTAATTTTATATCAGTATCCTTAGATGAAAACCATCATGTGAAATTATTTATTAAAAAAAAAAAAAGAAAATAATATCTCTAGATTTAAGTTATCATTAAAATAGATTATTAATATACATGCATAGACAACTTTATGATTTTTTTTATTTATAACAATTTAATAACTGAAATTTGAAACACTGTCTTTGAATTGTATAAACGCAGATGTAATTTAAATAATATCAAAAAAAGATAAAATAACATTTAAGGTAAGAAAATAGTACAAAAATATAAATGTTATTAATGAATTATAAGTGTTATTACCATTATTAAAATAATTAATTAAAAAAGTTTTTGCACCAGATATAGATAATACAATATAATAATGAGTATGATAATTTCTCTATCGGAAACCACTGCCCATTTGCCATGCTATTTAGAATTGGTAAAAAAGATATTTATAAATAAAAATAACATATAAAATTAACAAGTACTTAAAGGATGCAAAAGGTACTAAAATGATTAAAATTTATTTATATATAAAATAGTTTCTATTTTCTATTATTGGAATTTTATAAAACTTAACTGCATGTGTGCATACAGTCCATTAACTAAGCAAGCACATTTGGTGTATGTTTTTCTCTATTTTTTATTATTTATATAATTCTTTATTTTTGTTGTTATTGTTGCTTTAATTATTATATTATATTATTATTGAAAATAAATTTTATTATACAATCAGGTTTTAAATTTTAATCAAAATTATTTCAACACATGCAAATATTAAATTTTTTAAAAATATTTTTGCATTTACTTACCAATTTTGAGAGAATTTTTAGAGGAAGATATTTTTCCAGATCTATGATTTTAATTTTCTTATAGCTTGTTAGTTTTAATAGATGTGATTTTGTATATTAACTTAAACCTATCTGCACTATCAGATATAAGTATAAAAACAATGCATACCACTTTCCTTTTCAGTGTAGTGCTAAAATTGGAGCTTTCTTTATTTAAAGGGGGATATGTGGCTGGAATAATGTAGCTATGGGGCATTTTAGATATTAGTTATAAGCATGGATATCAAAATCTTAATAAAAGTAATAAAATCATTTTGGCATTAGAAAAAATATTTACAAAAATGGAAAATAAGGACATCAAGAAATCAAAATCTCAAATATTTATTTATGAATAAATAAATTATTTATTAATTTATAAATAAATCAGGTGCCGTTTTCATGCTAAAACTATAAAATATGACCATTCCTGGGCCGTTAATTTTAATCATTTTGATGTGTTTTTTGTAATGCGAAAATAAAAGCAAAACGAAATCATCTTTTTTAACTATTATTTTTTATTAACATATAAAAATTAAATGATAATAATAAATGTAAAATAAAATAAACAAATTACAATTTGATTCGTGTTTTTGATTTTGCTTTATTAGAAAAAACAATTTTCTATCAGAGGGTTAGGTTTAGGGTTAGGTTTAGTGTTAGTGTTCTGTTGTTTGTAATGCTAAAATAAAAAATATCAAAATCATAACCGTAGTCGTAGAAAAGAAATAAAGTAAAACTTTTTTAAACAACAACAAACACATATAAATGTCTTCTTTACTTATTAATCATGTTTATAATATATGCTTTTTATGACATTTACAAAAAACCGTGCAGAATTGTACTTTTCTTACTGGATATTTTTGTGTTTCCGCTCTTTTTTACTTAAAAAATATACACACGGTAGAATCTTGTTTGTCTCGTGGAATGTTACAAACAGTACGTTATTTGACGCGTTACCTAATTCCAACTCTCTTTACACATATATCTTGTCGGTATTTTCCCAATTAAAACTTTAATACAGTACATTGTAAAAAGTCTGAAAATTATTACTTTACAAAATCTGAACATTTCAATAATTTAAAATAAAAAAAAAATCCAATGAAAACAACATTTCCATCCAATTCAAATACATAAAGCCGTAACAATTTGATAAACTGTGCGAATTCGAAAAATGTATTTGTTGCCATGCGACATACATGCTGTACTGCGACGCAACATAGCGGCCTGCAATCTGTAGCACAACAAAAAAGTTGTATTGTGGAAAACGCGGGTTTGAACATGTCAGCCGCTGAAACGGCATTTTTGTGTGTTTTTAGCGTGGAAAACGCGCCATTGAGCGGCGTCTTTAGCTATAAGACGAGAACCATAAATCATTTTGATATGTATTTCAATTGTTTCAAAATTATTTCTGAAATCCTGTGGAATTTCCTAAATTTCTCATTTCATTTTCTTTTTAGGCAATTTGGTTATTTTGCACTTGTAATTATAAGGAAATCAAGTCATATATATATATTACGTGACTTAATTTAACATTCATAATTGTGCATATAAGAATAAATAAATTACTTGCATATTCATTTATAAATAAGTCAGAATAGTGATTAATGAGTTATCCGATCGTCGATGTCTTTTAAGAATTAACAGACTAGTAGTCATGTTATAACTAAGATGGTTTTTATATTTGTTGAGTAAATAAGTTGGAATGAAGATTTGAGAATTGTAATGCTGTTTGATTCATCAAAGAATTTCTAATGATGTTGGAGTTGGACCCGTAATCACTCATTTTTCTTATCAGATACCCTTACTTAATATTAAGTCTTGAAGTTTTTTTTTTTTTGAGTTTGCAAGAAGAATCTGATTTTAAATGAAATAAAATGAATTATCCTACCAACTGTTTTTATGTAAATATTCTTTGGCATTAATATATTGTATCTCTGGCTGTTTGCTATAAAGATTAGTCAAATATTTTAAGGAGCAAAATTGAAATTTATTGAAGATGACTCATGATTATAAATTTATTTATAAAGGAGTAATCAAACCTAAAAATTACCGGTAGCCAGTTCAGTCAGTTAGATATTGTGATCATCAAATAATACTCTGTCATCACTGGTAATAGTTTACAATTGCCTGTCACATCCTGAATAGTTTCAAAGCCTAAAAGTGTTTAATGTTATAATTTAAATCAAATTAGTTAGTTTCAAGAAATAACATCAAATTAAGACTGTAATTATTAAGTACCACCCAATACTTAAGGAATGTCCACATCTTCATTCATTATAATTTAATAAATCTTCAATAGTTTCCACAATTTTTTATGTACAAAATGTTATTTATACAAAGTTTTAAACATGCAATTATTTTTAATTCAGAACAAGTGATCAGGCTTTTAACATTTATTTTATGCATGTTTTCTGCCTGAAGATAAGAAGACATAACTTAAAACTAGTTTATTCTCTCATCTTTATTTTGGAATTACATTACGAACTTTAATGGCTACTTGAGAGTGAAGTTTAAAAACTTACCATATTTCATTTTTATGAGATGAATTTATTGTTTAATATTTTGTATTACTTATTAATCAGATATATAATATGATGTGTCATTTAACAGATCACCTATTTGTATTGGTATTAAAGAAGATAATTTAACATTAATTTATTTTTTTTAAAATATATTTGAATTATATATAATTTGTTAATATTTGTTCAGATTTTCCGCTTATTTATTTCCATCAAAATTTTATTTTATTAGTAAATTATAGCTGTAGTAACATCTTGTAAATTATCTTCAAAATCAAATCCATCAACAATATAATGGCTACTGATATTAATTCTAGCACTTTTTATATTTTAGAAGACTTTATAAAAGTAGTTGTTTGAAAATGTATTAGAAATATTCATTAGTATATTTTACCTAGAGTTGTAATTTGTTCTTTTGTTTTTAAATTGTTTGAGATAGTTTCATATCTCATTAACTAAATAAAATTGATGTTGATGAGTAGAGAAACACTTAATAAAGAGTTTTCATAATAAAAGAATGTATTGTTTTTTTTATTCTTTTTTTAAACTATCGGATCTTTTAAGAATTTCCGCAAACTCTCTTGTAAAATGTAAATCATATATTTATAATTTTGCTTATATTTTAGTAGGTGTTAAAATTAGAGAATTAAAACTGGCAAAACTCTCCATATAGTAGTGCCACTCAGTGCAAGCCAGAGTAATCAATGGATGCCAGAAGGCTTGTGCATAAAATCCCTATCTAGTGCCTAATCCAATATACCCAGACTAGTTTCTGGCTTGTGGCCTTCGTCAGTGAGGAGTCTTGGATCTGAGAGCACTGCACCTAGATCTTAGGATCTAATGCAACCCTCCAGCAGCCACCTTTTATCTCTATTTAGCTATAAAACTATGAGAACAAAATTGAAAACAGAATAACATTTTCAATCTAGGCTCATTAGCTTATATAGTCATATAGGTCTGAACTCGGTTCAATACCCATACATTTTGGTGTCTTTGGTTTTTTAATAACCATAGCCACCACTATCCTACTAGACAGGATTGGCATTAAACCACCAAACATCACATGATCACCATTTCTTATGCTTGCTCATAACTGTTATTAAAACAGGCAAAACTCTCCATACAGTAGTGTCACTAACTGCAAGCCAGACTAATCAATGGATGCTAGAATAAGTTATGAGCAAGCATAAGAAATGGTGATCATGTGATGTTTGGTGGTTTAAAATTAGAGAATGTGTGTGATATGCATTTAAAAAATGTGAAAGCCAAACAAATGTAGTTGAGCTTTGACTGAAAGCATTTATATATTTTTTAATATGTCTATTGAACAGTCCTAATCAATTGATTCACATAGTTTTAGAGGACAAATAAAGACTAGTGTTTAGATTTTGGAGAGAAAACATTAAATGTTTTGCCTGAGGAAAATAGTTCTTTGATATTTAAAAGACATTGCTAATCTTATCGTAATCCTAATATTGATCCTGCATGGTTTGGGTCTGTGGTAGAATGGTTAGTCTCAGAATTTTAAATTCCTTTGATTGATTCCAGTTCTGACACTTCCAGCACTCAAACTTGTTATGAATTCCTGAGCAATAAAGTCATTAAATTATATTTTAATCCCTTTGTTGCATGGAAAAATTTTGTTTTCAAAAATTTTTATTCTCTCTTTTTTTAATAATGTTATTGCTACTGTATAAAGTTTTATTAATAATCTGTGTACTATAACTATTCACAAATAGAAATTTCGATGCTTTTCCTTTTTTTTTCAATTATACATTTCAATTTCAGCGATTTTGACAGATTTCATGTGTGTGTGTGGGAGGGGTCTACCACTTCTCAAATTTAGCGATTTTTAATGATTTTTTTTTTACATTTCAATTTCAGCGATTTTGACTGATTTCTCGTGTGGCAGGGAGGTGGTCTACCATTTCTCAAATTTAGCGATTTTTACGAATATTCAGAAAAAAATTTATCAATTGCAGGCTTCTTGGTGGTTCTGCAGCATCACCTGGTGGTTCATCCAGTAGGTGAGAAAACTACCAAGAATTTCTTCAGTCATAATCAAAGATGTGTTCTGTTGTTGTTGTTAAAAGATTTTTTGGCAAAGAATATATATGAAAGAATCACAGTTGAGATTTTTGTTTGTGTATAATCGGGGATTAAGAAAATAAAAATGAAATATAAAAGATTTATTCCGTAAAACCATATAGCATATCCAAGCCAAATACATTTTTTTATTGTCTTTGTCTAAGATTTGTTTTTCAAAAAAATCCATGAGGAGGTAATAAGTAACCCAAAGGAAATGTTTGAAAGCTGAAAATAAAAAGTTTATTTGCTAAACATTGTTTCTATGGATACTATAAAATTATAATTTTTTTATTGGAACATAACAATTAAAGTTTGTCCAAAAAGTACACTGGTGGTTAAAGATGTGATATCAAAATTAAACAGTAAAACATGCTGACATTTTAATTCTAGACAGGATATTATCTGTAATGGATGTAAACAATTGGTCAACAATTGTAGTTTAAATGTAGGAAATCAAAGATATGTCTACTTATATATATCTTCAAAGCAAAAATCTTATTGGATCTAGCTCTTTATTAAACAGTTTTTCATTATTATATATAGAGCTCGCAAATAAGCTCTTAACAAGCTTTGCAGAATATCCCCAGGCAGGTTTCTGCTACTGGCTTCCTCAGTGAGGTGTTAGGATATTCAAGCATTAGATTAAAAATACCAGAACAAGCCCTGCACTTTATCTAATGGATAACTATTAAATTAGGTCATGTGACATCTGACTTGGGTTTTTTAGATTTTTTTTTTTTCATTTTTTGCATCAAATGGGAAAAGATTGGCAAAAAAATTTTGATCAACCCTTTGTCTATTAATAGTACCATTTCATTTTATGGTTAGAACTCTTAAATTTTGAATCTTTGGCATTGGAAGTAGCAAAATAGACGAAAGCAGGGTTAATGATGTGTAGCTTATTATTATCATCTCCCTCTCCTTTTCCTCATCCTTTCTGTCTCGCAATGTGATTTCTACAATGGAGCAGGAAAATATGATCGCATAACTTCTAGTTTTTCCAAAAGCCGTCAAACAATAAAAAAAATTTTTGTGTTAGAAATTAATAATATTGTAATGAAAATTTTCATATTTAAAACATAAATAAAAACAGTTTTACAAAACATCATATAGAAGTTTTAGATGGATATAATCAAAATGAAATTGATTCAATTGTTGCAAGTCTTTAAAAAGAACCTGAATCATGCCTTTAATTTGGACGGTTGTAAAAAGTAGTAAAAATTAGAAAAATATAGTATAAGAAAAGAGAGAGTGAAAATTCTTAAGGATCAAATTAAATAAAAGTGAAGAAATACAATACATTGCTTCATTATGGAGATCCTTTATCCTTGGCCATTTCTCCTTCCCACGAATAAGAATTTTTCTAAATTAATGAGTTAAGAAACTGTAAGAAACAGATAACAAATTTGTCATCAACTTTTTTCATCTGTTTATTGGTTAAAATTCTGTTACTAATAAGATAATGATAGAAAACACTAAATCATATATATTTGTTAATATTGTAGAAATGTCACTACTGCATCCAACAATACAGCTCTGAAAAAAATAAATTTCATTGAAGCATTGGCTGGCTACTTCTGTAAAAAAATTTTGGACTTATATGATTTTTTCTTTTTAATGATTTGCAACAATCAGATTTGCATTATTCTATCCATAGAAAATTTCCAATTTAAATAATCCCCCCCCCCCCCCAAATTTGTTTTTAATTCTTGAAGATCATTTCTACAAATATATATATGTATATATTAAATATTAAGTAGGAACTTAAATTACATATGAAAGGGTAGACAAAGGAAGAAATTATGAGTCGCTTTTATAGATGTTAATTACAATGATTTGAATGAAATCAAAAGTAGACAAAATGAAGTATTTTAATAATGTTTTTGAAATCTGTTTTTGTACAGAGCCATATTATGATGATATGTATGTGAATGTTTCAATGTATATTTTCAGGATTTTTTTCAAAAAGAGATCCTTTAAAACTTTTACCGACTGGAATTTCGGAAGAGGTTATGACTCACATAGGCACAGTTATGGGAAGTGAACCACCTGGAGATTTTGTGGTTCATAAAGGTAAGTAATAAGAAATTCTCTATACAATTTTTTTTACATACGTTTTTAAAAACTTTACATGAAATTTTCATTGGTGAATTTATTCAAATGCATTAGTATAATGTCCATATTTCTAAAATCTTCAGTAACAATAGTTATATAAATAACACATTGTTCAAATCTTCTTTTATCCCTTCTTTTTATTATTGTTCCAACTTTATTACATCTATCACATTTTAATTCTTAAGTAGGTACTTTATTTCATAATTTTCACTAATTTAATATTATTATTTTATAAAATAATGCTTTTTAATAAAAACAATCTCATACATAATTAACTGAACTTTAATGGTTGTAAAACTTTAGTTTGAATGGCATTTGGTAAAGCCATTACCACTTACTATATTTATTATTACTAGACATCTATTTCCAGCATCTTTTGTTTTAATGGCTCAACATTTTTTTCTCTTTGTTTTATGTGAAATTGACCTTTTTTTATTTTTTATATAAGCTGTACATCTTAATCATTTTATATTCATGTTATATGTGCGCCATACCCCAGAGAAAAAGTGAGTGATGGCTGGCTCTCTCCAAAGTGCCTGTAATGCTATCTCTGAATTAGCACATGTTGCATAGTGACAGATGAGCTATTCACCATAAAATTTTTTAGATGCTAATGTATCATCTGATCATGAATTATGGGCTGTGTTTCATTTCTTAAGTCATGATGGAGCAATACACTAATATTAAATCTTTTAAATTGGAAAAAACTACAACTGAAATATTTGAAATGATTCAAACTATATGACAATGAAACCATGAGTTGTAAACATGTTTTCAAGTAGATTTTATAATGGCAGTGAGAACATTGAAGATGAGCTACAATGTATGAAACACTATCACATTTTTTATCTATAACTCGTAACCCAAATATACTCCTGTGTTAAAATTTTAGTAGTGAATAGCTAAACTATCACTACATAATACATCAGGAAACTTAAAAGAGGGAACCAGTCACCTTTTCATTGGTACGCACTATGTGTATTGTATCTTCCACATATCCAAGTGCATAAAGATCAGTTCACTGTAATGAAGTGATTTTATAAAGAGAATTATAAGTAAGATAAGCTTCAATTAGCAATTGAATGTACTACAGTGGTTTTATTGAAAAAAAAAAGATTTTTATTTTCACTACTTTATTTTTTCAGGTTTGAAACGTATATTGAAGCAGAGAATGGATATGGTCAATGAACGTATCATTGATTGGGCTCTTGGAGAAGCTTTAGCTTTTGGGTCTTTGTTGAAAGAAGGAATCCATGTTCGTCTCAGTGGTCAAGATGTAGAAAGAGGAACATTCAGGTAACAGCAATACTATAAAAAAAATTTAGGAAAATAATTGTTGATTTTTTTATTAGCAGCCATAATTATGCTAATTAGATACTAATTATTTGTACATATTTGTGAAACAAACTTTTTTGGATAATTGTAATCTCTTTTAAAATTCACATTTGTCTATAAAAAGTATTTTATAAGAAGCAATTGTTTTATTTATGCATAATATATCACTAATTGCAAGGAAATCAAATTATATATCATGTGACTTAATTTAATAAGTTTGTATTACAAATGTTATACAATGAGCAGGCCAGTAGCTCTTAGCAAGCTTTTCAGAACATTTCTATCCTCAGATCGACTCTAGCATTGGCTCTGGCTTTCGTCAGTGAGGCATTAGTATATTCAAGCATTAGATTTAAAATATTAGGTCAAGCCCAGCACTTCATCTAATGCTTAACTATTATGTAGAAAGTCTGAAAATTTTTAGATATCCATATGTGTTCAAATCCAGTTATCCAACTCAAATAGCCATATGGGACTGAACTAAGTTCAGATACGCCATATATTAATAGTTTTAGCAATATAAAATCACCAAAGCCTTAATAGCAATAACAATAATTGCAAGGAAATCAAATCATGTGTCACATTACTTCATTTAATAAGTTTGTATTACAAATGTTATATAATGAGCGTCCCAATAGCTCTTAACAAGCTTTTCAGAACATCCCTATTCTCAGACCGGTTTTTAGCTCTGGCTTTCATCTATGAGGCGCTAGGATATTCAAGCATTAGATTTAAAATACCAGGTCGAGCCCAGCACTTTATCTAATGTTTAACTATTAAGTAGAAAATCTGACATTTTCGGACATCCATATGTCTTCAAATCTAGCTATCCAACTCAAATAGCCATATGGGACTGAATTAAGTTCAGATACACCATATATTAATAGTTTTAGCAATATAAAACCGCCAAAGCCTTGATAGCAATAACAAAATTTTAGTTCAGTCCCATATGGTTATTTGAGTTAAATAGCTGGATTTGAAGACATATGGAGGTCTTAAAATTTCAGATTGTCTACTTAATAGTTAAACATTAGATAAAGTGCTGGGCTTGACCTGGTATTTAAAATCTAATGCTTGAATATCCTAGTGCCTCATTGATAAAAGTCAGAGCTAGAAACCTATCTGAGGATAGGGATGTTTTAAAAAGCTTGTTAAGAGCTATTTGCATACTCATTGTATAATAGTATGTCCCAGTAAAAAGATGACTGGATCTTTCTCCAAGCTGTATGTAGTACCTCTAAATTAGTACATATGTTATGGAATTTGTTAAGAGTAAGAAGAAAGAATGAAAGAACATATGTGTATCATTGATACCACTGAAGGAATTTAAAGTCTTTAATGGAATTTGGACTGCACATATTGCTAGAAGAAACTTGTATGTGGACTAAGCTCTTCACCACAAAAATTTTAAGATGCTCACATGTCTGAATCATAAGTTATGACATGAAATGTGACTAGTTTGTTTCGTATTTTCAAGTTTGAATTATTTCATATATTTTAGGATCTGTTTTTTTTCCCAACTTAAAACAAAATTTAATATTAGCACGTTCCATCATGGATCGAGCTACGAAACACTTAACATTTTATGCCCTAACTCATGATCTTAAGATATGCCTTGATTCAGAGGCAGCTTGAAGAGAGAACTAGTCATCTTTTTTATTGGGACATAGTGTCGAATTTTAATAAAGCTATTACATTTTTAATATAATTGATGTAGTTTGTGTTTTTTTCATCTGCTATTTGGTGAATATAACAAAATATTTATACCCAAAGAAGAATAACTACATTATAAACAAAACATGGTACTGTTTCAGGTTGTGTTAAATGTTTTATTTAGAAGTGTCAAACCAAAAGCAAGATTAATAAAGATATTTTTCTTCCATATGAAATGACTTGTCTGTTTTTTCTAACTATACTTTTATTCTCAGGAATTTATTTTTGTCAAAATCATATAATCTTAAACAAATCCTTGATCCTTTAGTTTTCACAGTAAACACGAGCAGTTCTATTCTAATGCTATTTATAGAGTAAAGGTATTTTAAATTTCAGGCTTTGAACTTGAATAATAAAATGGAATTAAAAGGGACTGCTAGATCATAATTGCATTTCTTTCAACTTTTAATACCAAGTTTTCATTGATAAAAAATATAGGAATTTAAATAAGCTATCATCTGCTAATTGCTGATTACCCGATTATTCAAGCCTGCTATACCATGGCAACAGAATAGAATGCTGCCCTTGTTTTATAATTTATCTTTAAAACAAATTTGAATGTAACAAATTAAATTTAGAAATGTCATTTTATATGTTTTTAGTCACCGTCACCATGTTCTTCATCATCAGGATAAAGATAAAGTATTATACGTACCCTTAAACACACTATATCCTGATCAAGCTCCATATACTGTATGTAATAGCTGTCTCTCAGAATTCGGAGTTCTTGGTAAGTATTCAGTAGACATAAAAATTATTAAAATTAATATCTTCAATTAACTACATTTATTCAAAATTCTGTTTTTATATGTTTGTTTTGTTTTAAATAAATAAATAAATGAACAGCTTTGTTGCTCAGCTGGAAGTACCAAAATTTGAATCATTTGAAATCCACTTTGTTCTAGAATTTGATATTTTACCACTGCACTAAAAACAATCTAACTCCATTGAAATACTTGCAAGTTGCAACTTAGACTTTGTAATTCAAAACATTTCATACCTATTATTTGCAAAAGATGATATATATAAATTAGATGGTATAATTTTAATATGATGTTAATTATAATGATTAAATCTACAATATTTTTTTTGTATATATATATAGCTCAACTAATGGACTTGTCCTGTTTCCATCTTATCTTGATTGGATTGAGCATTTATCGCTACGATAAGGTTCATCCAATAGCAAAAAAAGGCCAGCTCAGTAAATCCGATTACTCATTATGGAAAGGGATCTGGTTATAAATAGGCAGTCCAATTGGAGGTAAAGTCAAACAACAGTAATGCATATTCACTATATGGCGAAAGCAGTGAGGCAAATTCATGCTAAAACTGAAAGCTGTTAGATATAAGCCTGACACAAGGCAAGCTATCACAGTACAGTTGGAAGTGTTACTATATTTACCCACATGCCAAGCTTTCATGGCACAGGTGAAAATGTTAGGTAAACCTAGAAGGGTTTCTTCTTGCCGGGATTTTTTTTCCATTTCATCTCATTGATTTAAAATGATAATAATATATGATTTAATCAGAAAGCACCCTCTTGCTAAATTAAGACGAAGCATTGCTATGGGGAAAAAGAAAATAAATTTGAGAGTGTTACATGTTTTGTTTCTAAAAATGATATTGCAAATGGATTTTTGAAAAATATAATTAAACTTTAATTAATTTTTTTTTTTTTTGTCAGTAGACCTTTTTATGTTTATAAATAAGATGCTAAATTTGTAAAAAAAATTTGAAAGGAATTTATTAGCAACAATGTATATATTGTAATTTATTATTTATAATTTAAATATTATTCAGAAATGAGGAAACTATCTGTATATGTATGTACATCTTATATCCCAGTGAAAAGATAATTGATTTTCTCTCCATGTTGCCTTCAATGCTATATCTCTTAATCAATGCATGTATTACATAGCTTTATTCAATTTATGATATTTTTTCAGGTATTAAATCTTCACAAAAAAAAACAAAAAACAATAATTCTCTAAATGCACTTTCCACAGTGTTTCATTTAAAATGTCATAGTTTCATTTGTTTAATAGTCTTTAGATATATCAAATATTTGAAGAAGACTGCTAATTAGTCAAAACTGTCATTTAAATTATTGTAACAAACTCATTATGAGAATTACTGTTTTAAGATTTAGTAGTATTAATACAATAAGAACAAAAGAAATATTGGATTTCTTGAAAATTTATAACTATTTTGATCCCCTTTAGGATGTTTGCCAGTCTATATAATTAAATTTGGTACTAGTCCATTAGACATGCACGCCGCTTGATGGCGTTGTTGCTATGCAAAAATAATCAATTAAACTTTATATACACACTTGTCTATTGATAAATATATATGTATCTTTTTTAGGATTTGAACTCGGTTTCTCTATGACGAATCCTAATGCTTTAGTTATTTGGGAAGCTCAATTTGGAGATTTTTTTAATAATGCACAGTGTATAATTGATCAATTTATTTCAAGTGGTCAAGCTAAATGGGTACGTCAAAGTGGTCTGGTCATGTTGTTACCTCATGGTTATGAAGGAATGGGTCCAGAGCATTCCAGTGCTCGACTGGAACGATTTTTGCAGTTATCTAATGATGACCCCGATTATTATCCGGTAAGTTGAGTAGTTTTTACGTAAAGTCATGATATTTCTTTGTGAAATAATGATAAAATTTTTTTCACTGAAGATTTTAATTTGTATATTATTAGTTTCCTGATAAACAATATTAATAGTAATTCATAAATAGAAAAATAAAATAAAAAACTTCTTTTATGGTAGTACCTAAATGTAAAAATAATTAAAGTATTTAATTACATAACAAATTTCAATTTTTAGTAGAAATATATATTGGATGAAAAATATTACAATTAAGTTTTTTTTTTGTTTTTTTTTTGGAGTATCTCGTAATGGAATTGACATTGAACAATTTTTTTAATTAATAATCACAATGTCACTAGAATATATAACGGAAGTTGTAAATGACAAATGTTCTTTTTCACATTTCATGATGTTGTAGGTGATTTATTTCAAAAATTCTTCAAGACATATTTTTACTTTATAAAGGTGTAATTTTATTAAGCCAAATAATATTTAAATTTTATTTCTTGTAGTCTTTCGTGAAAAATAATAAAGAACAGAATCCAAGAGCTGAAACATATGACCAAATTATAACAGAATAATGCTAAAAGATATTAATATATGCTCTACCATTTTAAAATATTTTATAGATTAAATATATTTGTTAGTTTTATAGTGAACTAAAATGCACAATTATATGCATTTTGAGATTGCCATTTGTAATCTAAAATATTTCATTCACAGAAAAAAAATTTGTAAATATGTTCGTTATCATCTTTAATTATCGCCTATAAGGTCAGATTTTGCATATTAACTTCCCAAATCTATCTAAACTTTTCTGTCTATTGTTTAATCTTTAGATTCCTATGTTTATAACATCAGTTAATTTCTTTACTTTTTTTATTTGAAAGTTTATAGGAAGTTTGAGCACCGGAAGAGCCAAAACTGGAATCAATCCAAGGGCCTTATGTTTCAGAGTCCGACACTTGATTATTGGTCTAGACCAGGGGTCCCCAACCCTATGCCCGCGGGCACCACGGCGCCCGCAGACCATTTTACGTGTGCCCGCCGCTATCCGAACACGATAAAAAATTATTTATCTGATACAAATAAATTTAATTTTTTAAATTTCTTATAAATTATTGTATTATACTGCAATCAAAATGTGGGGCATACTATGCTTTTACAGTGTAAAAATATAAACGTTAATTATATGTTAAAATTTTATTTTTGAAATAAATATTTTTTTGTACATTATGTGTATTATTAACAATATCCAACTATAAATAAATGGTGCCCGCCACCTGGTTAAAAAAAAATAGATGGTGCCCGTCACTTGGCTGGTATTATAGAATGTGCTCTTAAGTGCAAAAAGGTTGGGGACCCCTGGTCTAGACCATGCAGAGTCTTTTTTCTTTTCCTACTTGTCATTTTTATTTTATTTCTTTAACGTGTATCACAATTTATCTGCCCTAAAGTATATACCCAATCCAACTTATTTTCTGCTTCCTAATTTTTTTTTTACTAAAAAGTCTTAATTTATTGTATTCAATACATTAACATTGTATATCCAATTCTTCCATATATTTTTTATTCTTTCCTTCAAATCCACATCCCTAAAATCTCCATTCAATTGTCAAAATCCTTGCTCCGTGTAAAACCTCACTAAATTAAACGTTTAAAAAAGTCTTAATTCAAAATCCTTATTCCTCTATTAAGTGTGTTTGTTTTATATAGTTATCTTTAAGATATTAATATATATTTGAATTGCATGTTTTCTTTAAATATAGAAAAGCCTGCGAAGTAAATGTATTTTAATGTTTGTGTTTATTTTATATAGCTGACATTGATTTATTTAATTAAGCAACATTCAAATAATTTTAATAAGTCTGTAAATAAATCATGGTATTAAATATGTAATGTTTAGAATATATAAATTTATTCATGGACCAAGTAAGTATAGTGCCAGTAAATAAGTTTATCTAAACATAATTGTATATTTTTTTATGTCAAAACAAACATTACTGTAATTTTATTCCCAAATTTCTCTTTAAACTCAGAGAAGTATTTTTTTGTTTGTTTAAAGCTGTTATGAAAAATGATAACTACAAATGAAGATAATAATAACTTATATATTAATCATTTCTTTTTGATTCTTCCCAATTAAAATTTTAAAAATCTGTATTATCATGGCAAAGATTTTTTGTCAAGAAATTGTTTTTAATGTTATGTAATCACCATTTTTGCTGGAGGGTTGCATTAGATCCTAAGATCTAGGTGCAGTACTCTCAGATACAAGGCTCCTCTCTGACAAAGGCCACAAGCCAGAAACTAGTCTGGAGATTTTATGCAAAAGCCTTCTGGCATCCATTGATTACTCTGGCTTGCATGGAGTGGCAATACGTATAGAGAGTTTTGCCTGTTTTGGGTAATTTTACTGACGAAGTGATATTTCTTTTTATATTACTATAAGCTTTTTTTTTTTATTCAATTATTAACTTTTTCATATTACTAAAAATGTACTGATTCTTATAGAATTACATTACTGTTCTTATGAAGGAAGACCATATAATGTAAATTGGTATTTATTACATTTTTGAATTATTATCTTATTGCAAGATGGTGATTAGTTGTTCAAAAATCTGCTTATAAATGCTCTCTTTGTTTAGGCATATAATATTTAGTGACTTTTTTTTTATTTTGTTGTCACAAAACTTCACAGAAATTAAGAACCAATAGCCTCTTAAATTCCTATCTTCTTTAGAAATGAGTGTATTGTTACATTTTATTGGAATATCAAGCTTTTTAATTATCTTGTTGAAAGAATATGGCAAAAATCTTTGAACACTTTTGCCCACTTTCTTTAGCTGCTTTATCATTCTTATTGCTTCCATTTTGTATTTGTCTGCATTGTAATGCTCTGTATTATATATATCTTCATTATGTAAAGAATTTTAATTTTTATACAGTGATGTAAAATTCCTGCATTGGGTTCAGTAATTGTTGTATTATTAAAAGTAGAAATGTATTTCTCATATAGAAGTTATTTAGTATCTTTAGCTGCTTTTTATATTCCATTTTGTTTTTTTATTCAGTTTTAATTGTGTGGCTGTTTTAAAAATTACTTTACAATAGTTAATTCTAATATCTTCTCATTTGAAGAATCACCAAACTGAAATTTACATTTTTTTACATAATAAACACAAACTTCTACTTAATATTTTTTTTTTATTGGTTTGTGTCTTTCTGAATAATTTCAATTAGCATCTAAACAAATGATCTCTAACAATTTTAATACTGTTAAGTTTTATTTTTGAAATTGTTATATATATATATTTTTGAACATTAAAATCTATTTTTAACCACTTTATTTTTTATTTATTATAAATGATTTAATTCTCCTCTAGAAAACATAATTTATAGTTTTGTCTGAATAACTTGAATTTCTATAACTCATTTTCTTTATTATATATTAGTTAATAAAAAATTTGTGTAAATTGTTAAATTGGCATATAAAATTATCATAAGTCTATTTCTTTATTGTAAAACTTTAAGAATATCTAAAAGCAATTATATATCTTATTATGAGACATTTACTATAGTTTATACACTCTTGTAATTTTTTTTTTTTTTTTAAATATCCCATTTATTTTTTCCTGTACAGATTTTATTCGATCTTATCTATGATTTTGTCTTGGAAGAAAAAAAAGGAGAAAATTTAAGAACGGAATTGATGTCTGATTGATTTTCTTTATAATTGAAACTAGAATCCATCAAAATATTTCCTCTTCCTAAAAGATTTTGTTTTGTTTGTATGTGAGTCTTATGAATAGAGGTTTTTTTTTTTTTAAAAAAAAAAAAAAAAAATTAAAATAAGATAAAATTTAATTTGTATTGGGTTTATAATAATTTTTTAGTGATATCGAAGATGATTTATAATAAAATAAAAATATAAGAAAATTTTTTATTTTTATTTTGTTTACAAACATTCACCATATTCTATTTTTCATATTTAATTACATTTAATAGTTGAAAGAGATCATTTACCTATATGTATATTTATTTTTTATGTTCTATATAATGTTAATAAATTGGGGAATAATTCTAAAAGTGTTATATTTTTCAAACAAAAAAGTAATGTGTTTTATCAAATTTCATATGGATGCATGGCTTCATAGATAGGTGAATTGAGATGTACTCTGGAGACAAGATTAAATGAGCAATTATTATATAAATATATAAAAAATAAGAGTAATAATGATTTAGTAACAGCATCTGTTTTCTTGAATTATGAAAAAACATGTGAGTTTATCTTTAATTTTGATATTGAAAATGTTGAGATTTTCGTTAGGAGAGAAACCATGTTAATAGAAAAATTAAGAAGGCAATATTTATAAATAGAAATAGAATGTCTATAATTAATCGACAGTCTGCTAATGTTAAAATTTGGGAATTGTGGAATATGATTTGATGACATTTACTTAACACTATATTCGAATTAAAATAACGATTGAAGATGGTTAAATGACTAACTGAAAGTACATCTGTGAATTATAATATTTTTTTTATTATACAGTATTACCATCATAATCATTATTATTTTTATTATAATATTAGATAATGGACATTTTATTATATATATTGTCTATATATAAAATATTAATGACTTCATTAGCTATTTGGCATTTTAGTTTTATTTAGTGGTTGCATTTTACTCCTAAATGTGATTTTATAGTTGAAAACTCAGTTTGGACCATAAAATCTCACAAGTGTTTTGTTTAAATATAAAATTCTAATGTAGATTTTTAAAAAAATGGAAAAGTTAATTGTAAAAAAAATAGTATTTATTTTGGATCAAGATTTTTTTAGCTGTAGGTTAATTGGAATACCTGCATAAAGCATACTAACATTTCTTAAAAAATTAATTCTTAATTCATTTACAAACTACAACTTACCTAGAAATAGCAGAGAATTTATCCAGTTCTGTTGGTTTTTTTTTTTGTATTGCCAAAGTTTAATCAAGTTTTCCTAGTGTTTTCAAAATTTGGTTATTATCATTATTTTTCAGACTCTGGGTAGTTTTTGCTTATCTTTTGGCAATAGTTATTCCAAGAAACAGTGCATCAACATACTTTCATTCTATACCAAACCAAAGCATCATGAGATTCTTTTAGCTTACATTTTACATCTGCATTCACAGCAAAAGTCCACTATACATCTCTCCTCTTTAGAACCTGCTATGTTAACATGAATAGTCGATAAACCTGGACAATCCAGTTGACTTGGGTTCAAGATTTTATGATCTTTAATTATTTTCTAATTATTAGTTTGAATGTCATTTTAAAAATTGGCTGGCAGATGGATGTGTGCATCCAAATACTTCTCATTGAAGGCTACTAATTTAAAATTAGTTTAATGATCTGGATTTCATCACTATCTGGTGTCCATTGAGTTATTATGTTTATGTAGATGGCTTTATAAAGTGAATTACGGTTGATAATCTATTTTTCACTCGATTGACTGTTATATTCCTGGCCTTAAAAATATATAATTTTCTGCATATTGTATGTAACACAAAAGATATTAATCATGTAAAGCTTAAAACCCTTTCTAATTTGATATTTGTAGTTAGTTCTTGATGAAGAATAATATTTTAAATGAAGTAAAAAGTTCAGACAATCTATACTATTTGTATGTAATCACTGTTCAAGTTATACTTTTGTATAGAAAAATTAAATAAACCTATAATTAATTTATGCAGTCGATAAATTTTTAACATCACTTATTATTAAAGTCTGTTTATGGGACAAGTGAAGAAATTAATGCACCTTTTATTTATTATCTAATCTAATATTTATATAAGTATAAACAACAAATGAAAGTTTTGCATATATACATAAATGGATTTTAATATCAAGTAGCTGTGAGTTTGTTCGCTGGATAATTTAGATGTCAGTTGTTATGAAATAGTTTTATATAGTTTGACAGTTTAATGTTTGCATATTTAATTTTGAATATACACATATAGCTTTCTTTACATTTTATTGATTTCATTGTGCTTGAAGTTTTATCATACACTTATATTTGATTACATTAATAATAAATGAATAAATTTATATGTTTATGTATATATTTTCTTTAATTTTAGCCTGTTGGACCTAATTTCAGTATTCAGCAGTTGCACGATATTAATTGGCAAGTGGTGAACTGCAGCACTCCTGCAAACATTTTCCACATTCTCAGGAGACAGATCTATCTACCCTTTCGGAAACCTGTAAGGAAATCTTGTATATTCAAAAATTTAGAACTATATTTGTAGAATTTTTTCCAAAATTCAAAAATATGTGTCTACATCCATATCTGTGATAAATGCTAAAATAACACTTTCCAAGACTATGCGTATTTATATTTTTATATACATATAAAATCAAACAGATAATATATAATAAAACAAAATTCTTCAATTAGCTCTATTATTTTTGAACTACCACTATATAAATAGGTAAAAACTTCAACCAGTTTACAGGGTAGTGGTAGTTATGTCGTAAGTTGATTATAGTTTTCATTTATTAAATTAGTACTTCAAAATTGTTATCCTTAGTTTTAATTTATGTTTTATATATATATCGTAATTTAAATAACACATTTCTGTCAAAAATTTAATCCATTTCCAGATTGTGTTCTCGTCTTCTCTTAGTATTTTATCAAACTTTATAAAAAGATCAAAAAAATTTGAAGTTTGCCAAGTTATAATTCAGATCTTTATATATATATTTTAGAATTTTTTTTTTGATTATATAGTGCTTCTGGTGATTTTAAAAAAATTTTCTCATTCATGCTTTATTTTTTGAGTAATCATCCCATGAATCAGTAATTTTTGTTACCTAACGATTTCATAAAATCTATCTTTTGGATCAACAAACAATCTTTAATCAAAAAAAAAATAAAAAACAATATACCAATGAATATCGGGAAATAAATTAGGCAGTCTGTCAATCGGAAGCTATTTCAAGTGGATCCAAAATATTTTATGAAAAATATTTATAAAAAAAAGATTAGCCTTAGAAATTTTATTACATGTATTTAAATAGTCAAGGTGCACTATTGGAATTATTCTGTATAAAATGTGGGCTGCCAACTATGAATTTGTGCTTATGAACGAACATACAAGTTATATAGGTGTGTGTGTTGAAATGAATGTTTTCATGGGTGAAAGGTGTTTTATAAAGCATGTTTATTTAAATTTATTTTATTTTAATAAACACAGTTAATCCTGAAAACATGCTTCATAATATATATAAAAGTGAGATTCTACTTTTATTGTTAAAAGGAGGTTGCCTTGACAACCGTTTGAAATTGTTGATTGTTTATGATATTGGGATTGTCTAAGTGTTGACTGGCTTTTAATGCTATATATATATAACAGCTATTCATTATGTAATTCAATATTAATTGATAAACAAAATATAGTACAATTTAACTAAACTAACTTGCCATTAGAAAATAATCAAGCCTCAGGAGCTGAATATTGCAGACTTTTCACTAAACGTCTTAGATTTTATTATTTTTTTACTGAAAAAGATGTATAATTATTCTAATGTTTATAGATGAATGAATTGTTTCAGTTGTGTGTTTTGATTGTTTCAGAAAATGTACATCTATATAGCAGGGTTAAGCAAGTTATTTCATAATCTGTCAGTTTTGACAATTTCTTATTTGTGCATGTTAGAATAAATAAATCATTTATTTTTTAAGTTACAAGTAAATAATTTCATATATAAATCTTGATTATTTTAAAATTATACTTTGGTTTGCTTTTGTCAGTATAATACTGGATTATTTTTTAGATAGTTTTTTTTATTTATTATTATCCTTTTTTTTCTTTATAGAAGTAAAACTTGTAAGTCAGTAATGGGTGAAACAAAAGTGATAATTTGGCTTCTATGAAGTTGGACGTGTTAATTTTGCAAAGAATTTTTCTGTCTAAATGCCCAATTCCAATATAACTTGCATAGTTTTTCTTCTTTTTTTTATAATAAAAATAAGCGTTATGAATTGGCTTTTGAATATATGTTTGAAGTCATTTGTAATGTCTGGCTATAATACATGTAATGTCTGTTAATTTTACTTGATATTTACTTTTTCATTTTACATATTTGCGTGATCACTACTATCAGTATTAATATTCATATTTGAGTTCAAGGGTAGCCTTTATATATCACAGATTGTATTATTTTTATTATAAGAGAATATACCAATTTGTTAATTAATATTTTAATTTACCTTTAGTTCATTTAGATACTTTCATAACAATAATTGGTTTCAATTGTAGGACTTCTTGTACTTTTGCTCCAGAAATAACATCATCAACGGTTCCTCTTTTATTTTTGTTACTACCTGAGATAATGAATTATCTTTTCGAGAATACAAATATCTAATCTGTCGAACTATACATTTTGAGCATTTGTCGATAAGGCAGCCACAAAATCAGTTGTGACACTCAAGATTGTTTAGTTTCAGGTGTTATGTATATGGAAGTCAAACAAGCATTATTATTTTACCTTGCAACTAATTTTAGATAGAAATCAAAGTTTTTGATTATCCTTTTTTCATATATTGGTGTGAAGCAGTGTTTTTCAACCATTAGTCCGTGAACTAGTGCTGGTCTGTGAAAAATATTCTTAATTGGATAATTACAAAATAAATGTCAAAACTAATCTTCAATGAAAATAAATCTACTTTAGCATGCCCCTGTTCTTGTGCAGGTTTTACCTTATTGTACTGTACAATTTGTATCATTAGTCACAATGATACTAATACTTTTGGTAGTCTTTGGTTAGCTGTACCCCAGCCGCTAGAGGTGCTGTTTCTGTGTAAACACACAGAAATATCCGCAGTAGGGGGCAAAAAGCAGCAATGCTTGTTCCAGCTGCTAGGTGGTGCTGTTCATGCATATGCACAGGAACCTCCCACAAGCTAGCTGGTGGCGCTAGTTGTCATGCATAAGCCCATGTAGCTTACGTCGTCTGCTACTAGCAACTACCAAGAACCTAGGTGGCGCTGATTGCCGTAAACACTAGATATTTCTGTGTTTACACAGAAACAGCGCCTCTAGCGGCTGGGGTACAACTAACCAAACACTACCATACTTTTGTTTCTTCTTTAATTCTACAAAAATGTGTAAAATAAAAAAAGAAATAAAATTCGATGATATGTTTATTAGTTATTTATTATAATAAGATTAAAGTATAATAGAGAAACAGTAAAATGAAAACCCTAAATTAAATATTATTTTGGGAAAAATTTTTTAAAAATCATTTGTAATGATTAAAAAACAAATGGGAATATTTAATAAATTTTTTAAACGAACTGCTTTGTTTTCTTAAGTAAACCAAAAAAGAAGTTTATTTTGTGGTATTAAAAAGTTACACTAAAAACAAAATAATCCTGCCTTAAAATCATTCCGCTGTTAGAGCAATGCTGGAGAAATTCATTTTAAATTAATTGTTGGAAGTTTTTGCACATATTTTTTATTCATTATAAAATTATATATCCAACAAGATTTAATGAATTTAAAGATTGGCAAAAATATATAAAATATTAATATAAATTTGAAATATAATAAATATTTTTAGTCTTTAACAAAATAAACACAAAAAGCAAGATTTATTATATCATTTTTTAAATAAGAATTCAACTTCTTATAAAAAATCAAATGAAACTGAAATTGAGAACCCACCAGAGAAAAAAGAAAAAATCTTCTTTCATTAGGTGTTACAATGATGAATATTTGTAGTATGGATTTATTCTTTGGCCTAAATCTACAGAACAAGATGTACACCCGATATATCTTACCTGATGCAAATAAACCATCAAAAATGTTATGACATTTAAAGTCAAAAAAAAACCTTGGAATACTTTGAATGTAAAAAACTAGAATTTGTTTTACAGAAAAAACATCTAAACAAACTTTTATTCAGAATAAATATATTAAAATATTCCTATTCAGTAGCACTTTCGATTGCTAAAACCAAAAAATCATTTACTGCTGTGGAAACTTTGATAACCCCAATTTTTATTCAGAAATGTTTGAATCATCACATTAACAAATATGATTTGGATTGGAAAAATTATGTAGATTTATGTATTGATGGAGAGCTAGCATAGTGGACAAGCAGTGTGATGTTACCAAAAAAAATTCAAAGAATAGCGATCCATAATCTGTTTGTTACACATTGCATAATACATCGACAGCATTTAGCAGCTAAAAATTTATCCCAGAGTTGAACAAAGTCTTAGTTGAATCTATAAATGTCATAGACCTTGTAAAACAAGTGATCTAAATTTCAAATTATTCGACCTACTTTGTCAAGGAATTGGACCATAATACAAGGAATTATTATTTCATATTGAAATCAGATGGTTCTCTAGAGGTAAAATGCTAAGCAGATTATTTGAGTTAAGAATAAAGAAATATTCTTGGTTGAAAAAAATCTTCATTTGCAAATTATTTTCATGAAATCAAAATGAATTGCAAAACTAGCATACTTAAGTGATATATTTTCCTTCATTAATGATTTAAATTTACAGGTTGTGGGAAGAATATATTTCATTTATATAATAAAATCGATGGATTTAAAAATAAAATTCACGGTTGGCTGGGTTGTGTAAAAGAAAGTAATTGCGATCTGTTAGTTATTAATAGGATTTTATTAATGAGCACCAAGATATGGACAACTTGAAATTAAATAAAATTATCTGTCACCATATATAATTATTGTATGATGATTTTGAAAAATATTTTCCATCCAGAATGAACTTGTGTGAAATGAATTTAATCCTTCCAGAAATCGTAGAAACAACATCATAAATTTAAATAATCAAGAATATGAATGTCATTTGGAAATAAGTTCAGATTTGACATTAAAATCAAACTTTCTCACAATGAATTTAAATAAATTTTGCATTAAAATGAAAAATGAGTACCCAAGTCTGCATGAAATAGCAATGAAAACGCTCGTTCTCTTCACGACAACATATTTGGGTGAAAGGAGATTTTTTGGCAATTTGGACTATAAAAAACAAAGTCAGAAAACGTCTTTCCATAGGTTCTTCTCTTTGCCTCATTTTGACACCAAATCTTGAATTACTAATTGAAAACTAACAACAACAATCATATTAAAATTTTAAATTGAAAATCATTTTCTTTTATTACTACCATCTTGATGATAGTTCTTTGACTTTTAATTTTGTGATTTTTTTTTAGTTCAATATTTCTTGTAATAATTATAATTGTGATTATAGTACAATAATTATTATATGACCTGTAATTTTTGAATCAGTTTGTGATTTTTTAAATGTACTTTTTATGGGTAATCAATATTTTTTGTGTTTTTTCGTCTGTGATTTTTTTTTGTAATTTTATTGTCTGAGTAATAATGTGACTACATACTTGAATAGTTTTTTGTATTAACTAGAACATTATGTCAATGACAAGTGAGTAAAAAAAGCAGCCTGCCTTTCAGGAATTGAACCAATGATATATATATATATCTAAGTAGTCCACAAAGAGAAGAAGATCGAGTAACTGATGTAGAGTATTTTAGTTCCAATGTTCATAAATTGTATCCTATGAGTGTTTGCGTTATCCATCCATATATAATGACACATAAGTCTTTATCAAGAAGTTGTTGGGTTTTTTTTTAACCTAACTAGTGAATACTCACTTATTATCATACAAAATTATATTCTTCGCTTGGAATAATAACTCTTGTGCTTGACTTCCCTGCAGAAGAAAGGCTTTTTTACGCAAAACCAAATTGAAACTGGAAGATCAAATAAATTAAAATTTTGTAATAGTTAATGTGCTAGGTATTCAATCTAAAGATACACAGGAACATTTTAAGAAGAAACTAATAGTATTAAATGTATTACTGATGAAATCTAGCAAAGGGAGGTCTGCAAATATGACAATTATGGTTTTGGGAACTTTTTCGCTCATGATAATTATTGTGGTTTTGCACCTATACTTAAAAGAATAAAAGAATAATTATCTGTTTGAGTCTGCATCAGCTCACCACCATTCACCCAACCATAAAAACATTAATAAATAGGAAACAAATTGCATCTGAAAGTCAGATAAAGTGAGACAGACAATGCCATTGGTTATTTCTTTAGCTTTATCACTGAATATCTGATGCATTCATAATTATTAGATAATTAAGTTATACCATTAAGTAATCAGCAATGTGATTAAATGAATAGGAATCATTCCCGTAAGTATGCTTTCTAAACCTGAATTTAAATATGATATCTATTCTATTTTATCAAAAATGTTGTTGAATTGAAGACAAATTTATGAATTTAAAAAATATAAAATGACTTAATTGATGTGGGAATGTGCATATATATATATTTACGTGTGTAAACTTATGTTTACCTCTATTAATAATTATATTTGATACAATTTGTATTTGGAATAAATTGCATCATAATGGGGGGGGGGGGATTGTGCGCATAAATATATAATTAGAACACAGACTTTCAAGCTCCCTTTAGTCATCCACTTCATCTTGTACAACTGATACATATGACCACACACATGCGAAAAAGATAAATAATCTCCAATATACATATTTCGTGCTTAAAAGTATATATAATATACTTGTAAAATATTATATATATATGCCAATAAAAACGTACTGTATAAAGATTTTTTTAATTAATGAGTATAAAAACATATTGAGGTAATTTATTTTCTTGATCTTTCAGCTGGTAGTCATGACACCTAAAAGTTTATTGCGTCATCCAGATGCCCGATCAAGTTTTGATGAAATGATTGAAGGTAGTTTTTGCTTGTTTATTGTTTTTTTTTTTTTTAAAAAAATAAATTTTTATATTATTTTTTACCGTTATTTATTATTATAATTAACAAATTAGATGTTAATTTCATTTGCTATTTTTATTATGTTTCATTTATTACAGATTTCTTTTTTATATATAATTAGAGTACTTTTTATGTGAAAAGTGAAATTCAGATCATTTCAACTAATAGAGTTAATAAACTATTAGCACCAAAAGCTTATCCGGAGCTTTTCTGTCAAAATAAATGATTATGTGCTAACATTAGACTTATGTGAAAACTATGATCTAAAAAAATATTTTCAATATTATGTCTTAAAATGCTAAACTATCAAACATTTGTTGAGGAAGTCTTTCAAAAATCTTGATATTAATGTTCGCTATGTACAATAGTTATTATGAAATAACTTGAATTGATCAACTATTTAACATGTTAAGAGCAGAAATGGGATGTGTAAAAATATATATAAAAATAACACATTCATATTCAAAACAAGTTAATTCTATAGACACAAAATGACTCCTAAACTTATACATATATTGTTAATTAAATTAGACTACTTGGTATTTTGACTACACAGAAATTTATGATTTTTTTCTTTTAATTGTAAATTTTCTCATTATTTTAATTATATTCATGTATGTGATTTGAATTCATTTGACTTTTATATATATATTTGTTTATTATAAACAATATTGGGAGAGATTTCTACCGTAGAATCAAGTTTAAAACTTTTGGTCATTTGTGCACTGAAATCGTACAAATTATGTTTTACCAGTAGTTTAAAGAATTTATAAAAAAATAGAAATTAATTTTTCTAAATGGTCTTGTTTTATGAAAAACTGGTATTTAGCAGTGGTTTGCCATCTATTTGTTGGTTATTAAATATAACTGTTTTAGCAAGAGGATAATATAAGGGAGAAAAACTAAATCTACACAACCCAGTAATTCGCTATACTAATATATAATATCTCACATCTTCTTTTTGGAAGGCTGATAGAACTGCCTTTGTCAGGCAATAGGCAAAATAATAGCAAATTTATTTGCTAGAATTGAAATCAATAAATAAAAATAAATTTTCTTATGGGAAAACTATTTTAAAAAACCTCTAATTGCTTAACAAATTACATCCTTACACTTCAATATCAATAAGATATTTCTAATAAGTATTTTAAATAAATGCCTTTTTTTAGAAAAATTATTTAAAAATTTGACACAATATGTTCTGTTTACTTATACTCATTTATTTTTAAATGTAATTATATGTTGGATTATTTCTATCATCTATATTTAATTGTAAAATGTCTTAAGACAAATCCAAACGTTATAATCTGTAAGTAATAGCATATAAGTATTGTATGGATAGATATGTGTGGGGGAAAAATTGTTTTGCTTAAAATAGTAAATATTTGATTGATGTGGCAATTTTCCGTTTTAGATTTAGCAATGTGTCAATATTTTCTTTTGGCTTCTTACTGATGCATATTTTACATGCATATATATGTATAATTGAAAGTATGGGTTTACAAACATTTAGTTAACTAAGCAAATATTTAAAATAGGTTTTAGATATAATAAAGAATTTATTATTATGAATGAGCTTTGAAGAAAAAGCTTAATTTATATATGTGTAAGATAATTTTGGATTTATGATTTTTAAAGATATATATATAGTCAAAAAAAAAAAAAAGTTTATTTATTTAAAGCAAAAAAAAAAAAAAATATTCCACAGCATTTTTTTTTTAAAAAAAAAAGAATGAAAAAAAAAATAGTAAACAATAATTATATATAAAGCGCTCGCAAATAAGCTCTTAACAAGCTTTGCAGACCGGTTTCTGCTATTGGCTTCCTCAGTGAGATACTAGGATATTCAAACACCTCACTGAGGAAGCCGGTAGGAGAAACTGTTCTGGGATTGGGGATATTCTGCAAAGCTTGTTAAGAGCTTATTTGCGAGCTCTTTATACAACATTTGTAATACAAGCTTGTTTGAATTAGGTCATGTGATATCTGACTTGATTTTTTTTTTAAACAATTATACATTAAGAACAGGAAATACTTTTTCTGAAATTTTTTTTAAAAATTTAACTACAAAGCTCTATTGTTATAAAATTGTAGCCTGGATTTTAATGATATAATTGGAAAACTGATCTTTCTTAAAAGGAGGTTTCTTTCAGTTTTATGTATTGGCATTAGTAGAGCAAATAATGCTTGGCTCTCATGTAACATCTTGAAGACTGTTATTACTAGAATACTGCTGTGCCTCATGGAAGCAAACAACCATTTGTGCAGAAGAACTAATAATACCTCGCCTCAATCAACTAATAGGATTTGTAAATTTAAAAAAAAAAAAGTCGGTCAAATTATTTACAAAAAGTGATTAGTTTCTAAATTCATTCTTAGAAATTCTAAATCATAGAAGCATCTCATTTATTTCTCAGAAAGTATTTTAAGATGTATGATTTCCAAAGGATTTTTGCATTACTTTTCTTATCTACATTTTCCCCTTATTGACTGACTGAAGAAAGTAAATCATTATTACTAGGAACCAATCGTCAGTAAGACCTAAGACTTTATTTGTATAAGCAAAAAATGTATTTAGTATTTTGTAGCTGCAAAATATATATATATATACCTAATAATTTTTTAGGGAGCTTTTAATCATGTAATATGAATTTTATCCCAGTGTACTACATCATATTTGTGATGTAATAGTAATAACGTGAATACTTCCAATGGCTATTAGTTGGCACAGAATTAAGAATTTAATTGATAAACTCTGTATGTTTATATTATTTATTTACATGATTGTTATAGTTTAAGAAATTTGATTGTCTTTGATATCTGTGTAATTGGCCTTTATTTTTTTGATATACGCTAATTTATGCTTGAGAGTTATTTACGATTGATTTACAAAGCACATTCTTTTAGTTCATAAATCACTTCTTAGATGTAACAACTTTTACTCAATGAGAGTTCCTTATAAGATCTTATTTTCATGAATATATGATTTTTGCCTAAGTAGGCCAGAAAAAAAAACAAAAAAACCTCTAGCCATAAAGGGAATGCGTCTGAGTTAGGTACCACCATTGCCCAAGTACCTCAAGGATTATATTGTTGAAATGTAATATAGTTGGAATTTAAAATAAAGGGACTTATGTTTAGTTATGCCCTCACTGAACTTATCAAACACATGTTATTTTATGATGTATTAATTTGATCAAACTAAACAATATGTTCGACCAAACCCAACCAAGTTTAATTGCTTGCCTAAAACAATTCACTTTTGTTGAGTATTTGAAACACGTTTTTCACAATTCAATAGGGTAGTTAGGTAAGCCTGCACATTCTTGTCCTCACACTTAAGTAATCTCTGACATATAAAAAGAAAAGAAGAAAATTTCCCCCCTCAACTTACAAGTTGTTTTTTTTTTTTACAGTTGTAAGCATCTCTATCCAATAACAGGCAAATCTAGAGAGCACAGGGCTTTACATGCATTATTAATGGATGATTTCTTTTTATTTCATGGGGAAAAAATGTTTTTCTTTTGTAAATAAAATATTAGCTTATTAAATTTGATTTCTTGGGTTTTTTTCCCCTTCACAATCAAGGAAGCAATCAATCAGTATTCGGAAGTAAGAAATTAATTGTGTTAATCTCATGTATGATAATCCCTATTATATTGCTGTATTGTGAAAATGATCAAGAAGGGTGATAGATAGTTGTTAAGGAGTATCTTGTTTGTTCCAGGAACCCAATGGTTAATTTCATGGTAGCATAAAACTATTCACACGCTTGAACATATTTTCATAGGAAGATATATATATTCATCTCTTTCATTTGATTTTAAATATCATTATTTGGCCAAACTTCAATTTATAAATTATATAAGACATGTTGAATGATTAATTAGATTGAATGTGGTCTAAATGTAAAAAAAATTCCCTTTTGCATTATTACATCAATGTTTGTTTTCCTCACTATCGTTGCTGAATTAGTTAGCTAGTCAGAGAGTTTTTTGATAATATTTATGTATCTGGGAATGCATAAATTACTGTTACAGTATGTAACACAATTTTTCAATGAGTAGTATTCTTTTTTTTTAAGTATTGCTAGCCTGACTAGTGATAATATTAGCATGGAAATTGTTTCAGGAATCTATAGATTTATGAATAGTGAATTTAAGGTGACTGCTATTCTGTCAAGGGCAATAGTCAATAAAAATATTATTTATTTAGCTTTCTGATTTCTCCATTTTTTTTTTTAATGACAAAGTTAATAAATAGGTTTTAAACATTATAAATTGTCACACTTAAGTTGATTTATGGGTTATTTGTAATTGCTATGTGAGAATCTTCTTATAAATTTTACATTTTCTTTTCTGTCTAACATTCTAAACTTTTACCATTTAAACATATGTTCATTGGTATTTAAAATTTCTAGGGTCTGTTCAGCCCAGTTGGTTTGAATGGCACCTTAAATTCAATACTCATGAATCTAAAGGTATCTGATTTGAATCCTCTGCTAATACCGACACTGGTTGGGCCAACAAAATCTGAAGAAGAGAGGAAAATAGTAACATTTGAAACATGTTATATATTAACCTGCATGCTATTTTTAACAACTGAAAGTATTAGAAAAGTTTAAATAACCTTTTGAATTTTTCTAAAGACATTTAACAGTTAAAACTAAATGGAAATAATCCAATATAGAATTGCAAACATTTTATGTAATTCAATTGAACTTTAGAGAAATTTGGCTATTTGAATCAATCATACATAAATAGAAAAAAGGCAAAATTATTAGGAAGGTGATCTTTTACTATTAAGATGTATTTAATTATGTACAAGAGTACTAGGTTGTTGGATTTTTTTTTATCTAATTGACATTTTTATTCAACAGGTACTCACTTCAAAAGAGTAATTCCAGAAGAAGGTCCAGCAGTAAATAATCCTACAAATGTCAAAAAACTTATTTTCTGTAGTGGAAAAGTATTCTATGATTTGGTGAAGGAACGGCGAAACAAGGAACTCGACAAAGATGTGGCTATTGCGAGGGTGGAACAAATTTGCCCTTTCCCATATGATGTTGTTCAGGAAGAGTGTGCACGCTTCCCTAATGCTAATTTGGTATGGGTGCAAGAAGAACCTAAAAATATGGGCTCCTGGTTCTACGTCCAGCCGCGATTTTTTACAGCGTTATCGGGAGACAGGATTGTAAGGTACGTTGCATATTTAGCTTCAGCATTTCTAGATGTAATTATGTTGTATTAATATGTTAACCAAGCTCCATTTCATTTTATATATGCTTTTTTTTTTTTTTTGATCGTTAAAAGAAAACCTCTGTAATAATTTTGTGGATTATATTGTTGTTAACTATACTTCCAAACAAAACATAATCTGTTTTATGTAAAATATGACTCTGACTAAGTCTGTTTGTAATCAGTCATGTTTTAAGAGTGTGGTCCTACTAATAAAGGGAATTCCACTGAATACGAACAATCCTTTGATCTTATATATCATAGTTTGCAACATAGTTGCAGTTTGCAGTTGTGAAATTCTTTTATATATTCAATATCATATTTAACATTGAGCTTAGTAAAGGCCATTTCACAGTTCTACTTCATATGTTATAATTTAAAGTGTCTTTAATATAATAGTAGTGTCACCCAGTGCAAGATTTAGTAATCAGTGGATGCAGGAAGATTTGTGCATAAATGCCCATCTAATGACTACTCATCCAATATCACCAGATTAGTTTCTAGCTTGTAGATTTCATCAGTGAGAAGCTTTGGATCTGAGAACATTTCACCTAGATCTAAGGATCTAGTGCAACCCTCCTGCAGCCACCTTTTGCCTATTTAGTTAACTATAAGGCTAGGAGCTCAAAATGAAAACACCTTGATGTTCCAATCCAAACTCATTCACCTGTGTAGTCATATAGAACTGAACCCAGTTCAGCATCTGCACATTTTGGTGTCCTTGGTTTATCAAAAATCACTCACCACCATCCCGTAGGCAGGAATGGTATGATCCCCATTTCCTATGCTTATACAAGCTGTTACTAGCAATAGCAAAATCTCCATACAATAGTACCACCCAGTGCAAGCTTTAGTAGTCAATGGATGCAGGAAAGTTTGCACATAAATCCCCATCTGGTGCCTACTCATCCAATATTCCCAGACTAGTTTCTAGCTTGTGGTTTTCACCAAGGGTACCAAAATATATAGATACTGAATTGGCTTCTATCTATATGACTCTACAGGTAAATGAGCTTGAATTGAAACATCGTGTTTTCATTTGATTACTAGCTTTATAGTTAACTACATAGATAAAAGGTGGCTGCTGCAGAGTTGTATTTGGATTCTTAGTTCTAGGTGCAGTGCTACTAAATTCAAAGCTCCTCACTGATGAAAGCTACAAACTGGAAACTAGCCTGTAGATATTGGATGAGTAGGCACTAAGTAGGGATTTATGCACAAACCTTCCTGCATTCATTGATTAATAAGGCATACAGTGGGTGGCACCACTACTAATAGTTTGGGTAAGCATAGGAAATGGTGATGTTTTGGTGTCTTTAATATAATAATTTGTATTATTGATTATATATACATTTGCATGTAATAAAGTTGTTATCATTAAAATTGAAATAAAGAAATACAGAAAGCAAGTTATCTCTTCAAAACTGTCTGTCAAAGAAAAAAGGAAAAAAATAATCGGGGAAATATGAAAATCAAGTTGAATGAAAATCTGGCTTTATGATTGTTAATATCTGGTATCAAAAATAAGATTTTAAAAAATGTTATTAGACAAATCTTTTTAACCCTAACTGCTATGTGAGGGAAAATTTATGTTTTTTTTTAAAAAAATATATTGAATAACTGGAAATATAAGATTAAAATTATATTCTTGTGATCTGATCTAATAGTTATTCTCATTTATCAGAGGAATAAGAATTATTTATAGGAATACTCAACAGGATTATTACCAGTAGCAAAATTTTTACTCAAATGAGAAAGATGATGTCAATCGGAAAAAAATTGCATTATAATAAATATACATTACATATATATAAGAATTTTATTATAGTATAGGTTTGCTTTTATCAAGTTCATGTTGAAAAGCTAATTGATTATTCAAGCATATTATTAGATATGTTTTGCCACTAGATATTCTTATTGTAATCTTAAATAAGTATGTAATGGATATAGAAAAGATGTTAAATGTGAAGGACAGAGTGATAGCAAACACGAAAGCCTATAGTAATGGAAATATTAGGTTTACAAAAAAGTGAATTGAATGAGGCAGGGAAGAAATTGAAAAATGGAAAGGCAAGAGGTTTAGATGGATGGGCAGTAGAGATGGTGATGAATTTAGGAAATAGAATTAAAAGTATTATCAAAAGATTTCCCTGATAGCTGGAATTATACAAGAATAAGGCTATTATTTAAAAGAAAGGGTAAGGATCATAGAAAGTTAAACAATTATAGGCCGATAGCAATAACGCCACTTTTATATAAAATTTTTGCATATATTTTAACTAGAAGGTTGGCAAAATGGATTGAAGAAAATAATATAGTGGAAAAAATATAAGGAAGATTTCTATCAGATAGGTATATAGGAGATAGGTTTTTATAATCACACAACTTGTAGATATGAGTAGAATACAATTAGACAATTATATATGGTCTTTATAGATATAGAGAAGGCATATGATAGAGTAAATAGAAATAGATTTCGGGTAAGTCTAGTAAATTTAAGAATGAATGGAGCTTTGATGGATCTTATTAAGGGATTGTATGAAAATAATTACTAGATGTATCAATTAGGAAATATAGAATCAGTTAAAAGTTGGGTGGGATTATGGCAAGGATGCCATATGTCATCTATTTTGTTTTTGTTATATTTAAGAGAAATGGAGAAAATGATAGAAAGATTAGGAATTTTCAGGTCTTTTATTTGCTGATGATAGCTTCTTGTGCACAGAAAGTAGGGAAGTTATACGGAAGACGTAAAGAGATGGGGATTAAATTTTAATGAAGAAAAGTCAAAAGTAATGATGATCAATGTTGGGGAAAAAGAAGAGAAAGAATATTTATTGGAGGATATAAAGTTAAATATGTATAACTAATTCGAAATCATCTAAAGTAATCAGAGAAATTGCTTAGATGAATGGGAGAAAAAATTGATAAATGAAGCTAAGACAAGAAAGAGATTGATAAAGAAATTAACAGTGTTTTTATATAATAAATAAAATATAGAAAGAATTATACAGAAGGGAGTGGCTGGTAACAATGCATTATGAGTTAGTAAAGGGGTGTTAGATTACTTAGAAAGAAGTACAAAGACAAATAGGAAGACATGCATTAGATGCAGCTGTGTGGATGGCAAAGGAGACAATTCAAGGAGAAATGGGATGGTTAAGTTTTTAGATGAGATATGCAAAAAGCAAAATATTTGGTAAATTGGAATTTATGGATAATAAGAGAATGGCCAAAATAGTATTTAATTGGGTTATGAGTAAAGGACAGGCAACAAAATAGGTGAGAAAGATAGTATGATATGCAGATTTGGATAAAGACTTTGTGTCAATATGCTTATGCAAAAGATGTGATGATTGTTTGTGCTAGGAAAATTATTGGGTGTTATAGTGGCAAGAAATTGGATAGAAGAATAGATGCATGAATAAAAAATAGGGAGTTGGGAGAGATGGAGAACTAGTATGGAGAATAAAAAGAGTTTAAATATATTAGATGTGAATTAATTTATTATAATAGCAAGGTAAGTAGTTTACTGTTTAAGGCTTGAACAGGATTGCTGCAACAAGGAACTATACATATAAATGTGGAAATGTGAGTGATTTAGTTTGAAAGTTATGTAAAGAAGGCATAGAAAATATTAGGCATCTGTTAACTGAATGTAAATGCTTATAAGCAGAAAGGATACAAATAAATGAAGTTGT
Organism: Epiperipatus broadwayi; assembly: GCA_028023455.1. Taxonomy (NCBI): domain Eukaryota; kingdom Metazoa; phylum Onychophora; class Udeonychophora; order Euonychophora; family Peripatidae; genus Epiperipatus; species Epiperipatus broadwayi. The sequence goes on from JAQFVV010006228.1 coordinate 4,422,050, forward strand.
GGAAGAATAAATATAAACAAAGTGATTATACAGAAAATAGGTTCTTGGGTTTTTATGCTGGGTTTGTAAAAAGATAAGGAGGGTTTAGATATTAAAGCCATAGAATGACAAAGATAATGTTACGGAAATGGGATGGAGCAGGATAGAGATGAATATGGAGAAAACTTAGGGTGGGGAATGGAAAGGGAAGTTAAGGTGGCTAATAGGTTTCTCTGAGCATAGTGGCTGAGAGATTCCTGACTCCGAGAAATGAGAAACATTAGTGTATCTCATATACCTATTGGTAACCCCCCCCCCCCCAATAGTTGCTAAGTGTAATAAAAGATGAATATGATATTTTATGGTTTAGTTGACAATCTTTCTTCATTATACTGATAATAGTTCGAGATGGTATATTAGTATTTATTTTGAATATATAATCTAATGTAAAAAAAGTATAATATTATATATGTCACCATACGAATTAACTAATGAATTCGAAAGTTTCTGTGCTAAGAGCTTAATCATTAATAGATTTTTAATAGCCATTTGGAAATTAGGATTAGTCTTTAATACCTATTATTATAAGACAAGTTATTCATGGATAAAAAAATTTTATAAAAAAGGAATACCTCAAGTTTCTAGCATATTCTTTGCATAATGGTTTTGATTTATAAAATACAATACACTTATTTCACTGAAGATATATAAAAAATGGAGGTGTTCTTCATAGTAATTAAAAGCTGATACAATTACACATCAAGAGAACTATTATTTCTCTATTAATGCCCATCTTTAAGTCTTTAGCTTTGTATTGATTTTTTTGTCTAAATGCATACTAAACATTATATCTGAATCTATTTCAAATAATATAGCAAGCACTGTTTATGTTGCCATGTTTAAATTCACCATCATTCTCTTTTTCCAGATCTTTCTACATCTAAATTTACAGATTTCAATTTGCATTGTAGCTATTGGGATATGTAATTAAAGATAAAATAGATTCTTAATTTTTTAATTTTAAAAAATTATTGGACACTTAATTTAATATGCCAAAAAAAAATATAGCAACTCCATTGTTTTCATATCATCCTGAAATTAGCATTCCCATAGTCGAAGATTATCCAATTCTGAGATAAGATTTAATGGAAAGTTGGCTACCTTATTAAGAATACTAATACTCTTATAACAATAGCTGCTACCAAAGGATCTATCTGGAGAATAGAGAAAATAATTCATTCCAAGTTGGAATAGAAACAATTGTTTTCTAAAGATCCAGAGATTTTTCACAAACTTACAAAGTATCTTGATTTTAAAAAAAGTGGAAACGATGGAGAATCTTGCTCCCTTCTATGAGGTTTGGCAAATATTGAAATACTTCTTTAAAAACTCCATTGTCTCTGTCAGGGATATAACCATTCTTATATATAACTTTTTAAACTCAAGATTAATCAGAAAAAAGATCATTAAAAGAGAACTTTGAGTTTCACTTTGACATTGGTCTGTATTTAAATTTAATAAAGTCAATATATTAATAGCAAGCTTGTCCTTGATTATCCTAAGTTTAAATAGGCAAAGCACAGTTGAGAAAATTAAAAGTCTAATAAATTGGACAATGATCCAGAAAAATCTGTGAAAGAATGATTTTTTCCAAAAGTTAGACCAAACTGTGGAAACTACTTTTAAAACCGGGTGGATTTATTTAAAAATAAAGTCTTTTTGCAAATATATATTCATTTTTTAATATTGTAGAAATAGGTTACTGCAAATTTTTATTAATGATTTATATTTCATATATAAAAATTAGTTTTTTTTTTGATAATTAATGTCAGAAATAGCCTTGAATCCACATTTCCTTTTATAATTTTTTGGCAGGTATTTTGATCTCTATAATAGTCTTTTTTCTTATATTCATAAAATTAAATGTAGTAATGATAAGATATACCTGATTTGAATAATGATTGGCATCTTGATAGCTATCTGATGCTTAAAAATGATGAAGGATCTCTTATTTTCAGGAAGCAAATAAAAGTTGATTGTATATTGTTGAAATAAGTTCACTAATCCATGATATGGAAGATAGTTTATTTACATGAATCATCTTACAAGCTAGATTAAAGGTCTGCTGATAAGACTGATAATAAAGCATATGAAATTTAATATCAATTTCAACCAGAGTTCCCTCTAGTGTTGTATCTACACTTTACAGTATGTCAGTGATGATAATTATTCTTTTAAATGGATGGTTAATGAACTCATTTGGTCTGCTATCCAAATACAAAAAAAGTTCTCTTCAGAAAATATAAACATTTTGGTGTCTTATCAAGTCATTGCAATGAGCTAAAAAAATTTCATCGTTAATATATTAATAGCCTAAAAGACTTAAGCTTTGCCAGTCTTAATCTATTCCTTTCAATTAAAGTTGATAGTATTTCATAAGGCAGCAGTTTCTACCCAGATATCCATAATAAGATTTATATGTTTATCAGTATCTGCTACTATTATTACATTAGAGATATAGGACTAAAGAGCATTTAATGCCATTAATCGATGAGTTTTGAGCATTGAAATAAAACTGGACTACAATCCATAAATCTTGCTCTCACTACCAATCCACCAATATTTATTAGCAATCTTCCAGAAACAAATGCAGGAAATGTACCTAGGCTGATGATATTATCTTGACATCACAGAAGTCTTGTAATTAGAAAATGAAAAGCTAAGAGATCTTTTTCAAAAACTGGGGCTTGATTGCTAATCTCATAAGGACAATATGTTTACTGTTTGTATAAAAGTAAGGATTAGTATTTTAAGCCAATAAACATCACATGACCACCACCTCTAATGCTTGTGTATAACTATTGTTACAACTGGCAAAACTCATTATACGTACTGCCACACACAGCAAGCTAGAGTAATCAATGTATGCCAGAAGGCTTGTGCATAAAATCCCCATCTAGTGCCTACTTATCCAATATCCCCAGACTAGTTTCTGGCTTGTGGCCTTCATCAGTGAGGAGCCTTGGATCTGAGAACACTGCACCTAGTTCTTAGGATCTAATGCAACCTTCCAGCAACCACCTTTTAACTACAAAACTATGAGTCTTAAACTAAAAACACCTTAATGTTTTCAAACCAAGCCCATTAGCGTATATAGTCATATGGGTCTGAACCCAGTTCAGTACTCATACATTTTGGTGTTGGTTCTTTAATAACCATAGCCACCACTATCCTATTAGGCAAGATTGGTTTTAAGCCAATAAACATCACATGTCCACCACCTTTTATGCTTGTGTATAACTGTTGTTAAAACAGGCAAAACTTACTATATGTATTGCCACACACAGCAAGCTGGAATAATCAGTGGATGCCAGAAGGCTTGTATTTTAGTTATAATTATGTTATACTACTGCCATCATTTACTATTGTTCATTAAATTTTTTTATTTTTATTTTTTATAAAAATCAAACTTTATTTAAACTTCTCAAATATATTCAACTGTTAGTAATAGTACATAGTTTAGTATGTAACACAATATTTCAAATTTCCTCTTATTTTCAGTTGTTACCAGTCACATATAATTACAAACAGTTATATATAGAGCTCACAAAATAAGCTCCTAACAAGCTTTGAGAATATCCCCAACCCCAGCCTGGTTTCTGATTGTTAAGAGCTTATTTTGCAAGTTCTATATATAACATTTGTAAATACAAGCTTATTAAATTAGGTCATGTGACACCTGACTTGATTTTTTTTTTTTGTAATTACAAGAGTGTATTCAATTTTCTATCTAAATATGTAACCTTTTTTGCATATTAGTCTGAAATAGATCTAATCCATATGTAGCCTTAATAATTTCTATAATTATCCTATTTGAAAGCGGTTGTCATTTTTGGGTTGTGATGCAGATTATTTGCACCAATTGTTTTTTAAAAAAAGGGCACACAGTAATCTCATGGATATGTGGTTAATTTAACAATGAAAAATGTTATACCACTAAACATCACATGGGGTTAATTTAACAATGAAAAATGTTATACCACTAAACCTCACATGATCACCATCTCTTACACTAGCACATAATTGTTGTATACGAGGCAAAACTCCATATAGTAGTGCCACCCTGTCCCAACCAGAGTAATCAATGGATGCCAAAAGGCTTATGCATAAAATTCCTATCTAGTGCCTACTCATGCAATATCCCCAGACTAGTTTCTGGCTTTTGACCTTCGTCAGTGAGGAGCATTGGATCTGAGAGCAGCCTACTCATGCAATATCCCCAGACTAGTTTCTGGCTTTTGACCTTCGTCAGTGAGGAGCATTGGATCTGAGAGCACTGCACCTAGATCTTAATAATCCATTAATTACTCTGGTTGGCACAGGGTGTCACTACTGTATGGAGAGATTTGCCTTGGTTAATGAAAAATGTTCTGGTAATTACTGTGGCTTCCTATTCTTTTGCTTTAGTAGATAAGAAAAAACACTTAAAAAAAGTTATATTTCTTTTTAGAATATTATTAGATAATTTGTATATTTCACATTTCTATTTAAAATTTGTATGTTTTTTTATGTATCTATAGTTATGCTGGACGGACTGTGTCTTCTGCTCCTGCCACCGGAAACAAATACCAGCATAAAAAGGAACAGGCTCAACTCCTCCAAGATGCTATGGCGATATAAACACATTAGCCAATGGCAACTACTTTTTGTTTATTTTCATCATGCTAGTGCCTGAATTTTCAATGTTTTTTAGCACTCCTTTAGGCTCTATTTTGCCTTCTTTTTTTTTTTTTAGTTTTTCTTCTTTAAATGCAATTGCCGATGTGTTTGAATATTATCCTGGCATTAAAGTTATGTTTTTTATTAGCTTTATGCCGTTGCTGTAGGTGCTTTTAGAAAAAGTGGAAAGTTCAGTTTTTTATGTATATAGATATTTGCAACAATGGTTCTGAAGACTGTGTGATCTATTATGCGATAAAGTAATCTTTTAGAAATTGATGCTAAGAAGCCATCTGCAATCCTTATATGCTTATAAAAAAATTCAGGCACTAATTATAAATAAAACTTGTGGCTGTATTTTAGAGATGTACAGAAATGAATGACTGCAAGATTTGTAAAATATTTTTGTTTCTAAAGTAATGCACTTTTTGAAATGTACTTTGAGAAATAAAATTTCTCTTTAAAAAAAACGTGGGTATATTATTCATTAAAATATTATCTTGCTACATGTTACTCATTAGCATAAGAAAAACTAGATTCATTATAGATTATCGTAAATAAAAGCTCGAGAAAGATTGTGGTATTTGTTATTGATATCTAATAAGGTTCAGGGAAAAGCTCCCGTTGACTTTTGTTATGCATTACATACATAAATAGGCTTACCATCCATCCAGTTTTGATTGGGACGGTCCCATTTTGAAGCTATGGTCCTAGTTTCCCATCCAGTATATTATTTTGTCCTGGTTATTTGATAAAAATCGAAAAGTGCCAAATATATAAACTGATAAAAATATAAATTATTCAACACATACCTCAAATTTATTAATCAGAGTGTGCAAGACTGTATTTGTACCATAATTGGTTCATTTGAACAGGGAATCCCCCGTTTGAAGATTAGTTCATATATTTTCCATGTTCCATTGCTATGCATGCGCAGTTTCAGTTGAGTTCGGTTACAAGTTGGTGCAATTATTTTTTTGGTATAATATTATATAGTGTACATTAAGAATATTTGACTCCCAAAATGCCAAAAAGGAATTGTGTGTTTATAGATGAATTAAAAAAAGATTATCCATTTTTGAAACAAGTTTTTGATCACGTTGACAAAGTGAAATGTGAACAGTGTTTTTCAGAATTTTCAGTAGCTCATGATAGACATCTGGACATTAAAAATCACTTAAGATGTGCAAAACATAAGATTAATGTAATAACTGCAGATACCTCTTCAAAAATAATGTCATATTTTACAAATGCCAATCCAAGTGATCAAGAATTTTTTAATAGCTGCTGAAGAAGCAACTTTTGCATTTCATATTGCTATTCACAGTCTTAGTTTTAAGTCTGTTGATTGTTCATCTAAATTGATATCAAAGCTTTAGACTATCCAGAAGAAAATGTGAAGCTATCATTGTTAATGTAATTAAGCCACTGTTTTGTGAAGATTTAAACTAAACAATTTTATGACATTATCAGTGGATTCTTCAAACAGGAAAGAATAAAACTGTGTCATGTGTTGTGCCATATTACGGAATAAAAGTTAAAACGTTTAGATTTTCAATCAGTTCCCGATGAAACTGCGGAAATACTGGCAAACCATTTGTTATCAGTAGTCGGAACTCGTAATAAAAAAAAAATTATTGGATTTTGTAGAGATAAGGTGTTAAACAGAGAAGAGAAGGTAATGTTTACAGCAGGTTAAAAAAGAAATTGGAAGAAATATTGTAGGTATTGGTTGCAGCACTTACATAGTTCACAACTGCCTACTAACTGCAGTTGATATGTTGCCAATAGATCTAGAAGCTTTAGTAGTGAATATTTATAAATTTTCATATTTATACAGTTCACGTCACTCAACTGAAAGCATTATGTGACTTTGTTGATATAGAATATGAAAAGGTACTTCAACATGGAAACGCCTATTTTTTTCGCTACTTCCAGTTATTGACAGAATTCTTGAAATGTATGAGGGATTAAAATCATATTTTATTTCACAAGAATACTATTCAGTGATGAAAAAACAGTTCTTTTATAATGATTGTAGTGAAATATATTTGTGATTTGTGAAAGGGCAACTCAAATTATTTAACAAATCTATTTTGATTATGGAAAGTACAAAAGCAATTGCAACTGATATTGTCATTGAACTTAAAAAATTAAAAACAAATCTTGAGGAAAGACGTGATAATCAAATTATATCTCAAATAAAAAAAGCTTTTTAAAATACTGGACAGTAATGGAAGTATTAACAATAATACAATTTTACAAGAGTTTACAAAATTTTATGACTTATGTCTTTTTTACCTTGAGCTATGGAAAAACAGTTTTGGTGGAGCAGAATCTTTTATTTGGATAAACAATCATGAATTAATTTGGTCTGAAATTGAAGTTTCAGGTGAAAAAATTAATAAAACTTCTGCAAATAATGCAATAAATATGGATGAACTGACTAGTGGCACACTATGATATTTGGGAAAAGAAAAATGGATACAATTATTCAGCCATTCAAGGGGTAAATAATTTTCCATTGTCCAAATTATAGAATACATTTTCATCCTGACAGGCACACTTCCAGCTGTTGAAAGGATATTCTCAATAATAACATATGGTCTGAAGAAAGAGGTAAAATGGCTGAATCAACAGTAAAAACTTTACTGCACTGCAAACTCAACTATGAACTAAATTGTACTGAATTTTTTTAACGAAATTAAATATAACAAAGACTTTTTAAAGAAAGTTCATGCTAGTGATAAATATCAATAACTTTTTAATAACATATTATGTTCAGTTAAGAGTAATTAAAAATTATTACTACAAAATTGTTGCTTTGTGGTAACTAGTCTGCTATTTGGCCTTTTCAATTATAGGCATGTAATGTAGAAAGCGTTACTGTTATGAACAAACTCTCAAAAGTGTCATGTTTTAGAAAAAAAATTATAAGTTTGTTATAAACCCATTCATAGAACAATTAAATCCAAAATGTTCGTATGATTATTAAATTTGTCAAAATTCCAAAGAATCACTTAAATAAACTTGCAAATGATGACTATTTAATTACAGGTTTAATTAGAGAATCTGACTTGTAAATTATCATAATAAAATTGTCGGATTTAGTTGTTCCACGAATAGATTTATATTATCACTATTACATATTTGTTAAGCTGTAGTTCATTTACACGCTTGTTAAAGTTATTAGAACATTTATATAAATATTAATGAAGTTATTATTTTTATATCCATGAAAAATCTTTAATGACTGCAATTCTCTCTTTTCCCACATATATGTAATATTCAAATCTGAAGACATGGAAAAGAAAATCAGAAAGAATGTATTAATAAAGCTTTGGTTTCTAAGCAAAATTTTAAAAATAGTATTCTTCTGAAAATGTTTTATCGAGTTAAATTTTATTCAAGAAATGAAGGCATTAATGGTCTTTGAAACAATATGGCATGTTCTATACTTTTCGTAAGAAAGCTGAGAGTGTCGTTATCTTTGCTGTTCAGTCAAATCATGTATATTCGTTTTTTTAAACAAAACTTTTAAGACAAAATGAAATGGATTCTATTCAGTGTCTAAGGATTATAGTTTGGATAATTCATTTAGCTCATATCCCAAAACTAATTGTTGTAATCTGATGTAAGAATGTTATTGAATGCTTGCAGAAGTTCATGTTCAATACTACCATTTGATATGTACTGTAAATATGACCCAGAACCATGATAGACGACTTTTTTTTCAAAAACGATTGCATGGTATTAGGTTTATTTAGACTTTCATATTTAGGAGCATATTTTTAATGTGTAGATTTACGATATATCTCAAAAATCGAGATGCCTGAATAAATTGTTCATAAAACAGTGGCACTCAATGGTATTTTGTTATTTACTGTGCCTACTTTTTGGCGGAGATCATATACCCATTCATGTCTAAACTGTTCAAATAATGCATAATATAGTGAAATACGTTAATCTAGATTTGCATTGCATCTACATAATATTTGAATAGAAGTATAATATATATAGTGAATGAAGTATATATATTGGAGATCATTTATCTTTTTCACATGTAGGTGATCATGTGTAGATCGAGTGGATAGATGAAGGGAGCTTGACAGTCTGTTCAAATTCCCTGTAATTACTTGCATCTACATATTTTATTTCAAATAAATAATCACATGATTATCCATTTTTACATTTAGTATTTACAATAACAGCATAACCTACATTATTATTATTCTATAACTAAACATATAAGTATAGGTTAACAATGAACATCAGAAAGCAATGCCAATTAAATTCTAGGACCAGATCCTGGGAACAGACCTTCATCAGTGAAAGAGCGTTAGTTTTCAAAAAACCACCCAATAACTCATTTTATTTAATTTAGACTGTGTAAGCTAATGACATAAAAGTTTTCATTCAACAAATGAAGTCTGAGAAAATAAATAAGCAACTTTATGTTTTAGTGATCTTAATTGTATGTTAACTGTAGACCCTTTAGCCAAAGGTTAATATTCACAGTATCTCCCAATGTGATAGTAATTGGTTCTTGCTTTAAAATCAATTTGTGTTGCATAGAATATAGTAGTTATTCACCAAAAATATTAAGGTCTTATTGTTTCTTCAAGTTACAATAAGAAATATGACTATTTTATAGCTTTAAACTCACAATGGAATATTAAATTTTATTTTAAATTGGACAAAACTGCTACTGAAATGTTTGAAATAATGCAAACTGTATGCATATGGCATTGAATTCATGAGTCACAAAAATATTTTCAAATGGTTTGCAAGATTTTGTAATGGCAGGGAAATATTAAAGCAAAGATATAAAACATGCAGTCACATTTCATGTCATAACTCATGATCCATATAAATTAGTGCTGATTCCTATCAAATTAAAATTTTTGACATGGTTATTAATCAGTAAGTCTATATGAATGTTTTTTCTTCTTGATAACATATAGAAAAATTAGGCAAAGGGGTACTATGATCAAATCATACACTTTATTATTGTCAGTGATAGTTTGCCATCCTCTTTCCACCACATATATTGAGTACCAAAATACTGCTTGCTCATTTACTGAATCTGTTTTGCCGATTTCAAGATCCTGATTGATATTTACAAGTAACTAAAATTGCTTAATTTGGACATGTTAAATACATTTTTTAATGATTACATTGTTAAGTTCCTGTGGTATATTTATTTATGTCTAATATTTTTCAAACATATTTGGTAGTACATGTCATTAATTTTGGCTTGCTATGTATAGCGTAGAATAAACAAAATTGTTGCATGGTATCTTCTTGAATACTTATTCAATCTCTTGGAATAGAATGCAGTAATTAATTCTAGAAAAAAATGTAAGTAGTTTTTGAATTTTTTTCACATCCACTATTATCTAAAAACATATTCCTGAATTGATTTTTTTAGTTGAAAAAAAAATTCAGTAAAGTGCATCACATATTTTGTATAAAAAAGATAAAAATTCTTAACAAAGTTCCATATTTGTAAAATATAAAATAAAATAGAAATTCAGTTTAAAAGATTACAGCAGTGTAATCTGATTAAATGTTCATTTAGTGACTTTTTAGTATTTTCTAATTTATTTATTTCTTTAAAGTTTGGATAGTTATCTGAATGAAATTGCATTGACAGGATACAATTAATGCTGCACCTATTATCAAGAGCTAGGAAACCATTGTTGATATCACAAATTTTAGGCAATTATGGATAAAAAAAAATGCCTAGTTAAGGGCATTACCATTGAGAAATCATAGTAAAGCATACTTAGTCCAATTTAAGAAAATTGTTTAATCCTATAAAGATTGACTTATTAATGATAACAGTTAAATTACATTCCCAAGGAGTTATTGTTGAAGATATCTAAATGCATATAAATAGTTTGTTTTTTTTCTAAAGGTTTAAACATGCTCATATAGTAGATTTGCCTATTGGTCATTAAAGTTTAATTGTGTTTGTAACTACAATAGACAGAAATAGCACAAGATGTACAAGTCATGCAAAGTTAGAATACTCTCAAATCTTAAGCCTATTTATTTTGCCATCTCTTATGTAAGCAGACTACCTCATACTACACTGAAATTTCAACATAACTATTCTAATAAAGCTTATTTTGATAGACTAAAAACATTAATTGATGACTTGTTACAGTGGATTATTTATAGTTATTTTAATTTCACGTTTGACTATACCTCAGTGATAGAATATTCTCATATCTAATGTAAGTTCTCTGCCTAAAGATATGAATTAGGTATGTGAGTGATCACAACTAAATGTCATCAGTTAATTATTATAGATGGGTTGTTTTCTATCTCTTTAAGACAATTTATTATAGACTTAGAACTATCTTTTGCCCTGTATGGTTTAGTGCAGTGATAGAAATTCAGACTTTGGATCCTAACGTTTTTGGATTAATTCCAGTTCTGGCATACAATTTCTTATAAATTCCTGAGCAATCAATCTTAAACTTTAATAACCTTATTTTGCATTTTTTTTTTTTTTGCTTTGATGATTAAATACAATTAATAAATTCTTCAATATTTTTCTCAGTTACAAAACATAAGTATTAATCTCCCCCACCCTTCATTCTTAAAACATTTACAAATTAAAGTCATAATTTTTTTAAGAATTCCTATCTGGCAGAAATGATCACAAGTGAGCTGCAGTCTAAACCAATATGTTAAAAAAGGTTTTGTTATTTGGATCCAGCAGTGAACTTTCCAATCTTATATTCAAAATTACTTAGCTGATTTATAATGTCATAGATATAATAATTAGTGTTAAAAAATAAATTATTTACACATTTAACAATTCATTGAAACATATGAAAAGGGCATATTCACTGGTCATTTAATAAGGATCAGAATAAAGCCATAAGGTGGAAGAAATGATTATCCATTACAAATCATATTTTTCAAAGAAATACGGTTATAGTTTATAACTTTTTTTTTCAGGGAGTCTTTGACCAAATGTTTTATTCTAACTCTCCTCTCTCCCAACTAAAACAAGCATTTAAAAGTGTTACTAAAGATATATGCTTAATAATATAAGAAGACATGGAATTAATCCTCACTTGATGCTTTTCTTCATTTACTTTTCTTGTAAATTGAATATGTTTATTCTAACACCAAAAGAAAAAAGAGAGAAATAAGTTGAAAGTGGGTTTTGTGATTATACAAATTTAAATCCTTCAATCCTAAGTGAGTTCTGTGATGATTATAAAAACTCTTAAGTCTTCAATCCCAAATATATCTACATATATCATGATTGGTTTATAAAGCTCTATGACGTCTGATTTCCAATTGCCATACTTTTCTCTTCAGTCATATATCTTCCTGCAAATTTCTGTCTAATCTCATTTTGGATGCCCTATTTCTATTTCCTGGTGGTATTCAGTTTAATATTTGTTTTGGTAATTTTTTCTGAGAAATCCTCTGTATATGTCATGTTATTTCAATTGCTTTATTCTGATATTTATTGTAGTGTGTTCAACATTTATTATTTCTCAAATTCTTTTATTGCTCATGCAGCCTGTCCTTTACCTTTTTGCAGATTTTCACCATTAATCCCTTTCTGTAATCATCAATTCTCTTCTAATTCATTCCAGCAATTTCCACAGCTCATTTTCATATGTTGGTTTTATATTATGTTATATATTTTCTACTAAATTTACCTCGAATATGGCTAACATTTATTTAACAACAAAAAACTAATAGCCATAATCAAATGGAAGTTTCCAGCTTCATGTTGAGACTATTCACATTTTAACAAGTTTTTGAAGATAATTTTACTAATTTACAAAATAAATTGTATGCAAATAAGCATTTATTTTTATATGATGCTATGCATACAATTGTATTATATTCAAAGATCAGCCTTTCAAGCTAATTGTGCATGCGTCTTATATCTTGTATTGTAGAGTGAAGTATTCATTTATTATTTAACACTCGCAGAAGACGCATGCACAATTAGCTTGAAAGGCTGATCTTTGAATGTAAAATAAATTGTATATAAATGTAATTGTGGCAATAGCAAAAATTATACACCCAACAAAAAATTGTTAGATGTGAATATTCACAGATGTATAAAATATCCAGATGTTAAACAGGAGTCTAGAACAAAACAGTAATATCTCAATGCAATCTGTTGTTTGGTTTTCATGATAAAATTCTTAACATACTTTACTGTTCTAGAACAAGTCATACTAAATAATCTGTTCCATTTGACACATTATATATACACAGCTAAAAAAATGACTGGTTCTCTATCCAAACTGCCTTCAGGATCTTTTCTGAATAAATGCATTTGCAGTGACATCTATTAACAAAAATTTTAAAATCATAGTGTGACTAAATTGTAAATTAGGACATTAAATGTGATTGTGTTTTGTACCTTAATTCATAATGAAATCATGCTAATAATTTTGTTTAAATTGGGAAAAACTGCCATGAAATCCCATTAATTAAAAAATGGTAAAATTTTATGATGCTCGGGAGAGCATTGAAAATTGACAAAGTAAAAAATATGCTAGCACATTTCTTATCTAACTCTTGAACCAGACATAGTAGCACCTTAAACATTTTGTGACGAGTAACTACATTATTACTATGTAATGTGTTATTTCAGAGATAGCACAGATTGAGAGGGGATTAGTCACCTTTTTATTGGGTCCCATTGTATAAATCGCTAACTATAATTCATAACATGAAAATTTATGACTTTTTGAAAACAGCCGTTTGTATATGCTAGATTTATTTAGCACAGCATCCAAAAATAAGCTCACTTTGCCAAAGTTTGAAAATTTTTGTGAAAACATTTCTTATAAATACTTATGCACAATTGTCATCAACAACAATAAAATTTTGAAAGAGTACATAGAAATTGGTATAGAAGATTATCTGGAAATAACAGACATAAAAGAATTTGTTCTAAAGCACATACAGTTCTAATTTTTTTCTCATGTTTAAATATAAATATAGAAATGAAAATATTCTCTCTTTTTTTTCTATTAGACAATTATTTTTCATGAAATCAAATCATCACTCTTTAGTTAAACTCATTTCTTATTATATTTTCATTTCTATATTTATGAGCATAAATATTATCAATGATTCATTTTCAATAATAATATTTTCGTGCATGAATTTTAGACTTTAATTCTCATCATATCTGGAAATTCACAAACATTTCTCATACATTGTGATGGAATTCAAAATTGTTGTTTCGATAATTTAATAGATTGATGTGAATTAACACCCAATATATAAGGAAATATGGTATACCAGATTATCTGTATATTAACATGTGACCTCGGAATGAATTCTCACAGTCTGATGTAGCATTTAATTTAATGAAATTGAAAATAAATGAAGATACAGTTTTGTGTGGCCACAATGTACTGCAAATGAGAGAAGATATGATATAGAATCCAGAAGTAGATAAGAAAAATGTGTTTCATGATCTTAGATATTCTGAAGATATAGATTGAAGGAGCCCAGACTAGCAACCCAGAGGGAGATTGAGAAAGATTTAATAACAATAAACTATCTCAAAAGTATGGGATTGTAAAGTTTTTATTTTTCTTGGAGTATTTTTTGGTCTAATATGATGCATTCATGATTAAATTATTACATCATTGTTATTTTATCCAAGAATTTTAATGTAGAGAAGGGCAAAGAATTCATTGATGGACTTCAAGAACTCGGAGAGAATGAGACAAAAAAAATTTAAGATATCTTCAGAATGATAAATTGATATTCTGGGCAAAGTATGTGACTTTAAAATCATCGAGAAAGACAAAGGATGTTTAATAATGGTATAACTGTTACTAACACAGTTCGTTAGACTGCAAGCCAGATTAAGATTTTTAACAAGTTAATGCTTCCAAAATATATATTTATTAGTAAAAAAATAAATTTTAAATTTTTTACAAGAATGTTTTAGATGTATTTTTATTTATAAATGTGACATTGCTTATGTAACAACCCACAGATAAAATGTATTTAGAGTATACATAAAATATATGATATACTAAATGGGAGATGTACAAACATGTGGAAAATTAAATAATTACTTATGTGTATATTTAAGGAAATATATTAAATTTAATATTTAGTGCCATAGTAAGGGAAAAACTAAAGAATATAAAGTTTGGATCATTAATTTGAAATGTTAATTGTTCCATTAAAATTGCAATAAAACCATGTATGGTCAGGTTAGAACCATTAAAGAAGTGATTCATTAATTTCCGAAATAGTTCTAATCCTCCACTCTAGAGAACAAAACGAGAGGGAGTATGTATCTCCAATAACACTTAATCATGGAATTTAGCCAAATGGAACTTCAGAGACAGTCAATATTCCAGAGATATCTGCTTCTTGTTGATTTAAAGCAGATAAATGAAAATATTTATGCAGATCGCCTTGGTCTTTTATGATTCGATAAGCTTACGAATATATTTATAACTTGGAGCAATGCATAAAAGGGTTAATTTATAATTGATATCTACTTTGCCAAAATTTCATCCTACTTGATTGTATACTATTATTATTATTAACATAGATATTAAATTAGTCATAATCAAAATAAATATGTAATTTTTCTCATTTCTCCTTTTCTCACTTATAAATTGATATGCATTTAGGTCATAGTTATCACCAATTGTTAGTTAATACACCTGTTAGAAAGTTTTTATGTTCCTAATCTTGTATGAACAAAGTCTTTTTTTTTTCTTTTGCAAATATTAAAAATGTAATATTATTCAACTAAATACTATTTTTATAAATGTGATGTCTAAACTTATTTTATAGATGGATAGAAATTGACAAAGAAAGTCATAAGTTTTATAGTGACTATTTCAAACTGGAAGAAATATTTTGTCCAAAGTATGAGAGATAAATAAGACCGATTTGTGAAATTTTATCAGAATCGTGTACTTGGAAAAACTAATATCAAAATAAAACACACAAAATAAGATGAATAATTATAAATATTACCAAAATCACACTTTTCTTTATGTTTGCCGTAATATCATATAAATACAATTTATCCAAACTTCAAACACTTTTTAGCAAACTTTATTTGTACATACACCTACGTTTCGACTGACCTGCAGTCTTCTTCAGAGTAAGGTTATTCTGATCTTCTAAATAAAATAACCTTACTCTGAAGAAGACTGCAGGTCAGTCGAAACGTAGGTGTATGTACAAATAAAGTTTGCTAAAAAGTGTTTGAAGTTTGGATAAATTGTATGAATAATTATAATATTTGGATCAAGATATAGACTGAATCTGGAAAACTCCCTTATCAAGTTTAGTCTTTCAATAACTGATCTTAATTTCCATATAATGTATGTCTATTTATAGTCACAAATTCACAATATAGAAACACAATGGGTATAAAAAAGATTTATGTCTCTATTTACAATTGTAAACTTACAGTAATTACATATCTATATTGTGAATCTTAAATATAGAGGATTTGAACTCGGACTTTCAAGCCACTTCACTATCTCATGCTACTGATACACATGACCACACATGCAGAAAAGATAATTAATCACCAATATAAATCAGCACTCATCAGTTGATCCAGATTACCATCTCCCATACATATATATAATCAGTGCTCAGTTTATATTAAGACAGCAAATCCTTACACTTTAATGGACAGGCTTCAGCCTACTCCAACTCTTCAACCATCCATGCCATTGAAAATCTGATGATAGAATTCCCCAAATACCATGGATGCCAATATTGTTGTCATACCCAGGTTGACCTCAAGTCACTCTGACCCTCATGTATAGGATACTAACCATTTAAATACATAGAGGGATGGGCAGAATCTTAAGAGCTGGTAACGATGTGTTTCAGCATTATCAGTTCAATATATCTTTCAAATGCATACTAAACTGGTTACCGATGTTTATAGAGACCTGGAAGAGGATAAAGAATAAATCAATATGATTAATATATTGCCAAAGACTAAACAACAAAAAATAACTGGGATTAAGGCAAATAAGGACCCATGTTATCATAAGCTAAATGCAGTCGATAAGAATATAAGCTATAAACATTGAATACATTTAGCTCAGCAGTTGGAAATTGGATCATGTGAGGAACCAGAATAGTCATATAACAAAAGAATTAAAGTAAGTCTTTGATTTAATTTACTAGGGGCACTCTCATATAGTTTGTTAAAATATTTATGATATAAAATGAATAATATTTAATCAAGAATATAAAATTGTTGACAATGCTAAACAGCATAAAAATAGCTATTAAAAAGGTGATAGCTAACTAGCGAAAAGCATTAGTCAGTCATATTTGTCGATCATGCAGGTCTATGCCATTTCAAACTATTCTTAATTGTGGTAAATACATCTTTAAAATAATTTGAAATAATTGGTGTACCATCAACAAACCTATACTATTATTAAAGTCCTACAGAAGTTATGTGTGATTCAATAAAATTGTCTGCAGTAAAAGTGTGTAATTATGATCTTGCATTAACATATGGATAACTGAAGTTTTGCATGACAAATCTTATTGGATATATGCTGACCTTCATAAAAAATAATGCAAAGTGTAAAAAAAACTAACTAAAAAGACAAGTAGTAATTGGAGTACAAAGGTGGTAAGTATAGCTTTTAGTGCAACATTGCATGCCTACTTTCATATTGTGTAAAATTCTTGAAGAAATACTTATGGGTAGGAAATTTAGGGCTAATATTATTGACATCACACTCATTACTGAGCTCAAATGTGGGAAGCTTAATTAACCCAAAATTAGATTGGGGCCAGATTAACAAAATAATCCATAGATATTACTCTGGCAGTAAAAGATGGTGGTCTATGAAAATTAAAGAAAAAAAACAATTGGTAATATATATTTATAGAAAATATTGTGAGTGACTTATTTGCAGAAATCAAAGCCAACTAACAACTAATTATGTAGGAAGAAAAAAACTGTCAAAGACCAAAAAACCCAGTTAACTAGAAAAGATAAGAAACCCTTATAGTCAAAGAAGCCAATCTAAACCAAGATGGAAATTAGTCAATATTGTTGTGAAGGTAGTGAAAACTCAAATTCAGAAAAGCAGACATGATAGCAGAAGTAGCATGTTAGTAGTTTCAGTACATCAAATGAATAAGCAGAAGAAAGAAGAACTCGTGTCATCTGCAATAGTTTCGGACAATTTGGTGTCATGTTTTGTGCTCCAGAAAAAGTAAAAAATATATTAAAGAAATATATTTTAGATTGCTAACTGATAAGGATTTAATTAGTGATTAAATTTATGTATTTGCAATAAGAACATTGTGTTCGATAAATGCCAAGAAATATTTGCTAATTACAAATATTTCTTGATACAATACTAATTAAAAATGCAAAGAAATCAAGACTGATAACATCAAGGATGATTCTTGGATTGCCGGAGGACAATTGAGGTCTAAATAGTTTGAGCAACAAAGTGCATTGTTATATTTCCAGTGAATTTACCGAGTGAATGGTTGCAAAGATTTGTGACAGTAGCTGAAGCCAAAATGTTCATGAGCAACAGCTGAACAGGGCCAAAGTTTTTGGGAAACTGAGGCCGAAGGAAATCGTCTAGGAAGCAGCCAGTTGTGAAGGGTGTGGTTCTATTTCAATGAATATACTGAGTGAACGGTTACAGAAAGATTTGTGATGGTAGCTGAAAGAAACTTAAGTGATAATACAGTGCTCTATTGCAAAGACAATGTGTTCGCAAGCAGCAGCTGAACAAGGTCAAAGAGTTTGGGGAGAGGCCGGAGGAAACCATCCAGAAAGCAGCCAGTTGTGAAGTACATCATGGGGAAGTGAACTATATATATTGTGATGTGTGTGTAGCAATAACTTTCCGCTATTATAATTTATTGTTTTATTTGTTGGTATTCAGAGTTCTTGCATTTTGAAAACACGACATTTGGCTCATGTAAAAAGGAAACAAAATTGAGGATTAGTGTAGTTATGTTCTACATATCAAACTAAACTAGAGAAAGGATGCTAGTAGTATAATAATAAAACAAGCCAAAGTAGCACTAAGTTTCTGGATGGGATTCATCAACAGCATAAGTTCTGCCACAATTTTAATGGTGAGAGAACGGTCTATTCAGCTTCATATTAATATTGCTTTTGTTTCTTGCTTATAAAGAAATCCTGTTCTCAGCCAATTCTTGATGCTAAGCCTATAGGGGAGGAACCAATTGTTAAGCCATTCCGGGCGTTATGTATATTGATTTACATTATGTATAGTTAGCCTTAAAGGCATGTTTATTGTTTAAGTCATTATCATATGTACTCTATCAATAGGAAATAACTGTCAGACTAGGTAATGTAAAACTATCACAAAGGAAGCTTGATCATATGTAATCTATTTAATACGTATCAAATGTGTTCACCAAACAGTTCTATACATCAACCTCATATAAGACTTGTATTATTTACTAATCTACTCATTGAAATCAACATAATTTCAACAACTAATAAATGATTTGTAAATATGAAACTATAAAAGTCGCCAAATAGTCCGTTACAGGAATTTAGATGTTTTCTATTAACAAAAAAATTATATTTTATTCTCATTAAGTTGTTTCTTCCCACTCAAGGCAGCGTCTGTAGTTTCTTTTTAATCAGACCACCTGGAATATTTATTTTAATTAAGCTAATAAACAACTTTTTAAATTTCTTTCGCAACTTGTTATTAATTAAGTTCTCAGCTAATTTCTAATGCTAATAAAGATACAAATTTAAGCGAGTTTACTCGCTCTTTACATACTTTTATTTTCAAATGACTACATTTTGTTTATACAGCATAGTATATACATTAAATAAATAAATAATCGAAATGCTTTTATTAATCGGGAATAGTTCAAGAACTGAACTTTACGACCCAAAGGCAATCACTATGCCACAGTATTAAACCACGCAGGGGAATATATTCATTTATTCCCTATGTCAATACATAGTAATATATTTGCAATATAATATACAAAGTAGAAGGGATTTTTTTTTATGTAATGCATTGTGAGAAAAGTTGTAGACTTACACCCCCCAAATAATGATAGAATGAACAGTTCAAAAGTCGCCCGAACTGAATCTTCTCTATCTCGTCCTCGTTTATATCTCGCATCACATTCAAAATGGCTATCCAGTTCCAGATATTCTTGTTTTGTTTTAGTTTATTTGAAGTACTTCACTGTTCATCGATTGAAAAAATAACCACGGGTAAGCTTTTTAAAAATATAAATATTGCTTATATAACTTCAGTATTTATTGTTTTCTGAAAAAGTATTTACATTCCTCATACTGAATATTTCCTACGTGCAGGCAATATTTTTAAAATTAAATAGTGATGTCATTCTGTTTTTTTTTTTTTAGAATCTCTCTTGCTATTATTATTGAGTTGTTCGTAATATAAAGTTATAAATATTGAAGTCATGATGAAGTTTATTTGTTATGTTTCATTACAGCCATTTTATTTATTCTGAGGGTTTTCGGACATTTGCCTAGTTATTCCTCTTGCCTTTGACCCAATATTTTATATGTGCACATATCTTAAAGCCTAAGAACTTATGTATAGCAATGTGAGTAGCTCTTTGGCCAAATATTGAGTGAACGGATGAAGCTTCTGGGATAAGTTATGAGTGTACATTATGCCATATTTATCCGTTTCAAACTTTATCGATTCATTGCAAGATAAAAGTCCAAGTATTTCCCATACACGATAGCATTTCCACTCATTCATTCTATCTTCAAGAAAATCAAAATCCCATTCAGAAACTATCAAGTTTATGGAAAGGGTAGAAGACGGCTGTTTTTCTTATATTCATGTGAAGAAAAAAACCAATGAACTTAACATTCTATCTGATACGAGTTAATAGGTAATTCGATGTTTGTTTTCTTATCGAACATTCACTTAATAATAATTAGCTGCTTTAATAAAAATATACGGAATTGATATGACTGAGTTTGTCTTAAACGATTCTTTTAAAGCTTAAAGTAAAGAATGCTCTTTTTTTAGTTTCAGAACTCTTTGTTAGAGCCATAAATTAAGTTTAACATTTATGTAAGGATTAAATATTCTATAAAATACTGGTACATTTTTATGTAAAGAAAATCGTTATCTTTGACAGATTAGATAGATATTAAGAAATCTTTAATTGCTATAGTTTTTTTTGGGACTATTTAAAAAAAAAAATGTTTCATCCAATTCTGCAGTGCATAATATTGATTTGTCTCTTGTTTTTTATTTGAATTTTTTTTTTAAAAAAAATGCTGTGTTTGCAACTAGGAGAAAAACACTAAAGACGAAAAACATCTAATAAGAAAAAACTCTGAATTTATCATGAACTGTTCAACATAACAAAAGTGCTTTTTAAAAAACTTTTTTGGAAATTAATTATGGCTAATTGCTTGATCCACAGAAAAGTTGCTTGACTGTGGTTAGTCATTAGTTTAGGCTTGTGATTTGCTGTTTTTTTTATTATCCTTATTGGCTAAATAACTTTATGGTGTAATGGTCAGACAAATCTCCCTATGGGTTTTTAAAACCTAGACTGTGCTTTTGAATATAAGTTAGCTCAGCTATTGATATTTATAAAAATACTATAAATAATATAATGGTCACCAGGAGACATTTAAAAAAACTGTTCAAGATAAACCTGCATCTTCCCTCAAATATTCATAATTTGACCATCTAGATAGAAGTATATAAATATTTAAGATTAAGAATCCAATCTATAGATATTTTTAGTGATTAACATTTCAGAAAAATTATAAACCTTTCTTTAAAAACAATTCATAATCCGGGGAGTTTGTAAGAAATTTGTGCACTAGAAGTAAAGCGGCAGCTTACATTATAAGGATCTTGAGCTCCAGAGAACCTATCACTACCACTGCAGAAAACATCTAGTAATTACTTGAGAGTTTTTTTTTAAAGCATCACTAGAAAATAAGATGTAACTCTAGCATTCTTAATAAATTGTTTCATGGTCAAGAAAAATTATCGCATTCATTGAAGGTTTTCCAGTTAGTAATTTTTAAATATTGTTGGAAAATAAATGATTTTTACTTTGCTGATAAAAATCTTAGATTTCTAATTGTAGAAAATTTATCAACTTCAAATTGTATTATTGTAATTGAGAAACATAATATTCATAGAAAACCTGAAGCAAAAATACTGGTTTTTAATATATTTAATACAGAATTATCTGCCAGATTGACAATAATAGAAGGGTATACATATACACGCTAACACATTCACAGCACACAATGTTTGATGATTAGTTTTTACCAAGTTACCTCCCATCTCTGTTTCAACATATGGATTACATAGCAACACTAATCTATCTATATCAGTGTGCTTTATACCTTAACCCATGATGGAAAACAAACGTTAAAATTGTGTTTTAAATTGAGAAAAACCGCCACTGTAACATTTGCAATGATTCAAACTGTATGGCAGTGAAGCCATAAGTTACAAAAATATTTCAAATGGTTTGTAAGATTTCTTGATAGCAAAGAGAGTATTGAAGACAAGAGATGGTACTGTAGGCAACTTAGACCAGTCACTTTTCATTAGGATACATTTTGTATACATTTTCAACTTTCTAAATTTATTTTCTGCTTATTTTTTTCATCAATGAAATGTAGCTTTTGATATTTATTTTTAATTATTTTAGCATCAGTTATGTAAATATCATGAGTGACCTATCTTTTTTTGTTATCAATACTTCTTATTTAGCTTTGGTTCCTTATATTTCATTCTCAATTCATTACTGATTTTTTCTAAAGGGAAGGCAAGGTTCAGTACATTTGAAATCTCATATGTTGCATAATCAATTAAGATTACCCCAGCATTTATTCTTAGCTATCATTACAGTCTTAACTCTATTGTATCTGCTTTTTATATTAATATAAAATCCATTATATTCTGGTAATGTATTTTATATAAATATCATCATGATTAGCAGTCACTAATAAATGACTTGGCTACTTTAATCCCATAATAAAAAACAAAAAAACTTTTAAAGAAAGTTTAAAGATGAGTTCAGTAATATTTTCCTTTAGAATATATTTAAGATAATCTTTGTAACAAACAAAATTTGTCTTTTTCACAAAACCATGCTCAAATTTTCTATAATTTATTCAATAGTAATAGTATATTTATCGTTATCAGCTCCAGCAAGTTGAAGGACATACTGATTGGTTTTGGATCATGTTTTTATCATGCCTTTTGGTTTCTATATTCTAAAAATCACTATAACAAAATAAACAAGGCAAAACTCTCCATACAGTAGTGCCACCCTGTGCCAACCAGAGTAATCAATGGATGCCAGAAGGCATGTGATGTTTAGGGATATAACAAAATACTCTATGTTTTAACTTGGTACATACAATAGCAGTATGTTAAAATTTGTATCGCACCTCAACAGCAAAGTTGACCTTTCATCTGAAAAATTAATGAAGTGTTCAAATTGATTTGCATTCAAAACATTAAGAACATGATAGATAACTTTAGTATAATCATAGGTAATATTTACCGAGGCTGTAACCTCGAGAATATGCGTGTAAAATGCGATAGTATGGACCTCTACAGGTGTTTAACCACAAGCTTACGCTTAAACACTTGTAGAGTTCCCTACTATCGCATTTTACACTCATATTCTCGAGGTTACAGCCTCGGTAAATATTACTTACGTAATCAATGTGCGTTTAATAAATTTATAATTATAATCATAGGTATATTGTGTACTGAGAAACCAAGGAAATGTAGTTCTTATTTTTGCTTTTAATCACCTCCACTAATAAATCTATATTGCATCTTGTTGCCCTTTTCATAAAGTTCCTTATTAGAAACTGTTACAAACGTTGGATGAATATATTTCTGCGTTTAACACTAATTTTTCATTTCTTTTCTAGCCCTGCATAGTTGTATGTGGTTGATAGAGCATCAGCATGTCTTTTTTTTTTTTGCTTAGATTTTGCACCAAGTATTAAGAACACTTTCTCTAGACACTATATAACATGAATAGCCTTCAGTGCATAACAGGCTAATTTCAAGTATAACCATAAATCTTTTTGACTAACTGAATCAAATGCATTGACTAAATTAATAAAAGTAACGTAAATTATGTTTAATAATTACAATTATATGTTGAACTATATCTATCATCTAATATTAATTCTGTCTTTGGTAAAATTCCAACTTTATTTATACTTTTCAGTACTACGAACTGTTAGTAATAGCACGATGTTTTTAGTGCTATTATTCTCTTCTCTTTTCAGTGACAATACTATAGTCAAAATCAAACCAGGAACTTTTAGATTCATAAATACTGTATTTAAGATGATGCTCTAACCAACTAAATTATTCTGTCAATGTTGGTTAAATCATCATTTTAAATTTAATATTCACAAGTCTAAAGGTATCTAGTTTGATTCCTATGCTAGTACTGTCATTGGTCAAGTCAGCAACAGCCGAAGAAGAAAGAAGAATAATACCATTCGAAATGTTGTGTTGTATATTAACCTGTGTGCTATTACTAACAGATGAATGTATTTGGAAAATTTAAGTACTTTGAATTTTTCCATAGATTTAATAATTAAAACTAAGTGATGAAAATAATCCAACATTTAATTACAAACAAAATGGCATCATCGCTAACTTTCATATAAACATTAATTATAATATAATCTATAAAATGTTTTGCTTGGACAGTGGGTGCAAACAAGTTTTCTTATGATTTTTTTATCTGAGCAAAATAATGTTTAGATATTATTGAATAAATAAGATAGAGGAAGAACTGAAGGATGTAGAAGTAAAATTAAAATCATTAGAGATAAAATGTGAGGAGATAAAGGAATTATTGAATAGGAATGATAAGGAAGAAATAGATAAGGAGGACTAGAAGGTATTAGAAAATGTTATGGATGGAATAGAAAAAGTAGATTATGAAACAGTATTGATAGGAGATTCACTAATTAGAGAATGTGGGGATATAATTGCAAGGGAAAATAGAAGTAGGTATGTAAGAGTATGTTTGCCTGGAGCTAGAATTAGGGATGTAGCAAATAAAGTAAAAAAGCAAGGTAGTAGAGATATATATGTTATGATGAGGACTAATAATTTATCAGAATCATCAGAGAGAATAATGGATGAGTATGTAGATTTGATTAGGAATTTGACTATGATTAAAGGAAGAGTAGGAGTAGTTGGATTATTACCAAGATTTGACAAGAGATATTTGTTAGATAGGGCATGTTCTATAAACGAGAGATTAAAAAAATTGTGTGAGAGAAATAATGTTATGTTTGTGGATGTGTGGGATTGTTTTATTGGGAAGAGGAGTTATATAGTAAAGATGGGTTGCATTTAGGAAAACAAGGAAGTGAAGTTTTAGGGAGTTTGATTTATAAAGAATTTTTTTCGTGAAACTTATAAAGGGGCAGGGGGATTTTAAATTGCAATATTATTAAAAAGAAAAAGAATGGATGGAATATAAGAAATAAGCAAAAGGAATTTGATTTAGATATAAATATAGATATGGAGAAGGAATGGGTTTGTAAAATTAATGGTAAGAAAGTAATTTATAAATGTAATGGAGAAGAAAGTATTAAAAGAATTTATAATAGTTAGGAAAGAAGAAATTGTTAAAATTGGGTTTTTGAATATGCAAGGTGGTAGGAGACCAGAAAAGTGGATGGAATTAAATAAAACAGTTGAAAATGGAAGGGCTTGAGGTATTAGCAGTAGGGGAAACACATCTAAGAGAAGTAGAACCTATTTTGGAACAGTTGGTATGGCAGGGTATAAATAGAAAAGAAAAAGAAAAAAGGGGTGGTGGTATAGGTGTTATATCAAAAAAATATTTAAATATTGTTAAATGTCAAGAACATTTGTGGTTTGAAATAAGGTTGGGTAGACAAGAATGAATGGTGGCTATAGTTTAAATAGCCACTGGAGACAGTCAAATTATAATGGAGTGGAATAGTAACATATATGAATGTCTAGTTAAGGATATACAAAGTTTTAAAGAAAGGGGGGAGAGAATAATGGTTATAGGGGATATGAATGGACATATTGAAGAAATTGATGATGTAGATAATAAAAATGGACAGCTTTTGAAAAAATTTTGTCAGAAAGTGAATTTGAGTATTGGAAATTTATTAAATATTTATGAGGGACAATACACATGGTCTAGAAATAATATATTTCATACAATAGATTATGTATTGGTAGAGAAAGATGGAACGGAAAATTAAGGTGTTTGATAATGAAGAAAAAGTATGCACTAGTGATCATAACTTCATTGTAATTGAAATGGTTAATAATGTGATGGAGAATAGAAATAATAGTGAAAGATGTGGATAGAGAGTGAATGATAAGAATAAGTTGGAAGAATATAAAATACAAGTTGAAGAAATCATGGAAGAGTGGGTTGGGGATGAGTATAAGGACTGGTGTAAAGAAGTAGAAAAAGTGGCAAATAGGGTTTTAGGTGAGAATATTCAGAAGAATATAAGTAATAAAAAAATGAGAATTAGTAAAAGTGTAAAAGAGAGGAAAGAAGCATGTAGAGAATATAAGTGTGCTATTAAGAACAAGGAAAGTGAGAAAGATATTAGTGCTAAATGGGAAAAGTACTTAGAAAAGAAGAAGTTGGCTAAAATAGATAATTATAGAGACAGAATAAAATTGAGTAGTAAATTATTGGAGGATATTAATAAAAATGGAAGAGATGGGAGTAAAAAATTTTGGAATCACATTAAAAGGAGAAATGTAGGGGAGAGAAAGGTAGTATTACTAGATTATGAGGGAATAGAGTGTAGCTCTAGAGAAGATTTAGAGAATTTTGTTTTTGTTGTATTTGAGTGAAATGGAAAGAGCAATAGAAAGATTAGGAAGAGGGATGGAGATACCATTAATAGGTAGTAGGGAGTATATATTTTGTCAGGTCTTTTTTTTGCAGATGATATACTTTTGTGTGCAGAAAGAAGAGAAGATCTGGGAGTTATGCTGATGATATGTGCAAGGGTGGGTAAAGAGATGGGGATTAAATTTAGTGAAGAAAAATCAAATACAATGGTGGTTAATACTGGGGAAAGAGAAAATGTAGAATTTTTATTGGGAGATATTAAGTTAAGTGTGGTGAATAGATATAGTTATTTGGGAATTATTTTAAGTAATCAGAAAAATTATTTGGATGAATGAGAGAAAAAATTGATAAATGAAGCAAAGAAAAGAAAGGGATTGATAAAGAAATTAACAGTGTTTTCATATAATAAATATGATGTAGCTAGAATTATATGGAAAGGAGTTGCAGTAGCAGGGTTAACATATGGTAATGATGCATTATATGTTAGTAAAGAGGTATTAAATTACTTAGAAAAAGTTCAAAGGGAAGTAGGAAGACATGCATTGGATGCAGATATATGGACAGCAAGGGAGGCAATTCAAGGAGAAATGGGATGGTCAAGTTGTTATATGAGAGATGCAAAAAGTAAAATGAAAATGTTTGGTAGATTGCAGTTTATGGATAATAAAAGAATAGCGAAAATAGTATTTAATTGGGTTATGAGTAAAGGGCAGGTAACAAGATGGGTGAGAAAGGTAATGTGGTATGCAAAAGATTTGGATAAAGAATTTATATCAGTATATTTATACAAAAGATGGGATGATTGTGTTAAGAGGATTGTTGAGTGTTTTAGTAGTAAGGAATGGGATAAAAGAATAGATTTATTAATAAAGAATAGGGAGTTAGAGAGATGGAGGAATAATATGGAGAGTAAAAAGAGTTTAAATATTTATAGAAATAAACGGAATATTAGGTGTGAGTTAATATATGATAATAGTAATGAAAGTAGTTTATTGTTTAAGGCTCGAACAGGATCTTTAGCTGCAAGAGAATATACATGTAAATGGAAAAATATGAGTGATTTATTTTGTAAATTATGTAAGGAATGAATAGAAAATATTAGGCATTTGTTAATTGAATGTAAATGCTTGAAAACAGAAAGGGTTACATATAATGAAGTTATGGAAAAGTAAATATGAAAAAAGTGATTATACAGAAAGTGAATTATTTTTTATGCTGGATTTGGGAAAAGATAAGGGTGATTTAGATATAAAGGTTATAGAGTTGATAAAGATTATGTTGTGGAAATAGGATGGGGCAGAATATGGCAAAATTTAGAGTGGGGAATGGAAAATAAAGTGGCTAACAGGTTTATCTAGGCATAATTGCTGAGATATTCTTGACTTCGTTTAAGGAGAAGCCACAATACATCACATCACAGCCTTTGTAAATTTAACTTAACATTATAATATTATTTATTATTATATATATATATATATGTTAATGGTGTGTTCATCTTGCTATGAATATGAGCATGCCATAAGTTCTCGAAAGTGCTAAGCCGTATTTTATTTATAGAAATAACAAGCTTCTCTATAGTTGCATATAAGCGCACTTATTATATTTATTACATTTAGTATAGAAGTATAAATGGTTAAATGTCATTAAATATTTATATATAATTTAACTAGATATTTACTTTTTTTCATTTCTATTAAACATCTTTATTGCTATTTCAATTTATCTCAGCTGTAACATTTACTACATTTCTTATGTAAATATTGTTTAGCTTATATTGATAGCCCTTGATTTTTTGCTAAATGGTTTCAAATGTTTTTATAATTCCATTTTGCATTTTTTTAATCAAATGATAATTAATAGTTGCTTTATATGCATTTCTTTATCCAAATCCAGGAATTACTATTGCCTTCTTAATTATTTTAATTGAAAGGGAATAAACTTTTTTTTTTGTCATTCTTTTATTTTTTGATTTATTAAATATCTAATTAATTTTTTTACTTACTTAATTATCAAATATAAATAATCTGTTTCTAATTAATTTATTATGATTTCCAGTTTTTATTTTTTAATCCATTTTTTTTGTTATGTATTTTTTCTGTAAGGTATACAATTCATATATTTTCCCAGGTGTAGTAATTAGCACATTTGTCTGTCATCCTCATGATCTGAGGTTAGAGATGAGATCTTCTCAGGCAGCTAGACAATAGATGCTGCAAGTATTGCTCTATAATGAGTATAAGTTAGTCAATGCTAGTTAGTCAAATGAGTGTCATTATGTTAATCATAAAACAACATTTTGAGTGTAATGTAGGGTGAATTCACTGCTGGCGGTGGAGGTATCTCTCCTGCAAAAGCTGAGTGATTTTTCATTAATTGTTCTTTTATATCCTATAGCAGAAAAAGATATTTAATACTGTGTAGCAAAAAAGTATTTTTGCATAGCATATAAACAGTATGTTCCAGTGGAAAGGTGTCTGGTTCTCTCTCCAAACTGTCTGCAGCACCATCTTTGAATTAACAAATGTGTTACATAATGACCTAGCTATTCGCTACAAAAATTTTAAAATACTAGCGTATCTAGATCACGAGTTACATCATGAATTTGTTTTGTACCTTTATAGATTGTCTTTAATGATATTCATGCTATACAAAATCTTACAAACTGCCTGAGAACATTCTTATGCCTCAAAGTTTACTTCCATATAAAGTTTGAATCATTTCAGACATTTCGGTAATAATTTTTTTCTCAACTTAAAGCAAAATTTAAGATTGTTCTATAGTGAATTTAAATATGAAACACATTGTTACATTTTGTGTAATACAGATACATCAGTGCCTTAAAAATTTTTGTGAATAACTAAACTATGTTGTTACATAATGTATGCATTAAATCAAAAGCACTGACAGTTTGAAGAGAGAACCAGTCACTTTTAACTGGCTCACACTGTATGTAAGAAAAAAATGTTGAAATTGCATGCTGGGATAGTTATAAAGAATAATCAGACTCATGAAATGTTAAAATGTCTAGATAAATATTGAATTTGTTAAAACTATGGCTAACAATTCATACAGAAGAATCCCGCCTCCCTCCCTATCAGAAAGAATGTTTGAATATTAAAGTTTTAACATAGAAAAAAAAACTATATCTAATATTTAAAAAACTAAATAAGCATAAAAGAAAGAGATGGAAGTAGCAACTGAGAGTTGCTTAATAAAAAATAAATAAATGAGAAACTATAAATTATTTTGTGCCATGAAGCTCATTGTTCTCTTGCGACTTGTACTTGACATTTATAAGGATATACATAAAATTTTGGACGACAAGCTTATTCATATAGACAGTAAATAGGACAATTTAATTTATACATTTAATACATTAATAGTCAGGAAAGTTTAAAACATTTTTTTTTTAACTTTTAAACAAAAAAATATAAAAGAAATGATATACAATATGTCTTAGTATAAAGATGACTGGTAACTTATTCTCTCTCCAAGCTCCTGTAATAACATATTTGAATCAGTACGTTATGTTGGACATAAATTAGCTATTCACCATAAAAATTTTAAGGTGTTAACATATTTGGATGATGAGTCATGAGATTAAATGTGGCAGCATGATTTGTACCTTAACCCGTGATGGAATAATGTGTTAACATGTTTTTTTTTAAATTGAGCAAGACTGCTACTAAAACAATAAAAATCATTCATATTGTGTATGGTAGCATGCCCTGAGTCACAAGAATGGGATGTTTTCAAGCTGTTGGCAAGATTTTGTGATGACTGGCAAGGTATTAAAGATGATCCAAGAAGGTGTGAAACACACTATCATGTTTCGTGTCATAACTTGTGATCCAAACACACTACCACTTTAAACCCTTTATGGCAATAGGGTTGTATAACAAATGCAGCAATTTAGAGATGATATTGTAGTTAGTTTGGAGAGCGAACTAATCATTTTTTTCACTGAAAAACATTGTGTAGATTTACATTTAGCATGATACTCTGTTTTTATGATTTGTTAAATATCGTGGGTAATATGTATACATATATATTTTTTAATTTATTTATTTTACCACTAAACATCACATGATCACCATTTCTTATGCTTGTTCATAACTGTTATTAAAACAGGCAAAACTCTCCATATAGTAGTGCCACTCAGTGCAACCCAGAGTAATTGATGGCTGCCAGAAGGCTTGGGCATAAAATCCCTATCTAGGGCCTACTCATCCAATATCCCCAGACTAGTTTCTGGTTTGTGGCCTTCGTCAGTGAGAAGCTTTGGATCTAAGAGCACTGCCTCAGATCTTAGGATTTAATGCAACCCTCCAGCAGCCATCTTTTATCTCTACTTAACTACAAAACTATGAGAATAAAATTGAAAACACAATAATATTTTAAATCCAAATTCACTAACGAAAGCCACAAGCTAGAAACTAGTCTGAGGATATTGGATGATTAGGCAATAGATAGGGATTTTATCACAAGCCTTCTGGCATCTATCAATTATGAAGTGTTTTGCCTGTTTATTTATTTTGCAGTAAATGTCTGATAATTATTTAAAAATGAATCACTTTAGTCTTTAAGAGGGAAATCAAATATATGTAGTGCAATAGATGATTATTTGGAACACATTTACATGTCTACCAACTCTTAACTATTATTGTTTTATAACTTAAATATTCGTATTTCAAGATATACTTGGATCAGTGATAGGGATTTTGCCACTACCCAAATATAACAAACAAAACAATTCGTAAAACAAAATAGAATTAATAAACAATATTTGGAAATTCCAACACCAACAGTAATACGAACTCTAAGCTTTATGAAATACAAGTAAAACAGGCAAAACTCACTATACGTATTGCCACACACTGCAAGCTAGATTAATCAATGGATGCCAGAAGGCTTGTGCATAAAATCCCCATCTAGTGCTTACTCATCCAATATCCCCAGACTAGTTTTTGGTTTGTGACCTTCGTCAGTGAAATATTAAGGTGTTTTCAATTTAAGACTCATAGTTTTGTAGTTAAATGGAGATAAAAGGTGGTTGCTGGAGGGTTGCATTAGATCCTAAGATCTAGGTGCAGTACTCTCATATCCAAGGCTTTTCACTGATGAAGGCCACAAGCCAGAAACTAGTCTGGGGTTATTAGATGAGTAGGCACTAGATAGGGATTTTATGCACAAGCCTTCTGGCATCCATTGATTACTCTTGTCAGCACAAGGTGGCAATACTGTATGGAGAGTTTTGCATTTGTTTATAACAATTATGTGCTAGTATGAGATGGTGATCATGTGATGTTTAGTGGTTTAACACCAATCCTGCCTAATAGGATAGTGGTGGCTATGGTTGTTTAAGAGCCAAAGACACCAAAATGTATGGGTGCTGAATTGAGTTCAGACCCATATGACTATATAAGCTATTGAGCTTAAATTGAAAATATTTTTTATGTTTTCAATTTCATTCTCATAGTTTTGTAGTTAAGTGAAGATAAAGGTGGTTGCTGGAGGGTTGCATTAGATCCTAAGATCTAGGTGCAGTGCTCTCAGATCCAAGGCTCCTCACTGATGAAGGCCACAAGCCAGAAACTAGTCTGGGGATATTGGATGAGTAGGCACTAGATGGGCATTTTATGCACAAGCCTTCTGGCATCCATTGATTACTCTAGCTTGCTGTGTGTGGCAATACGTATAGTGAGTTTTGCCTGTTTTAATAACAGTTATAAGCAAGCATAAGAAGTGGTGATCATATGATGTTTATTGGAAATACAAATAACTTCTTACTAAAATAAGTACAGTAACTTACAACTCTGATTTATTAAATAGTTATGTGCAATGTGATCAAGATCCGTGAATGATATATTTTATGGTTCAAATAATCAGCCTATTTAAAATAAGACATGGGCTGAAGCTCGATAATACTCTACTCAATAACCTTAATATCTACTCAACTTATTAAGAAGTTTCTCAGAAACTAGCACTAAACAAATCACTACAAATTATAGATCATTACTTTGATATAGATAAAAATACTTGTGTATTACCTGACAGAATTTCTCATGAGATTAGCTTTGTAGGTAAAAACCATAATTCTGTAATTAGTAAACACTTTTTCTTAACATACTGTGATTTCATAAACTAGTATATTCTATAAAAAACCCTCTACCTTTATTTTTTTTTTTTTTATTAAAACATCTTCTATTAGTCTATTTTATAGTATCATTCATTAAATTTATACGAACTATTTTCAGTATGATTTCTCCACCACCCCCCTTATAATATTTGGAAAGCTGGTAATGGGAGCAAGGTAAAGAAATGTAATTGGATGATGAAATAAATTGGCAATTATATTTCCAAAAGTTAAGTGGTGAAACATCAAAGCTAATTAATTGTCTAGACATTTCTAATTAAAATAGATAGTGACTTTAAAAGGCTTATCAGATTATTAAAAAAATTAGTTTGGAAATAAAAAGTACAAGCAAGGAATAATCTGAAGGCAATTTGAGCTCCAATAGAACATGATTTCACAATCCATCATGAATTAAAAGTCCAGAATAAAATATAATGGAAATTCTAAACTTGGAATGCTTTACATATGGGATCAGAAAGGATTTCAAAAATGAATTATGGGACAGGGATTTCCAAAATTATAAAAAGGTAGATGTTATGACAGTAAAAAATAAAAATAAGCAGGCAAATAAATATAAGGTTATGGAGAGAATTGAAGATTAAAGTAAATCCATAAAGTTGGATGCACTCCATGCAACTGTAAATACAGATGAGAAGATATTTATAAAGTGTTAATTTGCACAATTAAGCTGACTATAGTGCTAGAAAATGTAAAAGAAATACTAAATATTATAAATTATATTTGTTAAATTCCAGAGTATTGTGCTATGTGTATGCAAAATTCATAATACCAATTAAGAATAAGTGAAAAACCAAAAATTTTGGTGTGTTGGTCACTTGAGGGGAGGAAAATAGAAAAAAAGAGAGATAGTATGCTTTAAAAAAAACATGAGAGAAAAGAGTTTAGCAAAGATTTTAAGGGGGGGGGGGTATAAATAAGCCTTTATTATGCTTACTGATAATAACTGAAACACTATAAAGGAAGTAATATATAGACCGAGGATACCATCGTAGCAAGTAGGGCATGAAAAATGTTAACGAATATCTCTAAATAAACGTGATCAAAATCATTTAAGAAAAAATAAGTAGCAAGATGTGTTTTAACACCGTGAAGGGGTAATGAAGATTATTGACCATAATTTGATTTTCTATTCATGAGAACAATTCAAATAAAAAGGTATTAAAAGTAATATATAAAGGGAACATATTTGTCTTCAGCTTATATTTAATCTGCATGCCTTGCAATCCATTTACATCAAATTACATTCAGTTTATATCATATTTTCGCCAATAAGATCCACATTACAGTTAGATTATAACAGGTTACTAAAATGTATTATTACTGACAATGTCATTTATATATAGCTGGGTTGGCAAGGGTACTTGGGTTCTGAATACTGTGGTGTTTGAAATTTCACATCATTATCTTGATAGTATAGTGGGAATAGTGTGTAAAGTTTTTACAAAGGGAAAAAAAAAATTGGTAATATATTATCAGCTGTTCATCAACAAATATGATGATTTTTACTACAGAAGGGGGGGAAAAAGATAGGTAACAAAATTATGAAAAAAAAAAAGGTTTGAGTCAGAATTTCTATACACGTAATTAAAGGATGGAAACATGGTTGCACAAATATACAATCATTATTAGCATTAGTGCAGAGAAATAAGACAAATTCATGACTGGTTTCTGAACACAACAAAATAAAAGGAAAAAAAGGTAATTGATAAGAGAAGAGTTAGAAAAAACTATATCCGAAACAGTACCTAGTCTTTAATGACTCAACATATTTCTTTTACTAGACAGATGGAACTAGATATTTTTGATCAGGCAGTACAAATCAGTTGTTACAAATATTGAGAATACTGTCTCAGTTCTCTCTATTTTTTGACCTTAGTTCACCATAATTAATTTTTAACTTTCAAAATTTTGTCTTTTTTTGTATTAACAGTATTGTATTTATTTTATTTTTTTCATATTCGTTACATTCTTTCATAGTCTGATTTTTTTGGCTTTTTTTTATTGTTTAATATTTCATTATTTACAATATTCCATCTTTTAATTTGATTTGCATCACGATATCAAATTCAGTTGCATTGCAGAGTTATGAAATTATAAATAAATGTTTGTGAGTCGCATAATA
The DNA here is from genome assembly GCA_028023455.1 of Epiperipatus broadwayi. Classification (NCBI taxonomy): domain Eukaryota; kingdom Metazoa; phylum Onychophora; class Udeonychophora; order Euonychophora; family Peripatidae; genus Epiperipatus; species Epiperipatus broadwayi. The sequence continues at coordinate 4,456,945 of JAQFVV010006228.1, forward strand.
AAAGTATATCTTCAAATTTTTTTAGATGAAGTGAAAAAAATTAAACTTCAAATAATGCTATTCATAACTTCACATTTCAGAATAATCAGAGACATTTTCTATTTACCTCAGAGACTAGAATTGAACAAAAACTATATAATGAAATATGTGTGTGTGTTTGTAAGGGATAAAGACTTGTGCAGATTGCAAAATTATAAGAAGCAGGCTACAAGTCTGAATTCTTGGTCGATATTCAGCAAATGTTTTTTTTTTGTATGTAGAAAAATCTTATTATTTGTTTATGAGTCTCTATTACCCTGTGTGGTTTAATGCAATGGTAAAATGTCAAACTCTGGAATGTAGAGTCTTTGGATTGATTCCAGTTCTGTTACTTCCAGTGCTTGAACCACTAAACATCACATGTTCACCATTTCTTATGCTTGCTCATAACTTATTAAAACAGGCAAAACTCTCCATACAGGGTGCAGTGTTCTCAGATCCAAGGCTCCTCACTGACGAAGGCCACAGGCCAGGAGCTAGTCTGGGGATATTGGATGAGTAGGCACTAGGTAGGGATTTTATGCACAAGCCTTCTGGCATCCGTTGATTACTCTGGTTGGCACAGGGTGGCACTACTGTATGGAGAGTTTTGCCTGTTTTAATTCCAGTGTTTGAACTTCTTATAAACTTCCAACCATTTGATTATTATATATTTTTTATTATTCTGTATTAAATTTCTACGAATAAAAGTGATTTAATTATATATTCACTATAAAAAAGTGTCATGCCCCTAACATAGATTAGGAACTTAGAAATTTTTTCAGATTATGAGATAAAATTTTTGTACTTATGTATTAGTCTGTGTATATAAAGACTGAATTAAACACATTTACATGTTCTTTTTTAAAAAGGAAACAAATTAATTTTATAAGTAAATATTAGATAATATTCCGTTGAGGAGAAAGTTATTAGTCAAAATGTTAGTTTTGCTGCTAATTTTACGGCCAAACAATAGCAGTGTTTTGTTTGGGATTTTTGAAAGAGTGTAGCCGTTCATAATGTAACATAGTTCAAGGTAAGAAAGCTTAGTCCACAGCAGTAATGCTAAGAAAGAACATTTTGTAAAATAGAATTGCACGATTATATATATATATATTTGTTTGGTTAATCACTTGTAATAATTGTAGATTGTTAAAAATTTATTTGTTGGAAGATTATGCAAAAAAAATGTAAATGCGTGTTAGTAGACGTTTGTTTCATTTCCAGTAAATAAAGTTATAGGTTGTCATTTTTCCAAGCAAATATGGCCGGACTAATACATATGTGAAATCTCATTGCTGAACTAATACGTAAATACCAAATTTTTTATTTCAAGCAAAATAAAAATTCCAGATTAATCTGGATTTGTTGAAGGAATATTTGCTATGTGTCAATTGTAAAAATAAAAAGTACAACGTGTAATATGACCCACACTTCACTATTGGTGGACCAGGTATCATATTTTTTTGATGTAGAGCTGATAGTCACCATTATTTCCTTTACTATAATAATTTGTTAGATAAATACCATTTTTTAAAAAATGATTTTGTTGAATCATGCCATTTTTTTTTTTTTTTTTAGAAATATCACCAAGTAAAGATTCTCTTCAAGTAGTAGATATTCTTTTTCCTGAATCAAACTTAAAGCAAAATAACCAAGGCGCAATTAGTTTGAGTAAAAACAATGAAAAGTCTATCCAGGATATTGAAGAAGATGATAGCGATTCTGAAGCCATTACACCATCTTATCTTGGTAAGTAAAGTTTAATTAATGCAAATTTACTTTTAAGTTAGTTTTTTTTTTTTTTATTACTTCTTAAATATCTCTCTTGTATAGTTTTGGTGTATAGAAATAAACAAAAATTTTGCCCTGCAAGATTTTTTTTTTAAATTAAGAATTATAAAGATGATAAGCCCTAAGATATAAAAATTAATGACGTCTTATTTTAAAATTTATACCAAGCAAAACAGAATTTTATTTTATAAAATAGAATATGAAGGAAACAATCCTTAACAATGGTCAAACATAAATTTGTCCATAATATTGTTTTCAGTAATTAATAATGGTTCCAATACAATTGAAATAAAACAACTATATAAAAATAATAAATATTTTCAATTGTGTTGGAACCATTATTAATTACTGAAAACGACATTATGGACAAATTTATGTTTGACCATTGTTAAGGAAATAAAGAAAATATTCATTATTTTTATTATAGTTGTTTTATTTCTCAATTGTGAAGGAAACAAAAACACAAAAATCCACACGGAAATAAAAGTAGCATTAATAAAGTTGGTTGGATGGTGCATTTATCCAAGTGACACATAATGTGTTATGTAGGGGTATAGTTTAGATATTCACGGCAAAAATTTTAAGGCATTTGTATATCTGGATCATGAGTTATAACATGAAATTGTGGCAGATTGTTTTGTACTTTAACTCATAATGGAATAACATGCTGATATTAAATTTTATTTTGAATGAGGCATTACTCCTACTGAAACATTTGAAATAATTTAAATTGTACATGCCAGTGAAGCCATGAGTCACGAGAATGTTTTCAAGTGGTTTTCAAGATTTCATGATGGCAGGAAGAGCATTTTCAATGATTTGCGAAGGTCAAAAACACCTTATTACATTTTATGTCATAGCTCATGATTCAGACAAACTAGTGTCTTAAAATTTTAGTGGTGAATAATTAAACTATCTTTATGTAACATGTGTATTGATTTAGAGATGGCGCTGCAGGCAGCTTGGAAAGAGACTCATCTTTTTACTAGGACACACTGAATATGGATAATAAATGGAAGCTTTAGATATATATCAATATTGAGAAGATTGAAAGGAATAAATAAGTAGGATAAAATTCGCTACATCTTGAAAAGAATATATGATAAAGATTATTTGTTGTGGAAATTATGAGGATGAAGAGGAATTGCATTGGACATGTGGAAGGGAATTTAAAAAGTTGAAAGGATTGGAAAGGATAGAAGAAAGAGAATTGGAAAAAGAAAAAATTCCTACAATTTGATCGACAGAAGTCAAACTTCCTGTACGCACATCGTTGATACCATCCATTTTAGGTAATCATTTAACTAATTGAGTGAGCATTTTAAGTGAAGAATGTCATAACTAAAGAGAAGAATGGGTATAAAAAAGTTTAAAGAAATTTTTGGAAAATAAGACCTGCTTTTTGATGGGAAATTAATATTGATGAAATGAAATATACCATGTTTCTTCCTTAATCTTCCATAATTTCAGGACAGAATCTGATTTTTATTCTAATATTAAATATTGAGCATTCAAACTTTTAAAATTTTGCTGTATCTCATAATTTTAATGAAAATTATAGCAATGATAGCATTTAGTCATTTGACTGAGTCTCTCAAACTTTCTGGTGCATGAAATAATGAAAATAAAATGATCTTCCTCTAGTAGCAAAATAAAATAAATTTAAAATAGGGACTCCCATTTTAAAGATGAAATATATTTAGTTATATTTTCCAATTATAAAATTCAGAGAGAAATTCATTTCTTTTAATAATGTTAAGTCGAAATTCATCAGATGTTTAATGTGATAATATTTTTTAATGGATCTTTACAGTGACTTATTAAGCTCATTTTTTCTCATATTTTCAATTGATTAAGATTGTGTTCAACTGAAATATTGATCATACACCTAAAGAATGTATTTTTACAAAACCTCTTCTTATGAAAATAAGTTGATTTGCTTTCCACTTTGACACTTTTTTTTTTATGGTATTGTACCTTCTGATGGTATATATTGAAAGAATGAGATAGTGAATTACTACATTAAATTAGCATAGATATATTAAATTACTACCATTAAATTAGCATAGACATATTATACTGGACCCAAGTTCAGAGATTGTATGGTCATTACTATAACTTTGAGATCTAGCTTCAAAATTTTTTTAGATGGATAGAAATATATGAACCTATGCAATTAATTATTCTTTCTATTATTCCACTTTATAAAAATAAAAAAGCTAGAAAATGTGACGACTATGGAATATCATTATTATGCATTACAACAAAAGTATGTTCAAAGATTTTATTGAATGGGTCACTTCCAATCTTAGATAAATAATTATCCGAATCTCACTATAGTTTTAGAGAATCAAAATTGCTATAGGTATAGCTTTATTGAAAAGCAAATTTCTAGAATTGTCATGAATGAAAATACAATTTATACAGTGTATTACAATGAAAAAGTGACTGGTTAGTCTTGCATTGGTGGTCGAGAGGTCAGCGCAACTGCCTTACAAGCAGTTGCCCGGGTTGCGGGTTCGCGTCCCGGCCGATGCTATGACACTTTAAAAAAAAAAAAGTGACTGGTTCTCTCTTCAAACTACCTGCAGTGCTATCTCAACCAAAATATGTAATATGTAGTGACCTAGTTTAATTATTCACCACAAAAATTTTAAGACGCTAGAGTGTGTGGATCACATGGTATGACATGAAATGTGGTGTTGTGTTTTATATATCATTGTCGATTATTTTCCTTCTTCTTTCTGACATTATGAAATTTTACCAACCACTTGAAAAAATATTCTTATAATTCATGGCTTCAGTCAGCACAGTTTGAATCACTGTAAATTTTAGAAGCAAATTTTGCCCAATCAAAAAAAAAATATATAATATTAGCTCATTTTTCCATCATGGTTTTAAGGTACAAAATACACGTTGATATTTTATGTTGTAACTCATGATCTAGTCATACTAGTATTTTAAAATTTTTATGAAAGAGTAATGCATGCATTAATTTAGAAGTGCTGCTTTTGGAGAAAGAACTAGCTACCAGTCACCTTTTTACGGGCACACTTTGTGTATATTGCTTTTATTAATTTCATCAAGGTATTTGACTCAGCTAATGAAATTATAAGCATCTTCATGCAGCAAGCATCAAAGCAAAAACTCGTTATCTTGGCTCTAAATTTTAAATATGCTGATAGTTTATGTGATTCTTGATTGTTCAAAGAATGATCTCCAAAATGTTGTTAATATTTAGAATCCAACCTATAAAGATTTTGATTTAATAATTAACGTTTAAAAAAACTCAAGTGTTTTATCAACCAATGATAGAAGAAAAATCTTCACTTTTAGTTTTGGTGGTTATAATCTTGAGAACATTATTGATCAATTTAATTATCTTGGAAGTTTATTACGTAGAAGAGTAGGTTTGGATGTTGTGGTTACAATGTAGATTTCATTATGCAGATATTTCATTTCAACTAGCTCAATTAAATTAGTTATATATAAGGCTGCTATTTTGTCCCATTTATAGAAGTGAAACCTAGCCTTTTATTGATATAACATATAAACATGGAAACAATTTCATCCAAAGGTACTCTATGAGATTCTAAAAATTGAGGGCAAAATCGTAATACCAATTAGTATATTCTTCATCTTGCTGCGGTGATACTATTGAATAAACTATTTTTAAAGCATATTTTTATTGAATCAGGCATGTGAAATGGGAATGTTAGCCAATTTCTAAAAAGGTATTTTTATGATGAATTTGAGTGTGGAAGAAGTAGTCACGATTGACACATTATAAAGATCATCACCAAAAACATTCTAAGGAGGTGAAATATTAAGTGAATTTTATTGAGAGGATATGGTTGAGCGTACACATATGTTCCAATGAAAAAGTGTATGGTACTCTCCCCAATATGACTGCTGAACTATTCTTGAATCATTGCATGTGTTATATAGTGACTGAATTTAGCTATTCACTGCAAGAAATTTTAAATCCTTAACATTTCTATATTATGAGTTCCAACATAATATGTGACAAGATGTTTCAAATCTTATCACAAAATCTTGAAAACCACTTGATAACATTCTTTCAACTCATGGTTTTACTGTTATACACAATTTGAATTATTTCAAACATTTTAGTAACAATTTTGCTCAATTTAAAATAAAATTTAATGTTAATATGTTGTTCCATCATGGATTAAGGCAGGAAACACATTATCACATTGTATATCGTAAAACATAATCTAAATAAGCTGCACATAAAATTTTTTATAATGAATAGTTTTAATTACATGGCTATTTAACGTATTAATTTAGAGATGGTGCTAACAGACAGCTTGGAGAGAGAACCAATCACTTTTCTCCAGGGCACACTGAGTATAATTAGGTAAGGGTAGAAGATTTTCAATAAGAGATCACTGCAGAAGAAGTTAAAAACCATCATTTCAAACAAATGGATTAAAGGATTAGCATATGATATATATATATATATGGATGTATTAATGACTAGCAAAATAGTTTGTACAATCATAACAAAATGTTATTTTTAACTTTAATTTTACTTTTTTAATTAAAAATATTGTTTCTTTTCCTTTTTCCCCCCAACCACATCCAGTTTCAATAGTTAGTAATATATAAAACTTTTTTTTTTTTTTTTTACTGAACTAAATTCTGTAATTAATTTTATTTAATATACTATATATTACTGTATTATTTTTATATACATTCTCACTTACAAATGATAGATATAAAGAAATCATGAATCAGATGTGATTAAATGAAAAATAGCATTAATTTCAAAATGAAAAAGAAAAGAATTAATAAAATAACAATTCGAAGGAAATATAAAAATAAATCAGACACACATACACATATATATAAAATGTTCAAGTCACCCTTCCAAACGTTATGATATTTCAGCAATACCCTCTGTGAATAAATACGGGTCTGAACTTCAAACAACTGACTCAAAAGGAAATATCGTAATATTTGGAGGAGAGATTTGAATATTTTCTATTTAATTTTCAGCTAGCGATATGCACTGGAATATTTTCTTATATATATAAATGTATTATGAATCACAAAAATAATTAAAGAAAATATAATTACAAACTATATAATTAAAGCAATTAAAATATTTTTAAATAACAAAATCTTAAAAAATGAAATTGAAATTAAAAAAAAGGAGATAATTGTAAATGACTATTCTGTTGATATAATTAATATATTTACAAATATTAATAAAACAAAGGATAAATTAATAATAACTCTTAAAACATGATTTATAGACAATAGAGAAGTGATAAAAGGACAGTCTCATAAGAGAGAAGCACAATTAGATTGCTATCACTAAAAAATGAACTTACAATGCTATTGATAGATGATGAACAACAAGAAAAGCACGGTTAGATAGAGGGCTTTAAATTTCAATGAACTTTACTACTAAAGATATCAAAAATGAACCTAGGAACTTAAATAATCTGCACAAATCTGCATTACTATTTATAAAGCATGAGGCTATGATGATCTACAGATATGCGTATATGTAAATATTACTATTTAAGACTGCAGAAAAGTGTTTGCTGCTAACTGTAAGGAGACCTCTGATTCCTCTTTCAAGCCTTAAAGAGAAAAATCCTTATAAGCACTCTGTTTTTGTCGTGCACTTGTTATTACTATGTGATTCTTTTTATGATAAACAAACAAATGGGCTGTTCAAACATGCATCAGTCAATGTATGAATATTGATTTTTTTTTATTATCTTGGACTATGGTCTTTCTTCTTAGTTGTTTGATAGTTGTGAAGTGAAATTAGTTGAGTTTTTTTAAAGGTAGGATGAATGTATACTTAAATGTTTTTCTTTTTTTGATATTTACTATTATGGCAGACAAAATCCTATTATGGCCCTTTTTCAGGAGGTTATAAAGTTATCAACCAAGACAGTGTCAGCAGCTGGAGGTTGAGGTTACCAAGAATCTCCTGATTGTGAAATACGCTGTTATTTTATAATGATTTTTTATTTGGCTACTTATAATCACAGATTACCTTCAATTGAATGAACTGAAGAACTGTCTAATATTAAATAGAAAGTTGCTGGCTTTTATGAAGTGAAGTGACGATTTACAAAGTGGACATATATTTTATTATAAAAGCATAAATATTGGAAACACAAGTAAAATAGGATTCGTTATAAATAAAAAGTTTGAACAACAACAATGTAGAGATTACTGACATGTCAAACAGAGAGCCAAGATTTATTATTCTATTTAATGGAAGATAACAAATGCAGTTAATTCAGATTTACATCCCAACAAGTTCTCATTGAAATGAAAAAGTAGTGAATTTTTATTTAAATGTACAAAGAACTTTTGATCAGATATAGCATTTTAAAACTCATGGGTGATAATGCTATAGTTAGAAAATGATTGAAAGATGTAAGTTCTGTGGGTAAATTTGGTTAGAGTGACAGAAATGAGAGAGGATGTAACTTGTGGAGTTTGCATAAAAAGAAAAACTATTTACTATGAATTTTTCTTTGAGAAAAATGCATGAAGGAGCAGTAGAATTGGATTATATTTTGATCAACAGAAAATATATATTTCAAGATTGTAATGCACTTAATAGATTCAATATAGAAAGTGGTCATTGAATATATTTTAAAGCAAAAACTAGAGACAAAAACTAATAAAATTGACAGTATTAATAATTGATATTTTTAATATTCAGAATACTCCAATGAATTTAAATTAGAAGTTGTAAATCATTTAAAATATTTAAAGACTTTGAAGATGGTTCAGAATTGATTGAAATCAATAAGGAGGTAAGTGATACTATAAAAAAAACTTCAAGAAAAATCGCTGGTACAAATAAGAAGTATTTTGTCAATTAATTTTTAATATTAAGACATAAAAAAAAAGGATTTGATAATTTAAAAAAATGATTCATTAAAAGAAATAGAATATCTAGAATTCTATAAAATAGTACAATAAGGAGTTAATAATGATATAAGAAAATATAACTATAAATTGGCAAAGAAACCTATAAAAAAGAATAGAAATTTCAAAAATTAAAAAACAATATCTTGATATTTGAATAATAGTATTACTAAAAAGAAGGCTGAATATCATGAAATTGGTGGAGTAATGAGTAAGAAAACATCATAAACACTACAATTACTATACCTTCTTAATTACCAAGCATTTTAAATGAAGAATTGAGGCATTAATTTAAATTTATAAACAAGAGAAAAACTTAGGAATTGATGGAATTACCGATGCCTTTAAAAAAAGCAGATAAAGAAATAGAATTAATTAGAAGTATTCAGTAGTGTAATATTGATGTTTAAGAAAGTTGATAAAGAAGATATTAGAAATTATAGATCAATTTTCAATCAATTCTGTATAAATTCTTTACCTTAAGGATTGTAACTCATCTATAGTGAAGTTTGGCACAAGTCAGATTTAAAAGTGGTTTTAACAAAGTGGATTATATTCATATATTGAGAAAAGTTGTAGAAAGGTTCAATGAATGTGCATTGCCATTTTGCTTTGTACTTGTAGATTATGAAAAAGCATGATTTTATAAGCATTTCCACAGCAATTAAAGCTTTGAACCATCGAGATATAAACTAGGATAATGTCATTCTGAAAAATGTTTATCAAAGTGCATAAGTAGTAATTAGAAATAATATAGTAGTACTAAGAAGATTAATATGTAAGAGTGTTCAACACGATGATTTAATATCTCCAAAACTTTTTAGAGCAATTTTACAAAAGATAGTTAGAGAATTAAAATAGGAAGCTAAAAGAATAAAAATACATTAAACCATCTAGATTTTGATATGTTGTTGTTCTGGAAATAATGCTTCCAAGCTTCAGAAAATCTTGCATTAATTATCAGGTGAAAATAAGAAAGTCTAAAGATATGTACTAAAATAATGTTCAGTGGATTTTATCAGAAAAAGAAAATAAAGATAAACGTGGATGAGAAGAAATTAACAATTATAAATATTTTGGTCAGATTATTAATACAGATGGAAACATAATAGACAAATTTAGTCATAGAATTAAACTTAAATGAAATGCTTTTGATAGAAGTAACTTAATATTAAAAATAAATACGTCTATTGAAAAGAAAAGTTTTTAATAAATGTGTTGGATCTGAGACTTGGACTCTTCACAGAAGAACGATACATAACTTCAGACCATTCAAAAGTGTAATATTTGGTTGAGAGAAAAAACAGGTATCATTAATAATATTAAAAGAATTAAGAGGCTGAAATAGAACTGAAATAAACATATTGCTAGAAGAGGTGATAATAGATGGATAGTTGAAGTCTTAAACTCTGTCTCAAGAGATTATAAAAGACCTAGAAAGAATCCACATGTGAGATGGTTAAATGAAATAATAAAGTTTATTGGTGTAATGCGGGGAAGCTATGGATAGAGAAACTATATTAAACTTGGAGAGATTTTCATTCTGCAGTGGATCAATAATGTTTGAAAATGATGAAGATTATCATTTAAATCTGTTAATAAATATATATATTAGCAGAGTATTAGCATACATAATAGAAGTTATAAATTTACATTTCCTGTTAGTGCACATCTAGATGTACGAAAATAAAAAGCATAATATTAGAATGATTATGAAGAATTAAATAAAAACTTTATATTGATTGATTATAATTTATTCTTAATAGAAGTAATATTTAATTCAAAAATATTTTTCATGTTGAATAAAATTATTTAAATTTTGTTTTTGACTTAATATAGGAATGTTATTAGTGTAAGAGAATAAATAAATTCAAATTAAATTATTTGTAATTTTAAAGATGAAGTTAAATTATTTAAATATGTTTATGTGATAATTTATTACTCTATTCAAAAAATAAAAATTAATCTTCTGTAAAATTAACAATTATAAATATTTTGGTCAGATTATTAATACAGATGGAAACATAATAGACAAATTTAGTCATAGAATTAAACTTAAATGAAATGCTTTTGATAGAAGTAACTTAATATTAAAAATAAATACGTCTATTGAAAAGAAAATATTTTTGAAATATTTTTGTAATATTCATTTTAAAAAAGATTATATTAAGTAATCAAAATCATCATTGGGTATTAAAATAATATGTAGCGTATATTGTTCATATTAGATTAAATTCTTCATAAGATCTTATTCAGTAAAAAGTAAGTTTTCCATTGGAACTTTATATATATGTATTAATTAATCTTTTTTATTGTATTGCCATATGTATATCATATAATACTAAATTATCCGTGCACTTTACTACTGTTGCACAGTGCTTTATTACCACCCTCTTTTACTGTTTCGATTGCCCCTGCAGTTGAAGTTAGGAGATATAAAAGTTCTGAAGAAGATCACTGGGGCAATCAAAACTATAAAAGAGGGTGGTAAATAAAGCAAACTGCTGCAGTTGAAGTTAGGAGATATAAAAGTTCTGAAGAAGAAAACTGTAAAAGAGGGTGGTAAATAAAGCAAATTGCAGTTGAAATTAGGAGATATAAAAGTTCTGAAGAAGATTGCTGGGGCAATCGAAACTATAAACTGTAAAAGAGGGTAGTAAATAAAGCATTGTATAACAGTAGTAAAGTGCATGGATGATTTACTATTATATGATATATATATGTATTAATAACTTGTATTTTTTTGCCATTCTCTATTATTGCTTCCCCTCCCACACACACACACACTCTCTTTTTTTTTTTTTAGTTAATTAGTTAAAATGATCGTATTTGCAATTGGTTCCTAACAAAATGAATAATTTTAAAACTAAAAATAACATCATATAATAAAGTAATAAATTATAATTTTTGTCAAAGTATTTCCCATGTATTCTCCATGTTGGATGTTTCCATGACTACTAGACTAATCTTATCTCCAATGATTGTGATTCAGAGAAATATATAACATGCAGAAGTTTGGTAAGATATGCTATTAAATATTTATTGTTAAAGAAATGATTTTAATTCTAAATGATAGTAGATCATAAACAAATCTTGCAGCCAAATCCAAATCTGGGATCGATCTCAGTTTGCTGCATGAGAGAAACTCCGATCATCTTAAGTTAAACACGTTGACAAAAAGATTATAATGTGATCATTTTAAATCATATCAATAATTAATTTTATTCTTTAGCTGCATGCTTTAATGTTACTACAATAGTGACTTATATGGTAGCTCAGACTATAGGAAGTAGATTCAAATCTGCAAAATAACATTCGATATTAGTTTATTAGGGGGAAAATGTTAATTCTATTGGAACGGAACAACACAAAATCTGGTCTTCTCCCAATTAATTTTTTAAAAATAAATGACAGCATTTTCAAACTAAAGAATTTTTGGCATCAACTTCCTGGAAAATTGCTCCGAGTATCTTGATCAAATGATCCAATAGATTATAATTCATCTTATAGAGGTCCCTACTGTCATTTTTCAGGTACATAGTCTTAATATTATAGCCTTAATATATATTACTTATAAGGAACAGTAGAGTCTGATTTTATCTTGTGATTACAAAAAGATAGATTTCAACTGTTGAAATGGTTCATCATTCAAACCACTCCCTGAAAAATTATATTCATTCTTCTTCAGTTGGTAGAAAGGGTCACCAAGTTGAGATTTAACCCAAAGGAGCAAAAGGGAAACTAAACTTTTGTATACATCTCTGACAGTGCTTTGGAAGATTACAACTAATTGACAAGTTTGAGAACTTTATTAAATGAAAACCATTGTTATGATTTAATATCAGAACACGTTTTTAAAAAAATATTTTTTGATTCAAACCTAATATTTATATGTAATATCAAAAGAATTAGGCCTTTAATGAATTTGTTCAATAGCATCGTTGTTATGTAACTAATAGCTATTCCCCTGGTCGAGTGGGAGAATCTAGTGTTGCCCTATATGGTCCGGAGTATAAGATCCTCAGATCAATTTCATTTCTGGTACTTCCAATGGTTAAACTTTTTATGAACTCCTGAACTATAAACCATTCAATTATTTATTTATTTAGAGTTTGGATTTCAGATGTAGGAATCGCATCCCATTTCTGTCATTTTTGGTACTCAAACCTATTATGGACTTCTGGGTAATAAATTATTTGATTATTTAATAGATAGACATATGATGGAAGTTTTTTCATAAAACAAAATGAATTTTATTGACAAACTTTTTCCACAAACTTAGTATATACATAAATAGTCAAAATAAGAGTCGTAGATCACATGATCCTATTCTCTTAAGCTTGTAAGTTATAAACAATGAGGATTGCCAATTCCTCAACAAGCTTTGTGATAAATGCTTAGCTAGAGAAAGCATTTAAAATATCTCTGACAGGACCCCCCCAAACCTCTGATCATGGTTTCGTGCTCTGGCATTCCTCAGAGAGGTGCTAGGGTAGCATATACATGTTATCTCATAAGTCAAATATTGTAATAATAATATTAAAAAAAAGATTATAGGGGATTTTTATTTACAGAATTTGCCTAATATGGCCACCGTTATTTTCCTGCATATTCACAAATTTTAAATATTTTCTTTACTCAAAACATATGCTAGAAATAGTGGCTAACTACTCTCTGCTTGTGGTGAGCAGTCTGGTTATAATCTGTTAAATTTTGCAGTAGTTTCTATTTGATTTCTTATGGATAGAATTATTTGGTTTAGTTTTTCTAAACTCAGATACATCACATTTTGTAACAATCTAAAAATATGCATCTTATAATGTTGGCTTTCTGTATATATATGTTCGGCTATTGATGAATAGCTGCAACATTTTAAATTTCTTTATTATGACAGGCTTCTTATTGAGAGAATAAATAATATATAAATAAATCTTAAATATACATAGCTTAATGTATGTGAAATTTAAATGGAAGTGACAACCATGAGTAAGCTATGTGTAAACACATTCATATGCTACTAATGTAAAGAATAATATGGATGATCTATTCCTTGAGCTTTGGATGATTTTAAGCATTCATTTATTGACATTGGAAAATAGAGAGTAAAATTGTATATCAGCCTGATTTTAAGTGCAATATTTAAAATTCATATACATTAAGCTATACGTACTTAAAATTTGCCTTCACAAAACTGATTTTTATTAATGTTAGAGATGGCTAAAAATGAGACACTGCCTTTATCCTCTAAATATTCAGTTTTAATTTTTGAATGATCAGGCCAGTATACAATTTCACTCTTTGTTTTCCAGCGTTGTCAATAAGTGAATGCTTAAAATCATTCAAAGCTATTTTTTGCATTTACTGATGTATGAGTATGTTTAAATTTCATATATACTTGCAAATAATTAATTAAGAGGAATTAACTATTATCCCTCAGACTATAAATAAATAACACTTAATATTAACAAAATGTCAAATAAAGAATAGATCAATTATTCTTTAAGCTTTTAATATTAAATAGCTTAACCTTGCCAAAAGTGGTGGAAAATCAGAGTGCACTTACTATATCATTCTGATGAAAACATGGCATATGTATTGTGAATAAGCAAGGTGTAACGATGAATTCTTATCACAAATTGATGTTATTAAGCTCCCGTTCCAGTGAATCAACTATTGAAAAGTTAAAATGTTCACATTTTAATTGTTTAATATTTTCACTGGAATGTGATTACTGATATATATATATATATGCGGGTAATTGCGAATATTTTGCAAAATTCTTAAGAATTTTTAGGTTTAGATAAATATTGATTTTCCAATCAGAAATTATAGAAATATTTTATTATTGTTTCTAATAATTAAAATTGTGTTAAATCATTAAGCATCACATGATCACCATTTCTTACTAGCACATCTGTTATTAACAAAGACAAAACTGTCCATGCAGTAGTGCCAACCACTCGAGTAATCAATGGATGCCAGAGGCTTGTGCATAAAATACCCATCTAGTGCCTACTCATCCAATATCCCCAGACGAAGGCCACAAGCCAGAAACTAGTCTGGGGATATTGGATGAGTAGGCACTAGATGTGGATTTTATGCACAAGCCTCTGGCATCCGTTGATTACTCTGGTTGGCACTGGGTGGCACTACTACTGTATGGAGAGTTTTCCTTTTGTTAATTAAAATTGTGATTCATTTTTCTTACATGTATTTTATATTTGTATTAAATATAAAGTTCTCATTTTTTTTATTAATGTTATAGTATCATAATTTATTTGCAAATTACATATATTTTTATCTGAAATTAACTACTTTGATCATAACACATTAATTTAGCAGAATTAGTTCAAATTCGTTTTTAGTTTTAAAAATGCAAAATAAATGATATTACTATCTTTTTGTTTTCAGATTATGAATATCCTTTAGTTCCTGTTAAATTTTCAAAGGAAAATTTTACTTCTGATCATAAAGAAGGTATGAGCTTTTTTTTTTAAATATCTCCAAAAAGTATATTCCGTTTTTATTTTTATTTTTACTTGTATAATTTTTACAATTATATTACCATTTTAAGGGCCACATAGGTATAGCAGTGAGTTCATCCATTTCCATATTCACAACCCGAGATTGAAACTCAGAAATTTTTTCAGCTTCAAACTGGCAAAGGATTTTTCTGTCAGATATTCAATCCATAGCAATCCGATAGACATCATACTGGCAATTGTTTTAATGAGAATTTAACTATTTTTAGATAGAAAATAAGACAATGGGGGGGGTGTGTGCTAAAACTTGGCTAGATTGGTGGATAATATTTTCTTCAATACTTTTTTTTCCCCCGGAGAACTACTGTAGAATTCTTTTCTGGCAGTGGGCTTTTAAAACTTTCTTTTTTTTTATGACTAACATATTACATAATAATATATGCAGTAATTATAAGTTCTGTATAATATTTTGTTGTAACCATTTGTAAACAGTAATTAAATAAAGTGTTACAAACAAGTGATAATACTTGATCATTGATTATGGTAGTTTGCAATTGATTTGCACGCTCATAATATAGATTATTTGAAGTATTAAAATTTCCTTCCACTTCTCCTTCTTATTTGCATTGCTGAATTATATATAATATATATATACCTTACACTTCACAATATACTTTTAATATATGATTTATTTTATCTCCTCTTCCCTACAGTTTCAACTGTCCAGCAGACATCATCAGAGCTCTTATAATGCACCTCTCCTCTAGGAGAGGTGTGGTTATAAGAGCAGAAAATAAATCATATATTAAAGGTGCATTGTGAAGTGTAAATTGTGGAGTATAAGGTATATTATATTAAATATAGATTATTCATTGATTCATATTTCTTAATTTTGGAGCTTCATCTTAAAATTTAATTAGCATTTGTCCATAGGTATTGAGATATTTCAATTTCATTGTGTTGTGAATGATTATATATATGTACATCCTGTGAAAAAGTGATTGATTCACTCTCCTACTGCCTATAATACTATATCCGAACTAATACAAGTGTTAGGGAAAAACATGATTTAGTTATTCACAACAAATTATTTTAAAGCACTAACATGTCTGGATTATGGGTTATGGCATAAAATGTGACAGTGCATTTCATATCCTCATAGATCATTATCAATATTCTCCCTGCCATTATGAAATCTTGAAAATCATTTGAAAACATTCCTGTGACTAATTTCTTCATTTCGATACACAGTTTGAATCATTTCAAACATTTCAATGCCAATCTTGCACCATTTAAAATTAAATTTACTGTTAGTATATTGTTCCATCAAGAGTTAAGATATGAAACACATTATCGCATTTCATGCCGTAGCTTATGATTCAAACATGGCAGCATATTAAAATTTTGGGGGTGAATAGCATCACTAGGTAACATATGCATTGATTCAAATATGGTACTGCAGGTAGCTTGGAGAGAGAACCCATCATCTTTTTACTGGAACACACTGTGTATATATGAATTGTACTATCGTTAAATTTTTCTTAAATAAATATTTTTATGTGATTAAAGAAGGGATTGGTTTTCCTATCTAATTAAAATTTGAGTTTTCTATTTTACTCTTAAGTGATAAACATATATGTGTATAACTTTATTTATGAAATAAAAAACACAAATTTTAATTCAAATGTATGAGAGAAAGCATAATCAAACTTTTCTTTAATTATGTAAAAATATCCGCGTAATTAAATTTAAGAAGTACAAAAGTTATTAAGAAAAGTTAATGAGAGATTTAAATGTTTATGGTAAACAGGAATAAATCCCTATAAGAATATAAAAATAATTTTAAAATATTTCTTGTGAAGCAAAGAATTAACAAATAAGTAAAATATATATAAGCTGCAATAAACAGTTAGTTACAGCAAAGAACACGTGAATTGTACAGTAAGCAACTGCACATTTGAAGTTCCATGAAGTGATTTATATAAACTTATGAAGCTGTAATTGAATATTTATTGAAACTGACTTTAGAACTCTTAACATTATAGCAAAGTAGTCTTGTAAATCATTTAATATTTTGCCTGAAAAATTAATATTAAATTTGCTCATAAGCCAAGAAAGAAAATTATTGCAAGTGCATATGTAAACAAGATTATCAAAAGGAAAAAACTTTTATAGCACTAATTCAAATCTTGCAGTTATTATATTTGTAAATGATGCACCCAAATTTACATATATTTGCATACCATTTGCATTATAAATGTTTTCTCATTATATGCCTAGCTATGAATATGGAAGTACTTATCTCCCAAAAACGCTTAGCTTAATATACAAGTAAATTTAAAGCTTCATTGTCTGTGCGCTAAGCACTTATAGATTTTAATAATATATGATTTAATGCATTGATTATTTAAAGCTAGTCATCTTAAATATGTAAATCATTCAAATGCAATCATTTCTAATTTTCAAATTATTTTAAACTATTTATTTATATTGATTTGTCATATGTACTTACGTAATTACAATATTGCTGTAAATGCTAAGTTGCTTTTGGAAAATAATTAATTGTAAGATATTTTTAGCTAAATAATTTTAATAAGGAAGCATTTATATTAATTAGTTCTTTAATGTAATATATTTATCATGTAAATAGCAAATTCATATATTTATTTTATAAATTCATTTATTAAATTTTGGATTTTCTTTCTTTCTTGTTCCATACTTTTATCTATTTTGTTCATGATTGAAGCTGACGAATCTCCTCTAATTTTAATTAGAGATACATGGAATGCTTTTAAGGAATAGTAGTTTAAAAATAAGTATTTTTCATCGAATAATCCAGTTATTACTACAGATGGTGATGTCTACACTTATACATATTGTAACAGTATAAATGGGACAAGTTATATGTATGATGCCCAAAAGACTGAGACTCTAATAAGTATAAATTAAATAATCAATACCTAAAAACATTAAAATGACTTTAATGAGAGATTTTGATCATCTGGTTTCTTCAGTTCCTAATCTATGTCACTACAATCCCAAAATGAACATGAAATAAGAGAAATTCTAATTCTGATGGATGTGATTAGGCTTTAAAAGATTATAGCTTGATTATTAATCAGCTAAAATGTATATAGGATAATACTATTCAAACCATACATTAGTGGAGTCTTATTTATTTATGTCCCTTAATTAACTAAAATGAGTCAGGTTTACAACTTTTAATTTAGTTAGAATAATAATAATTTATTATTATTAGATAATAATCTGTCATAAATGAACTTAATAAAACACCAGTGAAAAAACTCAATATACAATTATTATCTATTGGTTAAAATTTATTGTAATGTTAAACGATAGCCATAAGTTGATAACCAGATGAAAATCTGTATTTATATCCATCTATCAGATACATAAAATTTATAAAATTTGAGGATTTATTATGATTTGAAATTATAATAATATACAATGTAAATGAGTTATCCAAAATATTAAGTTATTGGTTAATTACAATTTTGGATAATTTTTATGATTTTCCTTTGATTGTATATGTGTACCTTAAAATCCAATATCTGCTGACTATTGCACAGGAAGATTAATGATCCAAACACTGTTTTAATCCAATTTAATTGATTATCATAACACAGTGTTCTATAGTATAGGTTTCTCCTCAACATATATATAAAATATCTAGAGTTACTAACTTCCTCTCCAAAGTATTTGTTCGATTTTACCATTATATTTTATTTCTAGAATGATAACAGTGCGATCCACTGTAACATGATATAATTCTTAGGTACTGGGATATACGTAGGCCTTACACATATTTATTAAAAGATTTTGATGACATAAATAATAAAATGATTCTAATATACGTATCATTTAGGTGTAGTAATAGAACTATGAAAAATCAAAATTGGATTGTCTGCAATACAAAAATATCCATTTTAATCATTAATATTAATTTGGTTTCCTTGACGATTTTATTACCATTATCCATAGCCTCTCGTATTATATTTCTGATGAACATGCATATATATATTGCTCAAATCTAAATGCATATATTCGTAATTTCCAATGAAAGCAAATGAATTCTTTATGAGCTAGACTTTTAGTGACACCATGTGGATTAAATTATTACTAAACTTGCCAACTCTTAAATTCTTCTTACTATGCCGAATTGTTAAGTTTTACTTTGATTAATTTACAAGTTTTTATTTAAAAATCATGTACAATTACAAAAAATGATGTGGTATTAATTGTATTTTGGTTGGTATTGAGCCTTTATTTGAGTTTAGACTTACTTTTTAGAGCAGACACTAATTTTCTCTTTAACTAGCCATCTCATATTGTCCTTTAATATATAGATTCATAAGTACATACAACTGTTCCTTTCTCTTTATAACAAGGAAAATTTTATTGAAACAAAACTTTTCGAAATAAGCAATATTTCTATATGAAAAGAACACACTTCAAAGAGAATGAAGAACAAGAGTTTTTCTTTTAATGATCTTGCTTGTTATCTCTTTTCTGTTTCCTAGTAGCATAATATTCACTGCTGTTATATGTGATTTGCACGAGGTGTTGCCTTATAAAATTTATCAAACAATTATTGTTACAATTAAATTTATTTTAATATCACTTATAAGTACATATATATTCAAATTCACACATATTTAAATGTAATGCATTATTTATTTATTAATGTCTTATTGAAATATGTATGTGTAAAATAGATTTAAACTATGACTACCTTTGAAAGTGAAACGTCATTTTAATCGCTATTGAAGTGAAACCTATTTTCTCTAAAATCGAGTGATATTTAAAAAATTAAAATAAATTACATATGATTCTTTTCAAACGATAAGAAATCATATCAGATTATTGCTTCTACATTTATGTTTATAACTAAAAAAAAAGATATATTATTATCATATGATGAGATGAAAATTAAAGAAGACATCAGCTAGGCATTTCAATGATTAATGATCTTATATAAAAAAAATGTTTATAGCGTTTATCTAGGACATGAGTTGGTGGCATATACCCTAACAGCACAATATATGTATACATATATATATTTTAAAAAAAAAATCAAGTCAGATGTCACATGACCTAATTTAATAAGCTTAAATTTACAAATGTTATTTTATGATAATATTAAATAGTGCTATCACATTTATAACATAAAAGCTGTAAAATTAATAACAATTATTAAATGATTATGAGAAATACATTTTCTCGAAAGCGCTCAGCCATTTTAATTGACTAATTGCTATTAATTATACAGCTTTACGTTATAAGTGTGATAGCACTATTTAATATTATCATAATTTGAACAAGCGTAATGCATAAATCTATAATTTATTACTAAATGTTATTTTGCGAGCTCTATATATAACATATTTATATATATGAGATAATTTATTTTGTTAAGTATGGATGTGGAACTTGGTTTATAAATTAGCCAATATGATAATCAATTCAAAATATAACAGTTTTACAAATTTGACATATCTATTGATTACAGTATATAGAATAATTAATTAAAGTGAAAACATTTAATGTATAATAATTTTAAGGATAGATGAAAATCATTTAGCACCATATTTATATGTTGTCATCCAACTATCTTTAAAAGATGAATGTCAAAGCTTGCAAATGTTATTGTCCATAGTTAACGTTTCAATAAGAATTCAAAAAAACTGTCAGAAGTGTTATCATTTTAAGTTGGTTGAATGATGATATAATGGAGATAGTTATTAAAATTTAATAAAGATAGTATTGGGGAGATTTGCATTGACCTATAAAATTATATATATATATTGTAACGTTTATTTATATACGTTGCAAATATATTGGCATTTGGTAAAAGCTAAAAAATAAAAGTAAATTTAGATTATTTTTTTTGACTATAATTTTTTTTTAAAAAAATAACGTACAATGAAAGTTAAATTTTTCTTTCATATTTTTTTTTACTTAACTGGAAATAAAAGTAGAATTAGAGAGAACAAAAGAATTCCAAAAGCAAGTAAAAAGATAAGCTAAAAGAAAAATATTTTAGCTAATTAAACATGGCCGAAAAACTTGATAAAAAAAAAAAAGAGAACTTAGTAATTGAAAAATGATAAAGACTGTATAAGATTATAAACACAAAACGCCATGATATTAGCATGCGCAGAAGTCGGAAAACTGGGCCTCTAGAGAGTATAAAAGGCAGAGATCAGTTTGAAGAACGTCTTGGTTTAGCTGATATTCTTTTGGTTGGTTTTGGATTAGAGAATCCAGACCACTCTACAATGAAAAAGTTATTCATACGAGAGTAGACCGGAGCTTTAGCTGACATCATTACCGATGGACACCAGAGAAGCTTACGCGACTAGCCTATGGAACCAGCACCAAGATCAACTAATAATCAAAGGCCGTGAGCTCAATTCAACCCCGAAAAACTATGCATAGTTATCTACTACTGAATTCACAAAACTTACCGGTAAGTTAAGACTACTTATTCCTGATTGTGACAAAATTAAGTGTTTGCAAACAAATCTTAAAATAATCCCGATAGAGACTTTCATTTTTTCTGTACAAGAGACTTTTGTTTATACCAGAACTTTTTAATTAATTATTTTATTTTATTGATTGTGTCATATTTGAATTAATATGTGTTCTCTCTGATTTACTTGATTAGGAATTCTCATTTTAACTTAAACAGATTTTTAATCTGTTATAATAATAAAAATATTTCTAATATCAATTTTCATTTGTCCGTTATTAATAATAGTTATTATTTTTTTTTATTATTAAATCTATTAGTAGTTTAATAAGATTTAAAAATGTAATTTACCTTTGTCAATATGTTTGAATAAGCCCAGGAATAATAATCTTAAAAAAATAATTCTCGTTACGGTATGATGTAATACCGATTAGTTTAAAAGTATTTTTTTTATATTTGCGAGATGTTATATGATGATTTCAGCGAATTCTTAGGAATTCTGGCGCCCAGACTAAATAAATTAAAAGCTGATTTCGTCAATAGCACAATTCTCAACAATTACTAGGCCGAGTTGATCAGGAAATATAGCTGTGTTTTTAGGATAGAAATACAACTTTCTTCTTTTTTTGACATAGCTTGATCAACTCACGCGCAGTTTATATTAGCGTGTAAAAGCCTAGCAAAACGGAAAACGTTATAATATATACACACACATAGTGTACACATATATTGTTTATAAACAAAGCAAAGCAAAACTCCATATAGTAGTGCCACCTGTGCTAAACAGAGTAATCAATGGATGCCAGAAGGCTTGTGCATAAAATCCCTATCTAATGCCTACTCATCCAATATCCCCAGACTAGTTTCTGGCTTGTGGCCTTCGTCAGTGAGGAGCTTTGGATCTGAGAGAAACTAGTCTGGGGATATTGGATGAGTAGGCATTAGGGGATTTTATGCACAAGCCTTCTGACATCCATTGATTATTCTGTTTAGCACAGGTGGCACTACTATATGGAGTTTTGCTTTGCTTTGTTTATAAACAATTATGTGCTAGTATTGGAGATGTGATCATGTGATGCTTGCTGGTTTAACATATATTGTTTAGTTGTACATAAATGTTTTCATGTAAATTATTTCCTTAAAATTAATTTAGTGACTAGAAAAGATATTTTAATGTAAATATCATGATCGGTTCATTATACTTCCTGGCATTGCTTAAATTATTTTATCTTTTTTATTTTCAAATCATACTGTTGCTTAAAAAGATAAACTAAATCTTTTTTTTTCATGTAATGAAGCTTCTTAATTCAACTCACTCCTTAAAAAATTATGGATAAAATCTAGATGTAAACAGTAAATCTTCAAGATGCATTCTGGCAGAACCTTCTTTTATCAGTTGGCTCAGATTCTTGTCCATACATCATCAATCAATCTATATAAAACTAAAACAAATAACTAATTATATTTACAATTATTTAATTATTAACCTGGCTTTCATCTCATATTGAGATCTTTTCAAGATACTTGACCATTGTATATATCATCGTCGTAGTTTAATATTTATCCATATCAAAACAATTGTACTTTACAAGCGTGACTCCACTTAAATGACACATTTTAAAGATGTTGTTTAGGACAAATATTAATGATTATTTTCTAGTAATTTTTTGTTAATCTATAAATTATTTGAATTTCTCAGATATAATGTTTAAACCCAGTTTAGACTAATAAAAAATATTTAGAAAATAATCTATTCTAAATGATGCTATTAAAGTAAGTGCATTTAAGTGAACCACACTTGTAAATTACATGCATGATCAAGAAAAAGCAGGAGGTATATATTCATGCTTGAATTAATAAATAATATATTAAATTTTGGTACTTGTGACTTTTGACCCATGTGGCCACCAGAGGCACTGGTCGGGGTCAACCCCAGAAATATTTAGACTAAATGATGTTGTCATAATGAGTGCATTTAAATGAAGTCACAATCGTAAATTCAATTACAGATTTTTAAATAATTTAACAGTGACTGAATATGATCATGTCTTTTTTTGTTTTGTTTTTACAGTCACATAAGCAACATGCATGATTGAATTACTAAAATTATTAAAAATATTAATTATTAAAAATGAGAGTAACTTGCTTCCACATTTTTTAGCTTGCTTTTATGTTACTTATTTACTTTTTTCTCCATTTACTATCATTTATTTATTATCTTTATGTGATTCGTTGCATTAGCAAAGTGAGGGATTAAAGGACAAAGATTCCTGATTTAAAACTCAGTTATGTTGTTTCTAATGCACAAACTTCATATGACCTTCCAAGCTACAAACTATTGGGTTTTTTTTAATTGATTCACTGGTACACTAGCAGTTATAGGACTTGCCACTACCATTGTATTAGCTTTTATTGTATATAATAAATATTTTTTTTATTAAGATAAATATAATTGGCAATCTCTGTGATTGGATAAGTTTAATCTCTCGTACAGAAATTCAAAGATCTTTGCAATAATAATTACAGTATATATTGTTGAATATAAAATAACATACAAATTAAATTTTTTCTTATATTATGAACAAAACTTAAAAAAGAAAAGGCAGAACAATTTTAATTATATTAATATACCCTCAAACCCAAATGCACTTATCAGATTACTTTATATTTCATTTTTAACTAAGGTTTCTAAATTAATGTTTTAGCTACAAATTTAATTCATGTTTATTCTTAGAAATGTAGAGTGAAACTGTCTTCAGTAGTTGTACATTTTTTAATGAAATTAGAAAAGAAATTAACAATATTCAATTTTTTAAAAAATGTTGATCATTTCCATAAATAGATTAAATCATAGTAAGTTTTTGAAGCCATATAATCTTCATTATCTTATTTAATACATTCTTAATGACATTATGTATGACATAAGTTTGATTTAATCTTAAATTATGATAAATTCATACATTAGATCTGAATTAAATATATTTTTAGTTGATACATATTAAATGCAAATTGTTGTAATGCTCAATCCAATCTAGATAAGATGGCATTTGAAGTAGTTCATTTTTAGAAGGCAAGGTAAGATAAGCCATTTCCTCTATTATTCGCCATGTGGTAGTTAATGGAATTTTAAAAAAATATGTTGATTAGTAGAAATGGTTATAAACTTTTCTAGACTTGATTGCTATTTTTTTTTTATATGTATACCATACTATGAAATTTCAAATAAATTGCTTTTAAAGTGAACTCTCAAAAAGATCTGTTTACATTTCTATATTTGGAATATACCTTGTTTTTAACACTTTTCTTGTAAGTCAATTTTCATCCAATTTCCAATTTAGTTGAAACTTTGTATACATATATATTCCCAATGACAATATATTTTTTTACAGTTTGCAAACAGTTTTAGTAAAAATTTAAATTTTTGATGTTATATGTAACATTGTTGCTAACGGTTTTTAATGTTATTTCTTGTAATTCAAAACTGAATGATTTGTTGAAAACCTATGCAATTTCTTTCAATGTTTTCAAAGTTTGATATTTTCAACTTATAATTTAAATAAATTCATCTTGTAATTACTCTTGATTTTGACTGGTATTTTTAGTTTACCAAGAAAATTCGGTTATTTTCTCTTAGCGTGTTGAAACCGCTTGAGGGCATAATTTCCATGCAAATGCACAGAAATATGCTGTTTAAGTGGCCGCGCTGCTATATAACATTCTATTCCAATGGTTAAGCATAGAAATAGTCCATTTACTTGTCTGCGGTGCCTTTTTCGTTTATTCTGCTGCAGAGGATGTCGCCACTTATGGTGAACTTTGTGTTACGCAATTTATATGAACTAATCCCATTTTAAATTTAGCTACGGTATCTATTTCTATGCTACAGCACAGATAATAGAACGTATTATTCTGCCGCAGTTTATACGAACAATCCCATTATTAACATATACGGATACAGGTATTTACAGCACAGAAGTAAGGTGTTTATTCTGCCACAACACCGCCTACTGTGGGCTTTGTGTTAGCAGTTTCTATGAACAATCCCATTTTAAATTTCGCTACGATTTTTGTGAGGGTGTCTGTAATTGAAACTGTCAAAAGTCTTCAAATTTGCATGCCCAAGTCATTATTTTCCAAATCCAATGATGTAGTATGAGGTAATAAAAATTGTGGAAACTTTGCCCCGCTTCTCTAGACAAAGGTGACACTTTAATTAATTGTCAAAGGGGAGGGGTAAGCGTGATTTTTATGAAATCACGCTAAAATTCACGTTTGCGTGAGATAAATCGCGAGACCAATTGAAAATACCGGCTTTATTTTTGGCCATGATGCTGTTTTGAATAAATTCTTTCTTTTTATTCTTATTAAAATTACAAATTTTATTTGCGTGGCCACGATGTTGTTTTGGGGAAATTATTTCGTTGTATTCTTGTCAAAATTAACAATTTTATTTGTGTGGCCACAATGTTTTTGTTTTGGAGAAATTATTTATTTTTTTGCATGTTAAAATTTGATTTGCGGTCGCCACGATATTGTTTTTATTTGATTTTATTCTGTTAAAATTACAAATTTTATTTTATAAAAATAAAAATTAAAAAAAAAAAAGGTTTATCCAATTTATTTTTTATTTCTTTTAGATAAATTTCATTATTTATGATTTTATTGTAAATCAAAAAAAGTACTATAAAGTTGAAATAAAAAGAACAATGGCCCGGTAACATTATAATTCTGTATGTTTACATAGAAATTACACCCTCAAGCAGTTTCAACACGCTAAAAGAAAACTCAGTCTTGAACAATAATGAATTATAAAAATAAAGAAATATCAGCAAACTGATTTTATTCACATAAATGCATTAAAAAGTAAAAAATAAAATTTTCTTCAGCTTTCACATTATTCTTGATATTAATGCGACCAGAAATAAATGTGTATGACGTTCATGTTCAGAAATATTTTTTGTTCACATATCATTAAATGTATTTATGTGAATAAATATATTTCTTTATTTATTTTTAATAACTTTATTATACAAAGAAATTTTAGTTTTGGAATTAAAAATTAGTCAAGATTATTAAAGAATCCATATATCATTATGATCCTAGGCATTTTAATTATAGACACCATTATTTTTATTTATATCAAGATGATATCTTTATTATTCCTAAATTCTAAAGAGTTGTTTTTTGTTGTTTTTTTTTTAATATGAAGATTTTGAAGATAGTGATGAAGATGAATCATTTGAAATAAATCTTTTTCCCAAAATAAAAACCATTGCTGATCATGATGATGATGAAGAGGAAAGGTTTGATACCCAACATAATTTTGATGATTTACCTGGATTAGGACGTAAGTATTCAAAATATTTTTGATTTCAAAGTAAGAAATTATTATGATAATTTCTTTTTAATCTTGTGATAAACTCTGCTTGGTTGCCATATTAGTAACAGCTATGGCAGCGGTTCTCAACCTTTGGGTCATGACTCCTTTGAGCGTTGAACAACCTTTTCACAGGGGTCACCTAACCATTAGAAAACATATATTTTTGATTCATAACAGTAGCAAAATTACAGGTCGGGGATCACCACAACATAAGGGTCACGGCATTAGGAAGGTTGAGAGCCACTAAGCTGTGGTTTAATAGAATTTCTCTTGGTCGTGAAACTAGTATGGTGATATTTATTTATTGTGTTTGTGTATGGTGTTTCATATTAAAGAAGTTTATTGAAGAGATGTAAATGAAATTTCATACATATTGCTGCTGAAGGAGAATATTGCTAATTCCAAACATAAATTTGAATTATTAAATATAAATAAAATAAAAAAAACTGACACACATACTATTACCTTCATTTATGATTTGATTAAAAAAACTTAACATTCTTAACAGTAGGAATAATAAACTTACATTATTCATATACAAAAAAAAAAAAGTAATTGAGAAGTAAGAAATTATAGACCTATAAGCATTTTAGTACTTTATAAATTTTCATTAAAGTTTTATAATGAGATATTATTTTATATAGCGCTATGTTTTTTATGTAATAGTAATATTAGTGATTAAGCCAATGCACATACGCTTTAAAGATAAATTATAAATGAATACTCAATTTTTCCAGACACGAGATATAGTATTTTAGAAAGAATGGAATGAATCCACCCATTCTTTCGACCCAACTGTTTATGTAGGGGCAAATCTTAAGTGTGTGGAAATAAGAGCGTGAAGGTGTTACACGATCACTTTAAATTACATTTGTTATGTTTGCACGAATGTCACTTGCGAAATCTTTACAATTTACGAACCGTCATTCTTTAGTCGAAATTAAACATATGCAAAAGATTTGAAAATTGGGCTATGCCTAACCAAGAGAACAAACAGGATTCAGAAATGAGTTTTACAATTTCGATTATATATAAATAATAAATGAGGTATTTTATTATTATAATAATTATAAACTAAATTTATTTATCGTGAAAAACTTTTGATTCTATATATACATTAGTTATAGTTAATGCTTTAAAAAATCAAAGTTGAAGACCTGTATTGATTTTAATGAAAATACAAAAATATGATGCCAACATAAAATTACAAGAAATTGTAAATCAAGGTTAGACCCATTTTACAAGTAATTATTTGAAAACATTGAGTGATCAATGGGATGACATCTCATATTGATCCCTTATCTAATTAATCTTATGGTGTAATTACATATTACTTTGTTTTGCTGTGTATTGTTATCATTATCTTGTGAAATTCAGAATAAAATCAAGTGATATCAAGATGGATGCAATTTTTCCAAAATTGTTTTTTAATAAAAAAAATTTTAAAAATGAACTTTTGGAATAAATGAGAGTATTTAAATCTTTGGTTTGCAGATTATATTAATTATGATACTATGTCTAATGAATTGTTGTCAATAATGTGTCAATTAAATTTAGACAGTTTGATGTTATATTTAATAATGAATTTTGGTAGAACTTTAGCCCATTTCTTCAAGTTCTCGAAGCAAGTATCTTTTCTATTGATAGCATGGATGTTTCCATTAATGTAGAATGCTTATTTATTTTTCTCTTATGATCATTTGATTCTGAGCATAAAATTATGGGATTGGCAGATATGAAGTTGTGCCCGGATTGCTTGGCACACTCCAAAAATTCTGAGCTCTGTTGTTTACTCTAATAAATTACATTTATATTATACTTATAAATTAAGTTTAATTTGCTTATTTAATACTTGAATAAGCAATCTTCTTTCTTTCTTTTTTAACCATTATAGTTATTTAATTAATTTTTTGCAGACCTAAAAAATTTCTTAATCCACAAAAGGCTAAGGACTAAGAGTACTTTTATTGGTATAATGTATTAGTTTTATTTCATCCATTACTTTTGTTTGATGGTGTAAATAATATTAAAGTTGAAATTTTAGATGAAGCTTATTTTTTGGTAGTCCAATTTTATAAAAACATATACAATATCAGTGCAAGAATTTTGGCATAAAAACTATGCTAGTTATATATTTCCATAAATACTTTGTTAATTTGGTTGAGGATGGTGAACTATTAATAAAAATATTCTGATTCCATTATCTTGTTATAAATTCTTATAGATAGATAAAGTTGATTCTCCTTAAATATATATTTACCACATCTTAACCTTTGTTTAAAGAAATAGTACTTATAATGGTGTTTTTTTAAGAAGTATAACCAGTAAGTTCATAATGAACATAGCAATAATAATCATAGAAGTATATATAAATATTTTTTTAGCTTCTAAATCTTAACGAACTATTTAATTATTTTTTTTAGTTAGGTGAAAACATTCAAGGTCAAATAATTAAATGAAATACTATCTTATTACATTAAAAAAATACACTAATTTATTTATTTTTGTTATAAAGTAACTAATAACAAAAATTATGAAAATGTAGTTTTATAACATGCATTCATATATATATATACTAAAGCAGTGGTCTTCAACCACCAGTCAACAGACCGGCACCGGGCCCCAGAAGTTTTCTGTCAGTCCACGCTAGACTGACAAAGTTTGTAATAAAATAATAAGATTTTAAACTTTTCTCAATACCCCCCCCCCCCAAGTAAGATCAAAACCTTTGACTTTTTCAAGTTTCGGTTTTTTTGTGTGTTTAAAAATACAGCCACTTTTTTTTGGCCTATAAGGCGATATCTCTTTGGCCTTTATTTGTATACTGCTGATATACTAAAACTTTTATTTTTAAAACCAATTTTTATTATCTCTTTTTAAAAACAAACCAAAAATATCTTTTGTCTCAGTGAAGACAAAGTATTTCTCAACCCACTCCCCCCAAATAAATTAAAATAAGATCTTTTTTGGCTTTAACTTTTATTTTTGAAATCAATTTTTATCACCTTTTTTTAAAAAGAAAAACAACCAAAAATTTTTTGTGTCTAACTTTTACAAAGTATTTCTCAATCCACCCTTCCCCCCAAATTAAAATAAGATCAAAACGTTTTACTTTTTCAAGTTTTGTTTTCTTTTTTGTTTAAAAATATACCCACTTTTTTTTGGCTTTATTTATATACCGCTAATATATTAAAACTTTTATTTTTAAAACCAATTTCTGTTACCTTTTTTAAAAAATAAAAACAAACAAAAAATAACCTTGGTCTTTATCTTTTGTCTCAGTGAAGTCAAAGTATTTCTCAACCCACTCCCTCCTCCCAAAATTAAAATAAGATCAAAGCTTTTGACTTTTTCAACTTTCGTTGTCTTTTTTATTTTTAAAAATACGGCGACTATATGGCGATTTTTTTTTGGCTTTATTTCTATTATGCGATGCCTATTTTGCCATTTTTAAAAAAAAAATTAATTACACTTTTTGATCCTTTCAACACACCAGCACACAAAAAAAAATTACAGTAACATCAAAACTTCAGACTTTTATACGTTTCGTTTTATTTTTTCAGATTTTAAATACGGCACCTTTTTTTTGTTTTTTGGCTGTACAGTGATTTTAATTACGCGATTTCTATTTTGCTCATACTACTATCAAAACTTCATCTCGTATATTTAATATTAAATACAGGTATTACATTTATCATAATCATTGTCATACATTAAAGATCAGCCTGTCAAGCTATTGTGCATGCGCTTTTACGAGTGTTAATAATAAATGAATACTTTGACTCCCAACACAAGATATAGTATTTAGGAAAGAATAAAATGAATCCACTTATTCTATCCAACTAAAATGCTTATATATGGGCAGCTTAAGTACTGGAAGTCAAAGTATTCATTTATTATTAACACTCGTAAAAAGCGCATGCACAATAGCTTGACAGGCTGATCTTTAATGTATTACAATTTATAAACATGCGCTATATAACATAAATGCTTATTTACATAATCATTGTCATGTAATTACACTAGCTGTGATATTTCCCAACATTCAGGTGAATAACATTTTATTCTTGCATGTTTTAACAATGAAATAATAATCGTAGAAATGCAGGCACATTAATGAGAACGATTGTTATTGTACTGTTTTCTGTAACAGTATGACTGCGTAATTCAGAAAGAGTGTTCAGCATGTGAAGGTCAGCAACACCATTACAATACACAGTAACTAGTGTGCTGTTTTGGCCAGTTATAACAATTATGCTCATCTAAGGCTAAGCAGGTTACATCTTTTAGAAAATTTATCTGTAAACTTCTGCCGGTCCCCGAAATCTTATCCTTATTTTTTCCGGTCTGCAGGTGTGAAAAGGTTGAAGACCACTGTACTAAAGAATAGAAATGAGGAGATAATATCCATGTAAATAGAGATATCTTTTACTTTTGGTCTTTCCAAGAAATTAGGAATTTACTGCTAATTGACAATCCCTGAGGCTAAACAAGTTTTCTCATTAACCTATAATAGGCTCTTTTGATAATTTGGAAACATCAATGGTTAGAGCTTATCTCTATTTATTTACATGAATATCATCTCCTCATTTCTATTCTTTATTATAATAACAATCCATTGAAATATTTACTTCATCCATATATATATATAATATTTTTTATAACCGGTATTATACTTTTACATTTAATATATATATATATTAACATAGCAACATTTAAATGAAATTTAAGTGGAGGTAAACTTATTTCTCTCTAGCATTAAAAATAGAGTGTTTAAGCTTATATGCAGCTAAAGGGAGATTAATCTATTTCTGTTTATATAAATTTATTCTGCTAGAGTTTTTTTTTTAAAGCACTTATTTACAAATCACTTTTTAATAATTACATAAATGATTATTAATCATTCTTCATTAGGTTAAAAATTTTATATTTCATTGAAGCTGAGTGATAAACTTTAAATTTTATTGAGATTCAAAATATTTTCCTTTATAAATGTATATTTTGTCCTTTTATTCATGATTTATTTTCGTAGAAACTACAATTCATCTTAATTTTATATTTCAAAAGGCAAATGTTGTACATATGCTTAGTAATAAAAAAAATACATTCTTTCAAAACAAATTTCTATAATACACATCATCATTAAATACATAACATGAAGATGTGGCATTTGGGGAATTGTCAATTTAGCTAAGTAAGAAGAATTGATAAATTGAAATACATCTTAAAGGCCATTATCATGTATTTTTCCCTAATGGGAGAAAAAATATGCCAACAGTATATACATTTTTTAAAATATAAGATTGAGGTAGATTTCTACAGTATACACCGTGTGTTCCAATGAAAAGGTGACCGGTTTTCTTTCCCAGCTGCCTATGTTGCCATCTCTGAATCAATGCGTGTGCTATGTAATAACATAGTATAATTATTTTTTACAAAAATTTTAAGATATTAGCTGAATCACTAGTTGTTGTGTATACTGTAGTATGACCATAAGTAATATTCATGGTCGCTGAAGAATAACATACATTATATTTATTATTCTTAATAGAAATATAAATATATACAACATTTATATACAATACTTTGCCTCTCTTAAGATTGGAAAATTATACAAGTTTAGCTATTAGTGGTACAACTAAAATATTTGAGGAGTGCAGTGACTTCCTTGTTGATACTCTGTCACTTCCAGCCTACTGGTAGCTTGTTTCATGTGCAGATAGAATGATGACTATAGGTAGCAATTTCCAGTTCCAAGTTTGATCTTGTTTTTTACTCTTAAATGGACCTTGTTCTTACTGAAAATAAACGGATTCACTGACACAGTTCTCCAATTGACCTGTCTATGCTATTGGCTATTTATTTAATTTTATTATTATTTCATTATTATCAAACATCACATGATCATTATTTCTTATTATAACTTAAATACAATGTTTGATAAGATTGTAGTAAGGACAAGTCCATTATTTGAGAGTAAGCGTAAGAGGAATTAGGGTAGGTTCACAATACTAATTATGACACGAAATGTGACAATTTGTTTCTTACCTTTGTCGACCCTCTGTGACTTATGACTTCACTGCCAGACATTTTTTGTATCATTTTAAACATTTTAGTAGTTTTCCTAATTTAAAACAAAATTTAATATTGATGCATTTTTCAATTACGGTTTAAGGTATGAAACACAGTCACATTTCATGTCATACTCATGAACCAGACATGCTAGCACGTTAACATTTTTTTGGTGAATATGTTGATTCAGAGTCAACGCTGCAGGCAGCTTGGAAAGAGAACCAGTTATCTTTTTACTGAGACACACTGCATATATATAATTTTATACTAGTTTTAAGTTGTCTGTAAATACAAAACAATCATAGACTTTGCATATATTTTTATTCAATTCTTCTGTAGTGATAAATTTCAAAGCATAATTTTTTAATGTTATAAATTTTAGGAAGTAGTGAACGTGATCAGCTAGTTTACCCACCACATATAATCTAATTCTGACATTTTTATATATTAGAATATTTTTTTTGTAGTTGATCTTTCTGATTCAGATAACTTAGAAGCAGCAGATGAGGATGGATTTGATGAAGGTAAGTTATGTACTCATTTTCTTTAAAAATTTCATATTTAAAATTTTTACATTTATAACTTCTCGTCTGCATAAACTTGCGCACACATTTGTATGTAAACAACATTGCTTTATCGTTTAATAGCTATCTCAATCAATTGAATTGTTAGTATCAAGAATTTTATTTTTAATAATATATTAATAAAAAGAATATCAGTTCATCAAGCGTTGATGGCCTAGTGGTTTGCATAGCTGCCTTCCAAGCAGCTGGCCCGGGTTCGTTTCCCGGTCAACGCTTTGACATATATAAAAAAAAAAGAATATTAGTTCAGTAATCAAAATATTGGATAAATATAAATTAGATAGTCATACAAAAATTATACCCTGATCTACAGTTTAACCCACAGATTCAATAATTCACACTTCAAACAAATATTAAACAAAAAAATTGAAAACTAATTATTTTCATTGGTATTATTATGGCATAGCGATAGCTATTTTTTGTCTTGCGCACTTTGCCACAATGTTGCAATTTTAGTGTTAACGTTTTTACTATAATATATTTCTATTTATGAATTTGATAATTAAAATTTTATTAAAATAGTAGAAAGGGTAAAGAAATTTGAGCTAAGTGTTCCTGGATCTGCTAGAATTACACCTGCAGTAAATGATAGGTATTTAAGATTAAAAAAGGTATTAAATTTGTGCTAGAAAATATGAACATAAGAGGATATTGCGGTAAAATGTCACAAATTGCATCAGAATATGATGAATCTATACAATGACTTTAGCAAGGAATCTATTGAAAAGAATGACATAAAGTCATTTACTACAAGAAAAAGATGTTTACATCAATTCAGAAATTAATATCAACAACATCACATCATTGTCTCAGCTCACTCAATATACTTCCAAGAACATTAGTCTTCATTCTACTTTAAAGCTATGTAGTGTAAACCTGAGTAATCAAAGCATACTAAATGATATAGAGCTATAATATTCACATTGCATACTGTCTTAAAACTGGAACACTTTAACATTTAGCAGCCATCTTTTACTATATTATGCTATTTAAGCTAATAATCTGTGGAATTATAAAGTTTTTATAACCCAAGTCCATTTACTTGTTTAGTTATAAAAGATCTAATGCCAAGTTAGTTACTATATATTTTAGTGATCTCAGTTTTATGCCAACTATGGGCATTTATTCTTTAATTATATTTTAAATACAAGTATATTTTACGTATCGGGAGTCTAGATGTAATATAGGGAATTTGAACACAGACTTTCAAGCTTCCTTAGACCCTTCACTCTATCTCATACAACCGACACACAATACCACACGCATGTGAAAAAAGATAAATAATCTCCAATATATATATTTGGTGCTGAACCAGCATCTGTCATTTGGTCCAAATCATCATCTTCCACACACACACACACATATAATCAGTGCTCAGTTTATATTAAGATAGCAAATCTTCATACTTTGTTGTACAGGATTCAATCTATTTCACCCTCCAACTGTTACTGTTGAAAGTCTGATGATGGAATACCCAAATCTCTTGTTTTAATGCCAATATTATTGTCATACCTATGTTGACTTTAAATCACTCTGACCCCTCATGTATAGGACCTTGTGCATTTTAAATATACAGAAGAGACATGGGCAGAATACAGCCTGAATTATAATATTTTAAATACAAGTATATTTTACATACCTGGAGTCTATATGTAATATAAAGCATTTGAACACAGGCTTTCAAAGTCAACATGGGCATGACAATAATATTGGCATTAACAAGGGATTTGGGTGTTCCATCATCAGATTTTCAATGATATGGATGGCTGAACAATTGGATGGTGGAGTAGATTGAAGCATATCCATTAAAGTGTGAAGATTTGCTATGATAATATAAACCAAGCACTGATTATATATGTGTGTGGGAGATGGTTCAGCACCAAATACATATATTGGAGATTATTTATTTTTTTCACATGTGTGTTGGTTATATAAGATAAAGTGAATGGCAGAAGGGAGCTTGAATGTCTGTGTTTAAATTCCCCATATATTATTCTTTAGTTAATAAATATATGAGTAAGCTGAAAAAGTTCTTGATTTTTCAAAGAATAGAAATTTCCACAATTAGCTTAAAACTGAAGTCATTAAAATACTGTATCTATTGTCAGATCTATTATATAATTGTACAAGTAAATTACTTAAGATTCAAAAATATTAGTTTTTTTTTTAATTTCAGATTATTAGTTTGAATAGTATAAAGGGTTAAAAGGTGGCTATTAAATACATTAGTTCTAACTTTGAGTCCTAAATCCTTGTTGACGAAGGCAGGTGAAGCAAATTGTTCTCAGGTTTGGGAATTGGTTAGAAGTTAACAACAAAGCACCTCAGGGAATTTTTTTTAAGCATAGTAGTGTCTCTGTCATCATTAACTTTTCGTTTTGAGGCCATTTTAAAAGAAAGCTTAATGTTCTAATTCACATTATAAATATTACTGTTTAATATTTGATATACAGCTTTTGAATACCTGTACCTTAAATGTAAATATAAGAGGCTTTGAACTCAAACTTTCACTCAACCTTCAACTCTCCATGCTATCTTATACACTGATACACCTGACCCCACCTGCATCTAAAAGATAAATAATCACCAATATACGTATTTCGGGCTAAACCAGCACTCGTCAGTTGCTCCATATTATCATCTCGACACATATATACAATCAGTGCTTAGCTTTATATTAAGATAGCAAACCTTCATACTTTAATGAACAGGCCCCACCCTCCAACTCTTCAGCCGTCCATATCATTGAAAATCTGAATATGGAATGCTCAAAACTTACACTAATGCCAACATTGTTGTCTGCCTATCCCTCATATATGTATGTAAATGAATTATGTTCTATACATGAGGGATCAGAGTGATCTATGGTCAACATGGTTGGAACAACAATGTCGAAATATTAATGTTGTATTTTATGATATCATAAGAAAATGGCTGCAAACTATCAGACGAATACTATATATTTTAAATGTACAAATTTAATAGTTTTACGCTTTCATTTCATCATTACCAAATTTTCATTACAAGAAAAATGAAGATTAATAAGTTTTATTTTTTGAGAGAGAGTGTGTGATCAAGTCAACACATTCGCATATGGACATACCAAGAAATGTGCTCCCTGTCTCAGTTTTTTACTTCTTTTTTTTTTTTTGTAAATGCATTTTATTTTTTCTTAATTATTTTTTGTTGATATCTTAATGTGAACATATCATAGATATATTCCTATTTTATGTATACAATTAATTAATTAAAAAGGAGGTTGCCTTGACAACAGTTTGAAATTGTTGATTTTTATTGATATTGGGATTGTCTAAGTGTTGACTGATTTTTAATGATTATTTTTCCATTTAGCTTTGAGCATTATTACACTTATTATTTAAGTAATATTTTGGATGCAATTTGAAATTTATAATTGCAGTTTGTAATGTTATAATTGACTATTTATTAGTCTGTATTCAAAATAGGTTATATTTGCCTGTTTAAAGAGGTTTGTTTAAACTTCTTTGTATCAATAATTTCAATCTCTGTGGTCAGGTTGCAATCTTGTCTATATAAGTATATTAGACCATTAATAAAGGTGATATTCTATGTATATTGTTAAAAAGAAGGTTGCCTTGACAACAGTTTGAAATTCTTGATTGTCATTGATATTTGGGATTGTCTAAGTGTTGACTGGTTTTTAATAATTAATTAATTAAATACTATATTAATATATAATAATGTTAATGTTATTTGCCTATATCCTTTATAAAAAAATTTCAATTCTTCAAGCAGCATCATTCAAGCTTTAAGATCATGTTGAACTTTGCAAGCTTCTGGAACTACTTGGGGATATCAGATTTGATACATGTCTAGCAAGAAGTTAATTGATTTTTTTATAAATTAAACGTTGCTGCTTGAAATATTGGAAAATTTCTATTAGAGGGAATAGTTAAATAACGTTCGAATTATTATATATATTAAAAACTCATGCAGTATTCTAAATTTTTCTTAACTAATTTCATTAGATTAGAAAATTACTACGTAATAAATCGAAAGATTTCACGTTGTTTATTTATATATAATATTTAGTGAATTAAATGTGAAGATAATGTGAAGGTATTTAAAGCTTCATGCTCTTAGTTCAAAATGCTTGAGTCTGGCTTATTTATATATAAATTTAAATAGAGAAGAAGGTGGGTTCCATCTTTTTCTCATAAAATCTTTGACTTTTGTTTTGAATTGGAAGTTCCTTGTGCAGTCATTATTACTAACTGATTGGCTGTCATTTAAGCATTTTTAAGGCACATCTGTCAAAGGTTTCAGTCTTTCACGTTATTATTTAACTAATTTTATTACTATTTTAATATATAATTTTTTAATTAAAATGTCTCATAGATATGTACATACTGTATATACATGTTAAAACATTTATTATATAAGGTTCCCTAAAATCCATGGATTCTTGCATAGAAGGCTTGGAAACAATTGATGCAGATACTGAATAAATATTTTTTTTAAAAAAAGATAATTTATTCTTATAATTATTATACAGATGATTTTTATTTAATTTGATTCGAATACAATATGCAAAACAGTATTCCATTTCTGCTTGCTTATTTTATTCGCTCACATAATTACAATTGTCACTAATTTTATTTTACACATTATATGTGCCATGTTTAAATAAAGAAATATGGAGAATTTCAACCAGGAATGTGATTACAAAAAATGTCTTGAGAGCGGAAGTTATAATGATTCAAGAGTTTAAGGAGTCAGTATGCAAAAGGAATATAAAAAAAAAAACTGAAACGTTTATTAGTAACTGAAGTTGGTGGAATATTTTAATTAATCAGCACTAAAAGTTGCCCCAAATTTAAGTGGACAGAGAAATCTCAATAAAACCTATCTTTGCATTTTGGTAATCAATCATCTAAAATTTATAATAACAATAATTTTTTTAAAAAAAGCATTGGATCCACTTTGTGAGTATCATTAAAACTCTTGAGAAAGAAAATTTTAGTGAAACTTGTATTTAAAAAAAGCAGCCGTCTCAAAACTCATGAGGCCATGCTAAATGTTGTTTGCCCTGGCTAGCAGTAGTGATGTAATGTAGTGCACTGTGACTTCTTATACGGACTCAGGAATCTCTCAACAATTATGTCCAGAGAAACCTGTTAGCCACTTTGACTTCCTTTTCCATTTTCCATATTCTTCTCTATCCTGCTCCATCCCATTTCCACAACATAATCTTTGTCAACTCCATAGTACGAGCGATACTCGTGTCCCTGACATCCAGTGAGAATATAACCAAACCATAACTGAAGTAGTGAAGAACATTAAAGGAGAAACTAAATTAGTAATTATAGAAAAGGAAACTATGAATTCAAAGAAAGCACCAAATAAAAACCAGAAATTTAATGTATATTTCTGCAAGAGGGAAGGACATCCGCATATGTAAAACAAAATTATCCATTTGAGAAAATTAACACAATCACTAGAGATTCATGGCAAAAATAATGCTTATGAGTCGAAATAATATTATAGAGTGATTTAATTATGTAAAGAAAATCACCTGTGGATGAAGTTGAAGGAATATGTAGCATCAACATAATTTCTGTGAAATCATGTATTGCAGTGCACTTATTCTTAAGATTGTATTTTACTGGCATTTAGAATGATCTATATAAAAAATATTTATTGGCGCAAGAATAGCCTGCAAGCACAACCTCAGTATTAAATCTTACAAAATAAGGTAGATATATCCATATCGTAATGTCATATTTGTTAATAAGAACCCCAGTAAAATTAATAGGAGAATAAAACTCAATCAAACATATTATATTCTTGAATTAAAATTCAACAAAAAATTTGCTGAGGCTTTACAGGTAATCAAAAATTTTGACATTTATCATCATCATTGTCAACCATTATCAGTCTAATGCAGGATGAAGGTCTCCAAGTTCAATCCATCTTCTCCGATCCCTAAACTCTCTTCTCCACATCACCCCTGCACACTTTTTTATTTCATTTATCCATCTCATATGTAGTCTCTTTCTGGGTCTTTTATAATCTCTTGGAATCCAATTTAAGATTTCAATTGTCCATCTATTATCTCTTCTAGAAATATGTCCAGCCCAATTCTATTTCAGGCTTTTAATTCTTTTAACAATGTCAGTAATACCTGTTTGTTCTCTTGCCCATATATTGCGTTTTTGATCTCTTCTTGTTATTCCTAACATGCATCTCTCCATACTTCTTTGAGTGGTCTAAAATCTCTGTATTGCTCTTTTATTAAGTGTCTGAGTCTCAGATCCATAAATAAGAATTGGTAAAACACATTTATTAAAAATCATCCTTTTTAAACACATAGGTATATTTCCTTTTAATGTTAAGTTATTTCTACCAAAAGCACTCCAACTAAGTTTAATTCTATGATTAATTTCATCCATTATGTTTCCATCTGTAATAATAATCTGATTAAGGTATTTGTAATTAACTTCTTCTAACTCATCATAATCAATCTTTATTTTAATCATTTTAGAAAATCCATTGAACATTACTTTAGTCTTTTTAACATTTATCTTTATCTCTATTTTCTAACTTCCATCTGATAACTCTTGTAACATTTCTTGTAGCTCTAAAGCATTATTTGCAAAAACAACTACATCATCTGCAAAATCTAAATGACTTAAATAATCTCCATTTACTTTTACTCCTTTAGCTTCCCATTTTAATCCAAAAAATACTTCTTGCAACACTGCTGTAAAAAGCTTTGGAGATATGGAGTCACCCTGTCTTACACCCTTCTCAATGTTGACTTTCCTACTATCATTATGTAATCTAATTGTTGCTGTTGCATTTTTATAAATATTCTTTAAAATATGATAATATCCTGGATCTATACCTTGATGATCCAATGCTTTAATCACTGATGAAATGCTTACAGAATCAAATGTCTTTTCATAATCTACAAATCCAAAGCATAATGGCAACTCAATTTCTCTCAGTACTTGGATATCATCTACTGTACTAAAATCACTTTTAACTCCTGCTTTTTTTTTTGGTTGGTTGAAATCCAGTGTTCTCTGTAGACAAGTTGTAATTATCTTGGTAAAAATTTGATAAAAAGACTGATACGTCCATAATTTCTAATATATTCTTTATTACCTTTTTTTACATATTAAGATTGCATTCTCCCAATCATCTGTCACATCTTTATCATTTAGAGATTTGATATATAACTTTGTCAAAATTTTTCCTATTTATTCATGTGCTTCTTTTAATATATTGTTTATAATTCCATCATTACCTGGAACTTTTCCCTTCTTCATAAATTTAATTGAAGGTCTTACTTGTTCATTTAAAATCCTGGGCCATTCAGATGTAATAGATGTAGAAGGTTCTTGTTCTTTATTATTATATAATTCTTGATAGAACTCTTCTAGCCATTTCATAATGTCATCTCTTTTTAGTAATAGTTTCATCTTTTTTTCTTATTGCAGATATAAGATTCCTACCAATACCAAAATATTGTTTTACACTCTTAAGACATTCTCTTCTACAGCTTTTTTTATTAGTTCACAATTATACTTTTTTTATATCATTATCAACTCTTTTTTGCACCATTTTACAAAATTCAAGATATTCAATCCTTCTTAATGCATCATTTTTATATATCTTCATATTCCTTCTTTTCTTCGTAAATTCTATAGTCTCTAGAAATTTTATTGGTCAATTACTGCTTTTTCTAGCAGCTATCTTTGTAGCAGTTCAAAATCTACTAAATGATTTGCAGTTCTAATTTAAATTTATGAGAATGTTTCTGAAGATTAGGAATATCAACTGTAAATATTATTTTTCTTAATAATTTTTATCTCTAGTTTTGCATTAACATGTATCTTAAATCTCACTAATCGATGACCACTTTCTGTGTTGAATTTATTAAGAACATTACAATCTTGAAATATGAATTTTCTGTTAGTCACAATATAATCCAATTCTGCTTTTTATTTGGGTGCTTCCATGTCCATTTCCTTTTAATATTTTTTTTAAAAAAAGAATTCATAATATAAAGTTTTTCTTTTTCTGCAAACTCCATATATTTATGTCCTCTCTAATTTCTATTACCATAACCAAATTTATCTACAGTACTTTCATCTTTCAATTGTTTACCAATTCTAGCATTAAAGTCTCCCATAACAATTTTAAAATGTTGTTTAGTCTGATCAAAAGCCTTTTGTACATCCATATAAAAATCTTGTATTATTTCATCACTATGAGAACTTGTTGGGCATAAATCTGAATTATCTGCATTTGGTATCTGCTATTAAAACTAATCTTGCCACTGACTGATGTATCATCCATCTCCACAATGTTGTTGTTCTATTTTTTATTTATAATGAATCCTGTTCTATTTGTACTTCCAATATTTATGCCTTTGTAGTAGCATGCATATCCATTTTTTAAATCAGTTATCTTTTCTTCTAACTTCCCAAAGTTCAATAATATCCCATTTAATATGAGACAGTTCTTCTTCCAATCTTCCTTCACTTGAAAGTGATCTGCAGTTGTGAGTACCTAAATAAAAAATCATCATCAAATCGCAGTCTGGGTTCACAATCAGGGGATTCTTAGCACCCTCCGCCTTTGACCACCAATCGCTGCCTTGGTTGATGACTTTACAACCTCCTGGGAATAAGGGCTATGATTTATTTTTGTCTGTCATGATTGTATATATCTATTAGGAAAAAAAAAATTCATTCTGCCTTATCAGGCAACTGAGAAGAAAGACTAAAGTGTTTCTTGATCTTCAACTCAGAGGTAAAAAGCCAATAAAATTATTTATGAAGAAATATGAAATAAAAGAGAAAAATCAAGCACTATATATGATACATGGAAACAACATCTGGGGGATAAAATAAAACATTTTTCTGTTGTTTTTATCTATTTTATGTTTAGTTCAAAACAAAGTCTTTAACATTATTGCAAAAGCTTAGCAACAATTCTTGTTGATAATATTTGAATAATCTCAAAATATATTCATTTGTAATTAGATGTATGTATGCATGTTTTACATACTTATATCTATACTTAAATCTTAAATATTGTTTCTATATACAAAATGGCTATTAAAAATATAAGATATCAACTAATAGAAATAAATAATTGGATAGAACTGTCTACATTAGAGAGAAGCCATTAAGAATAGTTGTTGCTTTGCAATTATAATTAAAATTAGCCCCAAATGAGACATTTGATAATCGTATAATTAGTTTGGAAGTCCTAGGTATATCTATTTCTGATCATTGTTGTCTAAGTTCTACCCAATTTATTTATATTTATTTGTGTGTGTGCAAAAGTAGTATCAAACTGTTTGAAATAGTTTTACAGAACTTGAATTTTAATGTTAATTTTGAAGATTTTCAAATACATACATCATTTATATGTACATAAAAAAACCTTCTGATATTCATATACAACCATGCTTACTAAAATATGTGTGGAATGAAGCTTTTTTAAAAAATACTTATCTTGAATGATTTCGTATTTTGTTTTTTATATAAGGCCTAAATTTAAACAATTTTTTAAATTGTTATTTAAAAATTTCTGCTACTTTTAGATAATTATTAAATTTTTATATAAAAACTTTTAGTATTCCTTTTATTTACAGTGAAACCTGTAACTAAAATTTCGTATACCTCCAATTCACAACCAGACAAGAAATTGATTGGTTATAGCCAAATGTTTGGTAATCACATAGGTCAAATCATGTTATGTCTAACCATGTTGGTGGCGCTAGTTATTGTTATATATGTTGTCTATCTCAACAACCCTACAGTAAGTATTTGCTAACCTAAGCCTTAACATCACATGATCACCATTTC
Source organism: Epiperipatus broadwayi (assembly GCA_028023455.1). Classification (NCBI taxonomy): domain Eukaryota; kingdom Metazoa; phylum Onychophora; class Udeonychophora; order Euonychophora; family Peripatidae; genus Epiperipatus; species Epiperipatus broadwayi. The sequence goes on from JAQFVV010006228.1 coordinate 4,500,564, forward strand.
TTATGCTTGCTCATAACTGTTATTAAAACAGGCAAAACTCTCCATCCATTGATTATTTTGGCTTGCACTGAATGGCGCAACTGCATGGAGAGTTTTGCCTATTTTAATGTAAGCCTTAACTTATTTATGCATGTTAACTTTCCTATATTAGATGAAGTACTTTTCATTTTATGCATTTTGTAATTTTTTTTTTATCTAAACAACCTAAATAATTTATGTTAAATTGTATCACATACTTATTTTAATAGAAATCACCAAAAATGTACTAATATTTTTCAAATATAACTGACATGGATATCGTTTTAGTTTGTTTTAAATTAAATTTAAACTTAAAAGAATATTTGTCGTATAACAAAATCATAATATCGCAATTCGGCAATTGTTAAAACAGAGAATCTTTAATAAATAAAACCATTATTGCCAAGCGCTTTCAATTCCTACAAGTTCTTATCAAGCAATTGCCGAATTGTTATATTGTGATTCATAAGTTGTATTAACAGAAGTATTATATTTATTCATATAACAAGACAACAAAAAAAAATTATACGAAAGCAAAATATTTAAATAAATTAATATGTAGCATAATAAAGACCTCTTTTGTGAGATTTCACTATAACATGTAACCAGTGGTTAACAAGGAAATTATTCTTATTTTATTCTTGCTTATTCTAAAAAAAAGAAAATAGGCAAACCATCTATTATATTGTAAATTTCACATGATCACCATTTCTTATGCTTGCTTATAACTATTTTTAAACAGGAAAAACTCACTATACGTATTGCCATTCACAGCAAGCTAGAGTAATCAATGGATGAGTAGGCACTAGATGGGGATTTTATGCACAAGCCCTCTGACATCCATTGATTACTCTAGCTTGCAATGAGTGGCAATACGTATAGTGAGTTTTGCTTGTTTAATTATATTGTAAATTATTAATGTTTAGTATTGAAAGTAAAAACATTCCTAATGTTTGTATAAATGATTCGTGGAGTTATTTCCACATTTGTCATTACGTTGATTTTTGTATGCCGAAATATATGGGGATGGGGATTTATGGAGAAAAATGCATCTAATATAATAAAAAAAAAAAAAACAAATATTACGAATAGCAATATTCTAATAAGTGGAATATTAGATAATAAAAAAAGAAGCTTGTCTGAATAGTTTTGAAATATATCATTTTTGTCTCATAATGGTTGTAGACTGATCAAAATTCCATATCATCTTTTCTTTGACAGAGCTCATAGACTGTGTGATCTTTCTCTATTTTAGTTTGTAAACAGTTAAATTTAATTAAAAATTAAAGTATGTTCATTCTAAAAAGCAATTTTTCAATATATTCAATTAACTTTTTGAAGTGAGTTGAAGTCTGATAGGGTTTGTAGCTTGCTATGTGTGCATAAGACTACTTTTGACCAGTAAGTAACTTTATTTAGAGACTGTTTGATTTGAATAATAGGATGCATTTATAATGTAAACCAGCACCAAGCCGCAGACCGGCACCAGGCTGCGAACCGGCACCGGGCCGCAGAAGTTTTTTGCCGATTCGCACTAGACTGGCAAGACAATTTGTAATAACAAAATAATAAGATCTTAAACGTTTAACTAATATAAACAGTTTTTATTTATTTTTTCATCACATTTTTCCTGATTAAAAAAAAAAGAAACAGAACAAAAACAAAATGTAAATCAATCATAAATTAATTTGTTTTTCTATTTATCATAGATGATTATGGGGGGGGGGGTAGAAAAAAGTTTTTTATTATACAAACTGGTTGTCTTTTGATAGCCAATCACGGCCGCTTGTCGGCGTTGTTAAAAACAATAAAATGTAACGTGACTTTTTTATCTCTTTTTTGGCTATACAGCGATTTTTTTTTTGGTTTTAACTTTTATTTTTGAAATCAATTATTATTACCTTTTTTTAAAAATAAAAACCAAAAAATAAGTTCTGTCTCTAACTTTAGCAAAGTATTTCTCAATACCACCCCATCACCCCAAAATAAAGTAAGGTCAAAACTTATTGACTTTTTCAAGTTTCAGTTGTTGTTTTTTTGTTTAAAAATACGGCCACTTTTTTTTGTAGCCTATAAGACAATATCTTTTTTGCCTTTATTTGTATACCGCTGATATACTAAAACTTTTATTTTTAAAACCAATTTTTATTACTTTTTAAAAATAAAAACAAACCAAAAATAACTTTTGTCCCATATTTCTCAACCACTCCCCCCCCCCCAAAAAAAAAAAAAAACTTAAAATAAGATTTTTTTTGGCTTTAACTTTATTTATGAAATCAATTTTTATCACCTTTTTTAAAAAGAAAAACAACCAAAAAATTTCTATCTTTAACTTTTACAAAGTATTTCTCAATCCACTCCCCACCCCCAAATTAAATAAGATCAAAATTTTTTACTTTTTCAAGTTTTGTTTTTCTTTTTTTTTTTTTGTTTAAAAATATGCCCACTTTTTTTTGGCCTATAAGACGATATTTTTTTTGGCTTTATTTGTATGCTGTTAAAATACTAAAACTTTTATTTTAAAAACCAATTTCTGTTACCTTTTTTAAAAAATAAAAACAAACAAAAAATAACTTTGGTCTCTATCTTTTGTCTCAATGATGACAAAGTATTTCTCAACCCACTTCCCCCCCCCCCCAAATTAAAATAAGATCAAAACTTTTGACTTTTTCAACCTTTGTTGTCTTTTTTTTAAAAGACGGTGACTATACTGCAATTTTTTTTTTTTTGGCTTTATTTCTATTATGCGATGCCTATTTTGCCATTTTTTAAAAAAAACTTTTCCTATTAATTACATTTTTTGATCCTTTCAACACACCAGCACAAAAAAAAAAATTACAATAACATCAAAACTTCAGATTTTTAGACGTTTCTTTTTATTTTTTCAGATTTAAAATACGGCGACTTTTTTTTGACTGTATGGTGATTTTAATTACGCGATTTCTATTTTGCCCTTTCTATTATCAAAAGACAATTTCCATATATATAACTTCATCTTGTATATTTAACATTAAATACAGATATTACATTTATCGTAATCATTGCCATGTAATTACACTAGCTATGATATTTCCCAACATTCAGGTGAATAACATTTTATTCTTGAATGTTTTAACAATGAAATAATAAACATAGAAATGCAAGCACATTAATGAGAATGATTGTTATTGTACTGTTTTCTGTGTTCAGCATGTGAAGGTAAGCAACACCATTACAATACACAATAACTAGTGTGCTGTTTTGGTCAGTTATAACAATTATGCTTATCTAAGGCTAAGCAGGTTACATCTTTAAGAAAATTTATCTGTAAACTTCTGCCGGTCTGTGAAATCTTATTCTTATTTTTGCCGGTCCGCAGGTGTGAAAAGGTTGAAGACCACTGGTGTAAACAGTTGAGATATTGGTGTATCTGAAAATGGAATATTGTTCTAAATGACTGAAAATGAATTGATAGAATTATGCTGAAATTGTTTGCTTACTGTGTTATTAATTTCTCCTCCATAACAGTTTTCTACAAAGTATACCAATTTTTAATTTGAAAATTTTTAGGAAATTGATTATGGTCATAAAATAGACAATTTTAGTTTTGGACAAGCATATTAATATAATAGTGATACTTATGCATAAAATTGATAAGTATTTTTTTTTGAAAAGAAAGTCTCTCCGATATATTTATGTGAAGTTTTTTGACTTTAATTATAATAATATGAGTTTGCTACAATGAAAGCTTCTGAAGTGAATAACTGGCAGAATAAATGCTTTTTCTCATTAACTTATTATTTATTCAACAAATGCAAAAAACATATAATGAACATATAAAATGGCAGGCATCTTTGCTATATAAAATGAAGTTATCATTTTTTTATTTCTACTGGTTAAAATTGTTATACAATATATATTTTTGTCTAAAAGTGTTTTCCTATATGCATACACTGTGATAATTTTTGCTATAAGCCATAAAAAGCAGAATTTGAAAGTTAATTTATGTTTGGCATTAAAAAAGTCGAAACAAAAATCTTTGTAAAATGGTAGAAATTTAAAACATACTCATTTATCTTTAACAATAAAAATGATGTACATTCTTTAAAAATATTTAGCTAGGTAGGATTGCTGTAATAATTTTAGGTATGTATTGTGAAAGTAGAATTTGAAAGCCGATTTCTGTTTGATGTTAAAAAAAATTTTAAATGAAGATTCTGTAAAATTAATCAAGTGCTAACTATGGAATTGCTATACTGATGAATGCCATTGGTTGAAATAAAAATATGTTCCATAAAAGTTACTGGGAGAAATAGCAACCACTTCCATAAGATTTTTCACAGGATTTTAGCTTTGAATAAAGCATTAGATATTATTATATCTTGTGAGTTTATTTGCATTTAGTTTTTCTTCTGCAATGTTTTTTGTGCATATACACATTAAATGTATTCACGAATCAGAAAAATGGTGTCAAAATATTGATTGATATCGAAGTGAAAAAAAAAAATCCATCCCTAAATTAAATATTAAGCAAGGAATTCTAAACTACAAATATCATTGGCTGAAAAAAAACAACTTGCAAATACTATTGGCTGAAATAGCAACCATGTGTATAAGACTTTTCACAGTTTTTCAGTTTTGAATAAAATATTGGATACCATTATTATTTTACTAGTTTTTTATTTTTTAAATTCTTTTCATAAAGATATGTTTACTTATGAGCCAGAAAAATAATGTCAAAATTTGATCAAAAGTGAAGTTTAAAAAAAAGATTTCTAAAAAAGAAAGCTGTAAAATGGTTTGGTGATTTAAATTCTGAATAAGATATGATGAAATCAATGGTAGGCATCATTTTTAAAAAATGAAGAATTAAAAAGTAAATAGATAGCAGAAAGGATCTTAGCTTGAGCATCAAAAATTTTGGAAGTAATGTAGTAAACTTTTTTTGCTAATGTAGATTAATCAAAAACAAATGGCAGATGATAGCATCAATGAAGGAAAAAATTTGTGAAACAGTCAAGTAATTGTTTGAAGAATTTTTCACTGTCTTCTAATACAAATACTATTCCTGCAAAGGAATTTATTACCAACAAAGTTTCACTGGATTCAAGGAAAGAACTAAAATGCATAATGTTTTAATATCAAGATTTCTAGTGGAGATAGAATTGATGCTTAATGTTATTTTGCAAAAAATTGGAAGTTTTGAAATCAATGATCTGTGAATTTTTATTAGAACACTTTAATGAGATATTATTTTATATAGCGCTATGTTTATATACTGAAATAGTGATATTAGCGATTAAGCCAATGCACATGTGCTTTAAAGATAAATTATAAATGAATACTCTCATTTTTCCAGATACAAGATATAGTTTTTTAGAAAAGATGGAATGAATCACCCATCCTTTTGACCCAAATATTTATGTGTGGGAAAATCTTAAGTGTATGGAAGCGCATGTGCATTGGCTTAATCGCTAATATCACTATTAGAACACTTTAAGTTTACTTTTTAGTTTTCTTGAAAATATGCACAGCAATTAATTTTATATATCTTTTTACATTTGTATTTTTGATTTTTTCTGCTTAGATGACCATTTTGGAGAGTAATTTCGGTCTTGGCTATGGGCTTTGAATGGACTATTCTTAAATATATGTATTTCACTGACAATTTTATCAAATTAGTGATATAACTAATGGTTTAATTCGTTTTAAAAGATTTCATTGTATATAGGAATTTTAATATATTATTTTATAATAAAACAATCCAAAATTTAAATGATTTAAAAAGTTAATAATAACGCCTAGATAACTATATACGCATTAATTAGTCAATAGATATTAAATAATAATGGATAAAGACTCCTATCATCAGCTAAATGTGATTTTCACAATGGATTTACCTTGAAATTTGTTGTAGGAATCAAAACTTTAATTTATTATGAAATATACATATAAACGATTTCTTGTTACTAAAAAAAAATTTTGAATTTTAATAAATAACAATATTACTCAATGTGGTATTTATTTAAGATTATTGTCATTTATTATCAAAATATAATAAACATTTTATAATTTTACAGGTAGTGAAGATGGTTCGAGGAAAATATCAGGAATGGAAAAGTCCGGGAAAAACTTATATGCGATTGGACTCCGATATTGGTGACCCTCTTCTTTCTCATAAAGATTATCCTTAGATATTCATGAAAAAATGTTCAAAATTTGATTGAAGTATAGGTTAATATATCAATAAATATGGCACTGCGTATTTATCAAGTGAGTTCCAGTCCCATCCTGAAGACAAACATTGAAATTGTATTAAAACAATGATTTATTTCATTGTCGTATATGTATTTCTGACTCAAGAGTCTTAATACTATAATTAAATTGACTTTCTTGATGAATCTCAGTGCCAATACTGTATATTTATAAAAACAGTGTTTTTTTTAAAACTTGCTTTTCTGTTTATGGAAACATTTTTGTCCTAAAATCTATTGTTTTTTTATGCATTCATATTTCATATGTATGCTTATATATAGTATATGATAAAAATATATACATATGTAAGGATTATATTTTTTGTTAAATATTGTTTTGCATATACATTTCCGGAGTTGTTCCAATTACTTTCTTTAATTCTTATAAATGGATCTAAATTATAAAGCTGAACAAATCTTAACTCAAGTCTTTGCAAAAAGATTGGTTCTTAATCTATTGAGATTATATTTTCTATACTTCTTTCTACTATTTATCTTAATTTGATCTAATCATGTTAAAAGAGATTCTATTTTTAAATATTTAATAGGTCAAACATTATTACAGATTACTTAAAAAGAATGAGCTATAATGATATACAATTAAAGCCATTGATATATTTTGCTTCTTTTTTTTAAAAAAAATGTAGTTTAAAATTTATATATTATTATTAAATTAACTTCTCTTTCTTGTATACACTTATATGTATATATAAAACACACATATAAAAGTATTTTATTAGTGAATTCCTAATACTAATGAAATAATAATACCAGATTATTAAGACAATTATAGTATTTAAAAAACAAGAAACACTTAACTCATATTTTTGGATAGATTCCAAGTGGTCTAAGTTTTTTTTTTAAATACTATTTTTGATTCAAGATTCATTTTTTTATTCTATTATTATTTTAATGTTAAAAACGTAATAATACCGTAGTTGATGATTTTATTCAAGTGTTGCTAATATTCCACACTTAAATATCCTCTTCAGAGTAATTATTACATCATATGGCAGAATTTTATCCTTATATTTTTATGTTTTTTTATTGTTTACGTTTCGATTATTCTTTTGACACTCATCTTCAGTCAGAACTAAAATAACAATGTTTATTATTATTGCAATTAAAGAACAAATCATGATTATAATAATAATCTGGAAATAATAGGTATACATGCTTTCTTATTGATCAGTAAATGATTATACAAATAAATGTCTACATATCAACTGAATATACAAATGTATTCTGGCTATAGTAAATAGCACTAATATAAGCGTAAGATCCTTCTGAATTAATTCTCTCAGCTTGCTTGTTCTCATTTTAACTTTTCACTGGTCGAATATAGTAGGAACTTAGTGCTTAAATTGTATATCACTTTGTATTTGCTTTTAGATAATGCTTAATTATATATTAAGTGTACACATTTATATATATATATACACTTAAAGTCCAACAAACATTTTCAAATTTCATATTGTAATTTGTGATTCAGATGCTACCGCCGTAAAATTTTTGCAATATATGGCTATACTATATTGCTACATAACATGTATTGATTCAGAGATGGCGCTGTAACCAGTTTGTAAAGAGAATCCGTCATTGTATACAGCTAATGATCTGTATATTATATATAATTTTGATAATTTATATGATTTGTTCTTTAAGTAAAGTAACAGTAAATATCATTGTTCTTTCGGACCAAAGATGCTCGACTTCCAAAAGAATCTGTCGAAATGTAAATTATATAAGTTAAACATAAAAATTGTGTGGATGAGTATTCTAGTGTAAAATATGCATGCACACGCGGACAAACATAAATGCATTTTTAAAAAAACAAATTAACTAAAAGATTAATTTAAAAAATAAATGGGCAAGGAGGAAGTATTTTTCTTGGAAAAATATCTAAAATTTGCTATTATTACTCGTGTTAAACGCTCCAACGTTTTAAGTGTTTTATTATGTATTCGATTATTTAGATTTATATCCTTTTTGATGTGTAAATTAATTTATTATCTTCTCTATTCTTAAATTGTTAATGTTTACTAAAAAAAACCAGAAAACAATCTGTCTGAATTTGCCTATGGATACAAATATAAATTATATTTTTGTAGTTATTGAAAAATTTATATTTTAATTTTCTAAAAATATTCATATTTATTTTAAGTCTCTACTTATTTATTTCTAAAGATATTATTTCTGGAGAAGTGGGCTGCTGGTGGCTTATTTTACTTAGATAAAAACTTTTGAGTTTTCATATTAATCCACACCCATTTCTTATAATATGTAAAATAATTGTAAATAAGCCCAAAAATAATCAGTTCTGGAAGAATATGATTCTTCATTTCAAAATGAAACATCTAAGTGTATCTTTCAAATGTATAAACCATAAGAAATTTATAATTTTTTAATGCACATGTTAATAAATTTGATAAATGCATTAAAATATATCTTTACATCTAGTGTCTATTGATTGTTCAAGTTTATAATAGATGGCTCTGGAGTCAGTAGAGATCTATTTTTATTAATGCACATATAAAAATATCAAATTTACTAAAGTGCCCATTAATTTACTTGATTCATTACCAAACAACTGTCATCTCAGTATTTGGATGATTTATATTTTTTTTATACATTTTTGTGCCCATGTATGTAACATATACATATAAAAAAGCATTACAAATGAAACTTTTTTTAAAAATGATATTTATTTATTATGTAGACTTGGATTTATTTGTTTGTCTTTTATGAATAGTCAGGGTTTTATTATTACTGGAATTGAATAGAGATTACATTCCATTGCTTTATTGTAAATATATTTTTAGCAATAAAAACTTTTTTTTTAAAAAAAGAGAGATTTATTTACTTTGCACTTCAGTTGAATTTCTTATTAGTACATAGGTGTATTTTTTATCTACAAAATGTATTGCTTTCAAAAATACATCACATTTTGGTTTAAAGATCAGATTATTATCCCAAAATTGTATTTTGTCTATTCGCAATATTAGCTTCATGTTCTATGAATTTTTTAATGCTCAACATGGTCGTGTGATTACCAAAGGCTATAATAGAAGAAAGATAAAATTCTGATGTCATCTATTTTTCTTCTATAATTATAAATCATTACATTGGAAATATTAATAGATACTTGAACACTTATTTAATAACAATTTTCTAAAAACCATTTCAAAAAAGATATTAAAAATACCACTCCATCCATAAAGAATAATGCAGATAAGTGAAACTTTCCACATACAGTTAGATGAATGAGGAATGATAACTTGCAAAATTATTGAAATGTGCAATGTAGTCAGTCTAACATGCAACATGGAATAAAGTTTTATAATGATGTTTGTCTTTTAGGAATATGTGACCACTCTTTTGTAAAATGTAGATTATATAATGTTAATTACCAATAAGGATATATTATATAATACTTCTGGATGTATTCTTTCAAACTACTTCATATATTGGTAAGCAACTTCTCATTGTAAATATGTCTTTTAATTGTACATCTTAAATTTTAAAACCACAATGGTATATATTTTTCTAATCTATTAATTTGCAACTTCTGTATATATAAAAAAAAATTATGCTAATTCCATTGATAAAATATAAGTCAAAGACAACATCAATACTCCTTCCATACATGGGAAGCACATTGATAACATTAAATATAACCATAATGCATTTTGGTTGCCTTTGACAATCAAAGTATATTATTTAATGTTATCAATGTGTTATCTGTACATGAAACAATATTAGTGTTGCCTTTGACTTATAACTTTAGTATTTATATGTTGAAATTGTAAAATATCTTTTTCTTTATAGTATTTATATTTAATAATAATGAATATATCTACGTTTAAATTTGACTACTTTATTCCTATTGATTATTGTAAATAGATTCAAATATCTGTTGCATCCTGATAATTACGATTGTTGATAATATATAACTCAATTCTTTACTATATGCTGGCAGTTGTTGAACATAGCAGAAACATAATCATAAGAAAAAGAATTTTTAAAGTTTTATCTTGTAAATTATCAAAGTATCATACTTAGGGTAATGAGAAGTTGTTTTTTTTTTAAACAAATGAATGTGTAACAATTTTTCCTGGTATTAAGTAAACAGTAATTATTATTTCATTGCACATATAGAATTTCTCTAATATAATAATACATATTAGGGCTATCCACTAAAATTTCTACGGGTATATGACGTTAGCTTTTACAACATAGTTTTTGTAAACCATTGTAACTAAGAATTTTTGACAATGTTCTGTGAATAGGAATTAAGTGCATCACTGAATTTGGAGAGCAGCCTAGAAATGTAGTTCAACATTTATATTAATATCATGGATTTAATTTAGGGTGATAAATCAAAAAAGAAGCACAGATAACCTTTTATGGATTTTTTTCTTATATACAAGTTATTGCCATAAAAAGGGAATGGTAAAAAGAGCAATGAAATTCCTTTCGAGCAACTATTACAAAAAAAAACAGAAGACCTGCAACAGGACTTCGTCAAAAGTCAATCAAAAGAGAAAGAATTGAGGGGGGGAGTCTATAGCAGATTAGACAAATTAATGGACTTGCAATCATTTTTAACCTGTAGCAGTATAATGTACGGTTGCCAATGATAACTTTTGATGAACAAGATTGTTATGGGGTTATGTTATATGAACTGCGTAGTGAATGTTGATTTTATGAAAACATATAAAGGCAGTATTTGTATAGTTTTGAAGCTCTTCATTAAAAGTACCAAAGTTTCTTCTATAGCATTTAGAAAAAAAATCTTATAAAATTGCAAAGTGATGAAAACTTGATAGTAGGTCTGAAATGAAGAGAACTATTGTAAATGAAAAAAAACTTACCTAGGATCATATGCTACTGTGATAGATACTTTTTATTTTTCCAAAAGGTTTATTTATGATAATATAAAATTGATGATTAAATAGCCAGCCTATTGAACTAGACATAAGCTTTGATTAAATAGTGTAAAAAATTCTGCTAAATGGCTATGGCATAAAACAATATTCTCTATCCAAAACTAGTGTAAGAATCTTTTGGACATTTTCATATTTATTGATTATTTATGCTTAAAAGAAATAGCTCTTGAATGATAACAAGAATTATTAATGAAAACTAGAGTAATCATGAAATGTGTTTATTGTTAATTTTCTTCATTCTTCTATGTCATCTTTTTATTATTATTACAGTAGTTTTTTAGTGTCATGAAATATTGGTGGCGTATCAGAAAATTTTGATTGAAGTTAGTCAGTGCATCTTACAACAAATTAAAATAAGGAAAATGCCTTAGAATTATTTCCAAAAGTCATGACCAAAATAGCATAATGTGTATTTACAGAATTTATACATAATCGGGACAGTTCCGTGTAATGGGCCCTTGATACTTCATCCCGATTGTTCAGAGGGCAAGATTTGTATTTTATGAATAATGATAAACTATCAAGTTGTTGAAAGATTCTTTCTCTCACATATAATCCGAATAAATCTTTCACAATATATTTTTTTGTACTCAAAATGGTAAATAGGAAGTAATTGAAACTCGACAATTTTATAAACTAACTTATTACCCATATACACAGTGTGTACCAATCAAAAGATACCTATTGCCCAAGCTGACAGAAGCACAATTTTTGAATCGTGTTACATAGCAAATTTTTGTGGAAAATGGCTAAAGTATATCATTACATAATATAACTGTTTATTCAGAGATATCACTGCAGACAAATTAAAGATAGAACTAATTACCTTTTCATTGTGACATAGTGTGTATAATAGGTTTTTATCATCACTATAGAAAATGGTGGCACAACATTAAAATCATAATTGAATGCTGAATTCAAATATTAGAATATTCTTTAATAATAAATTTAAAGTAATAATTTGTATTATATTATTATTGTAATAGGTATTTCACACTTGAGATTTCCATCTTCAATATTAATATATGCAATATTTTAAAATATAGTAGTTAATCCACATTGATGTTTCATATTGATTGATAATCATAAAATACTATTAAACTTTTGTATGACTCTAAAAGCTAGAGGGAAAATTAATTTAAAACTCAGTATTCTATGATTATGATAAATAAAATATTAACCAATTGAAAAATAAATTGTCTAATAAAGTATGCATTAGATAGTGTATCACAGTGGAAACATGATTGGTTCTCTCTGCAAGCTGTCTACAGCATTAAATGCATATGTTGCTTAATAATGCAGAGTTATTTTCCACAAATATTTTAAAATGGTAGCATGTCTGGATCACAAGTTATAACACAAAATGCCTTCACAGACTGTCTTCAATGTTCCCTCTATCATCATTAAGCCTTGAAAATCATTTGCAACTTATATCTTAACTGCTGTACAGTTCAAATCATTTCCATTGTTTTAGTGATAGTTTTGCCCAATTTAAAACAGAATTTATTATTGGCACATTACATCACATTTCAAGTTATAATTTGTGGTAAATAGCTAAACTATATAGCTCTATAACATATACATTGATTCAGAGATGACACTGCAGGCATCTTGGAAATAGAACCAATCATCTTTTTAGTGGGATTATTCACTTTCAAAATTTCCTGTCATGAGAAATTGTAATTCTAAAAATGCATTACTAAAGAGTTTTTTAAATTTTTTGATCTTTACTCGAGGTACGGAAGAGAAGTACACACTAAGGAATCAAGATTAAAGAGAGAACGATGTAGTTTTTTTAGAGTCATGTTTTCATATTTATGATAGTACAATCAAAATCGCACCACAAATAGTTCATCATTATGTATATTTTGTAACAATTTAAAAATAGTTTATCAGTGTATAAGTTATTCATATAAGAAGCAAATTATGATTTAGAAGAACTCATAAGTGATGAGATATCATTATAATAAAAGCCTCAATTTGGTTAATAAAATCTCTTTTCTTGTTATATGTTTGTTATTTTTTTGGGATAGGCTTATATTTTACTAAAAATTCAATTTATGAATATATAATGTAAGCACTAATGCTGTCCCATCTAAAAAGGAAACTAAGATTCTTTTAGCTGTTTTATAATTGCCAATTTCAAACAATAAAACTCAAACGACCTAGTATTAAAATTCAGTATTGAGCTTCCGAGTTTCAGAAATTAGTAGTCACGCAACATCTAAAACAGTCTTTGTTTTATTTTTATTTACATAGCATTATCATATATTCACCATTTTGTATTTATGCATATTATATGTTAATATTGTAAATTTCTTATATAGAAGTATAAACTTGATATAATTTTTATAATAAATAATGATTGTTATGTCTTATATTTTTAAAATAGAGGTTATTGTAAAGAGAGAGGAGGAAAAAAAAACAAATCACTAAAAAAGAGACCGGTATATTTATTTTATATAATTCAATAATTTATATCACAGTTACTTATTTGAAAAAAAACAAGCAATTTTCCAACCATTATAATACAGCAGTGCAATATATTGGATTTTAAGCATTACATCGTAATAAAAAAAGATGAATTTAAAAATCAAACTTTCAGTTCTCATAAATAAACAAACTGAAACATATTTACACCCAGAAATTATAATCTCCATTCCTTTCCCTCACTTATTTCAATATATATGTACAAATCAATACAAAAATTTAAAAGTGCATATTTGACAACAAAGTAAATATATATTTGATGTGGTTCACTTTGGAACCAAATACATTAAAGAAAATGATTTCAGATTAAAAATAAAAAGAATACGTCTCTTAGAAACAAAATAAATAATTTCAATTTTACCCATAAAAAATGGAAATAGAGGAAAACTCTTGTTAATACTATGAGGTTTAGTTCTTTGTGTGTACACATAAACAATACTGTCTTCATTATTTCTATTAAGATACATAAATTTCTTTAAAATCAAGAATGTTTCTGAGATACAGCATACAAAATGTGTTCTAGTGAAAAGACCATTAATTCTTTCTCCGACAAACCTTTAGTACTATCTCTGAAGAACATATGTTATATATTGATATAATGCAGCTTGTCTGAATCACGAATTATTTCATGAAATATAGTGTTTCATACTTTCGGATTGTTTTCAATGTTCTTGCTATCATGAAACCTTGCAAACCAGTTGAAACATTCTTGCAATTCGTGGTTTCACTGCTATACACAACACGAATTATTTCAAACGTTTCAATAACAATTTTGACCAATTTAATACAAAATTCAATGTTAGCATGTTATTCCATTGTGGGTTAAGATACAATATACATGATCACATTTTTTGTCATAACTCGTGATCCAGATATATCAATGCCTTAAATTTTTGTGAATGCTATATGACATGTATTTAGAGATGGTATTGTAGGCTGCTTGGAGAGAGAACTAGTCATCAATCACTTTTTCACTAGGACATTGTGTATATATAATGGATAATAAAATAATAATGTGAGTGCCCCTGCAAAAAAGATGAACCAGATGTTGGGGGTAGAACTGATTTTGAAATTAAATGTTAATTCATAAGGTAATCAAAAAATTATATATATTTTAAATAGTTTAGAAATTTCAAAAGTATTGTGATTTGGTAGTATATGTTGATTGAATCATTGATTTATCAGAAGAAAAATGATAATTATTAAAAACAAAACAGGATATTTAATAAATTCATGAAATGTTTACAATTAAGTTTTCATTTTTATTAATAACTTTTGAGCTTTTTTGTTTAAAAAAAAACAACTTTCTGTACAAAAATAGATTTTAAAATGATAGTTAAGGAAGCAATTAATAATCTATTGGTTTCATTTATAAATGAATAAAAAAACGTTCTCTTAAGTAAACAAACAGACATATAAATTCAGAAGATATAATTCCCTCCCTTCTACACGATACTCATCAGCATATTTAAATGAATATATACAAATTAACCTACACATAAAAAAATGCCCAAAATTGAAATACTGATATAATGTTGTGAAAAAAGCTTAATAAAATTGCAGATAATGTTTTTTCCCAAAAAAATATAAATATACAAAATTTACGATAAAAAAAATCACTGAATAGAACTTAAATTTTATTTCACTTTTTTATACATTGCAAAAATAAATTCATTTAGAGCATGGCAGATTATATTTATTCTATAATCAGAAAAATGAGACATATTTTTAAGATTTGAACATAGAAGACATCAATTCTTCGCTTTTATGCAAAAACTTATAGAAAAAAATCAGTTACGATATAAAGAGAAAGCAACAAATAAGCACAAGTAAAGCAAACTTTATATAAGTCTTAAAAGAAGATAATTTTTTTTTATTCTTTTAAAAAATTGAAGAGACATCTTTTGACAAAATAATGAATGATTTTATTGCTTGGGAATTAATAAGTTTGAGCACCACAATTGGCAGAGCTAGAATTGATCTGAAGATTTTACGCTCAAGAGTTTGACATTCTGTGCACTAAACCATGTGGGGGGGGGTGTAAATAATTGAATTGCTTTATTTTATAGGAGTTCATAAGAAATTTGAGTGTCAGAACGGAATTAATGCAAGGATCTTGTGCTCCAAAATATACACTCGACTAAACCAAACAGTGCATTAATAACTTATCGAATAGTTTAATTAAAACTAGCTGTTTCAAGATTATGTAATAGCTATAATTTTTTGGCAATAACTTTTCTATTGCTATAGATTCAATTCTTATTCTATTTGTATATCGTAACTGTTTTTGAATGATATCTTAAAAACCCAAAAAGACAGCAGCATTGATTAAGAGATTACAGAGTCGGAAATTTTTTTTAAATGAAAAATAAGTTTTTGGTAAGGCAAGATAAATATATTTTTAATTAATTAAATTGCATTTATACCACATACTTAATTTCTCATTTGAATAATGACAATTTATATCAGTTATAATAATGAATTTGATAAACTTTTAGGATTGTACTTTAAATATATATTTAACATGTATTAAAGTAAAATTTACAATGGCATGGGTACAACAAGAGAAATACTATTGAATTTGATAAACTTTTACTATAAAATTGATAAATTGATATTCGACACTTGAAAAAGTAAATTTTAAAATGCTGCAGGTATATATAGCAAGAGAATTCAATAAATTTGATATATGTTTAAATATATTTAATTAACACGCGAGAAAGAAATTTTAAAATGACATGAGTATTTTCCTGATTTTAAAGATATTAATCTCAATTAATTAAAATAAGATAGGCTAAATATAAGACGAAAAAAATTAGTGTGAATAGATTCCCATTATTTATCTTCTAAAAAATGTCCAGTTACAATAAATAAAATAAAGGTAGCTCTTCTACAGTATTGAAAAAATATTTTTTCTCTATCCATTTATCTATTATCTATCTACCCTATATATAGATAGGCTATGAATTTTTGCTTTATGGTACTTAAATTGATCCTGATTTAGTTTGCGCTCATGGCCATTTTGGAATCTAAAAACTACCGCTGACACGTCCAACTGATAAATGACAAACATTAAATAAAAGTATTTTAAATTCATATTTTAGAAATTATAAGTTAGTAAAAATGATACGCTTTATTTTATAAGGGATTGTTTTTTTTAAAAAAAAAATTGCCTTCATAAAATATTTGAAATATGACGGTGCAGAGCGTCGGAATTTGCAGGAAGGGGAAGAATGGTTTGGCTAATATGAAGTATCTATCAAAAGTTGCAGAAGTCAAATCGAACCAAGCTTATAATTTCCAAATACTAAAAGGTTATACTATATGCCCATATAAAATAAAGCATATTATTTTTACTAGCTTATAATTTCTAAAATATGAATTTAAAATATTTTATTCAATATTTATACCATTTGTCGGTTAGATGTGTCAGCGGTGGTTTTTGGCTGGTCTTTAAATTTCAAAATGGCCGTGAGTGCAAAACCTTAACTCTATTTAAACAAATCAATATAAATAAATATGAGCAGTTCTACAGTGCTTTATAAATTACTTGAAACAATATTAAAAACTATCAAATATAATAAATTATTTATTTTTAAAAATAATCCTAATAAATAAATCTTTTATTAAGTGCTTTATAAATTATATACTTGAAACAATATTAAATATTATTCAAAACAATATTAAAAATTATCCAATACAATATTTTAAAGAATTCTTAAAACATTTTTATTATTCTTTATATATTCAATTCATGTTAATATATACATTTTTTTGTGGCGAATAGCTGCACTTCAGGCAGCTTGGTGATAATACCAATCACTTTTTTACTTGGATACACATATTACAATTATTCTATTATCGATATTATTTGTTAATGAAGTTTATTAATAAAACTATACACAAGCATGAAAATGAAAAATAGTTAGGTACTTATGTCAATTTTCAAAGAAAACCAATTATCTCATAAATTTACAATATTTTAGTCAGGAACAGCTATTATTATCAGGTGACTCTGGAGATTAAATTAGTTATTTATTAGTTAAATTAGAAATGCACGATTCTATTCAAGAGATAGATAAATATGCATATATTAAAAAACATCAATACATATTACAAATAGAATACTAGGAATTATATTTCTTAAAACTTAATTACCATATATAAATAAATATATGCAATTACTCAAATTAGCAATGCATGGTTCTGATAAAATGGAATAAAATTTAATAATAAAAAACCTCTTGAAAAACACGTATTTAAATATGTTATAACTTCTAAATAGCATACCAAAAACAAATTCCATGAATTTAATTATTATTTATAATTAATCAATTTTGTTATATATTTTTGTTTTTAATGTTTTGGATATATTATATATATCACAGTGCATGCGTAATAATTAATAATATTAATTAGTTTATCAACAAGGCAAAACTCTCCATACAGTAAGGCCACCCTGTGCCAACCAGAGAAATCAATGGATGCCAGAAAGCTTGTGCATAAAATCCCTATCTAATACATACTCATCCAATATCCCCAGACTAGTTTCTGGCCTGTGGCCTTCATCAATGAAGAGCCTTGGATCTGAGAGCACTGCACCTAGATCTTAGGATCTAATGAAAACCTCCAGCAACCACCTTTTATCTCTAACTATAAAACTATGAGAATGAAATTGCTGGAGGGGGTCCTCATTGTCCAAGGCCACAAGCCAGAAACTAGTCTGGGGATATTGGATGAGTAGGCATTAGATAGGAATTTTATGCCCAAGCCTTCTGGCATCCATTGATTACTCAGGGTGGCACTACTGTATGGAGAGTTTTGCCTGTTTATAAAAAATTATGTGCTAGTATAAGAGATGGTGATCATGTGATGTTTAATTAGTTTCTCACATGAGAAATATATTTAAAATAAAATATTAAAAGTTCATCATTCAATAATATAACTGATCATAAAAAGTTAATTTTTTTGCCGATATTGCTGTTAACAATTCATGTATTATTACTTCTTTTAAATAATATGTAAATATAGAGACCACAGAAAAAGCTACATGTTATTTTATTATATTCAATTAATACAAGTTAAATTATAGATACATCTAGTCGTTATATAAGTTACGAACTTTGCACAAAAATATAGCCAAATATTAATAAATTTTGCACATTTGTGAATTTTTTTTACATTTTCTTCTAAATTAGATTTTAAGATGGTAAATTTTCATATATTTTAACTGTTCTTGATTTCAATGGTTTGCTTTTTGTAAATATGATTTTATAGTTTACTTAATAAAAAAATTTTTTTTTTTTAAAAAAATCAACATGTTTATTTCAATACAAGGAAAGAGTAATACACTCACCAACATCTGATCAAAAGAATGTCTTTAATTTAGAATTTATTTTCTCAGATAAACTTGCCATATGTGCATAACAATCTTTATAACAAAAAAAAACACCTCAACTCACAATGAAACAATATTTTTGTTTCTAATTAGCAGATTAAAACATGATTACAATCAAAAATTTAAATAATTATATTACATATTCTGTAATTTTAATAACCCTGTAAATAAACAAGTACTGAAAAGATATATTCATGGATTAGTAAACTCCAAATGCATTTACCAAAATAATTTATGTAGCAGACTTTTTTTGAACATAACAAACTTACAAATAATGCTTTAATCAGATGAAAAAATATCCACTCTTATCTAACGTCCATTCTATTGCATGGATAGTTATGAAAGAAGGCATTAATTACAACTCTGTTAATGACTCTAGAAAGTCTGATTTGCAAATTATTATCGTATGCACACATTTAAGGAAAGTGTTATTGTATACATTTCAAATAGAAAATGAAACAATTGTTATAAATTATCATATTAAGTGTATACCATAGTTAGAAATTATGAAACACATTAATTGTTTTATCTATAAATAATTAAAATAATTGATAATATTAATTATCAATTAATTTAGTCTTTTGACTCACATTTAAACATAGTAAAAAAAAAAATCGTACATTTTTTAGCAATAATATAATTTTGTATAAAGATCAATGCTACAATATTTCACTTTATATTTTGCCTTCTACCATAAAATTACTAGTGATTGAATTGATTTAATTCTATATTTATGAATACTAGCAGTTGTAAGTTGTTTAGCATTTCACTTAATGAAATTTTTATTGTTATTAGCAATTGCATTTAATTTTGAAAATAAAGGATATATTTCAGGCCAATACAATAACAATATAAATTAAGAAACTTTATATTATTAATTTTGACATACAGTTTATGATTCTTTTAAAAAATGAACTGTGAAAGATCGCAAGAAAATCAAATAGTTTCAGAATTATTACAAACATTCCTATAGAATGTAAAATATTAGAATATATAAAAGTAATTCTAAAACTATAAAATATACCAATGATTTGCATCCAAAAAAAAGGTATTAAGAGTTCACAAAACAGTTAACACTCAAAAAATAAAAAAGCTAAGATCTTTCTTATAGAATGTTTTTTGATTACAATCTACTTTAATTTCAAAATATTTTTTTTGACACTCAAAATAGCAAATTTTTTTTGTGAAATGCTTATCAAAATTTTTACAAGTAGGCAAATGAAAACATTTTAGTATAATATATTTATATTTTTCAAAAATCTAAATGAAATGACTTTTCCATTAACAAAACGTTTATAAATATATACATATATAAGCTATATTTACTTATGCCAGTTAAATTTATATATACAAAACTTTTTATTATTATTATTTAAAGTATAAAACAATTTTTAAAAATGTATATGCACATATGTTTTGGTTATCAATAGATATATATATATATGAACACATAATATGATTTCAAAACTTCTCTGCAAAGAATAATTTTAGTATAATGTAAGTACTGTATTTCAAACAATCCTTTTGTGTTTACATAAAATGACAATAGTGAATAAAAGTCCTGTTTATGGTTTTCTTTTTAAAACCCATTTTGCACAAAAAACTTTATGTTTCATATGTTTCTTATCTTTTCAGCATTCTATTTTCTTAAGGATACCATCTCACATATATTGTTTTATAATCCACTTGATTACACATTAAAAACTAAAAAAAAAAAAAAAGTACATATGAATGTATTTATAGATATAATAAACACCTCCATACTTCCCCATTCTTTTTAAATTCATATAAATAAAGATATAATAAAAGGCAAATGCCCCCCAAGATGCATTTCGTGCTGAACCAGCACTCATCAGTTGGCCCAGGTCACCATCTCTCATATATATCTCTATTATATGCAAAGTATTTATCTAGAGTAAATTGTTACATTTTCATTTATCATTGTCAAACTTCCTCCATTCACAACTTTGACGCCATCCATTTCAGATAAATACGCTAATGATTATTACTAATCATTTTCAAAACTAGAGATTATCTCTAGCACTAATGTAAACTTCAAACCTCAGTTAAAGATTAATATATCTGATTTTTTAATTTACCTTTCTCTGTCCCATATGTAATATCTTTATAGATATAATAAAGACCTCCATACTTCCCCATTCTTTTTAAATTCATATAAAGATATAATAAAAGACAAATGACCCCCAAAAATCAGATATATTAATCTTTAACTGAGGTTTGAAGTTTATATCTGTGCTAGAGATAATCTCTAGTTTCGAAAATGATTAGTAATAATCATTAGTGTATTTATCTGAAATGGATGGCGTCAAAGTTGTGAGCGGAGGGAGTTTCACAATGGTAAGTGTAACAATGAATGTATTTATATATGAATACACACACACACATATATACTCAAAATGATGCAGGAATGATCCGTTTAATTTCAGCTGTTGCCATGAACATAATTATTCAGAAACAAGGCTATCCCTACTTCAGAAAGAAAAAATGAATAAAAAGATAAATTTTATATTGGTGATAAAAAAGAATCTTGTGAATCACACCAAATATGGGCACATATATCACATATTGGTCACTTAATTTGAGATGTTGGTTGCCAACTTTGATTTATTGCTCTGCAGTTCATAAGACATTCTAGCATCAGAAATGACAGAGATGGGTTATGTTCCACAAATATTGAGCTCCAGAGTTTGCCACTCTACCAAACCACTCAACGCCTCCACGATATGGGGTAGTAATAGACCCGGGAGCTTAAGATTCATGATCATGGCTCAGCTCTCATTTCCGATGCTCTGACTTTTTATGAATTTCCAATCAATAAAACTACTTGATTATTATTATAATGCTATATTTGAATTTCTTCCACAAATACTTCTTTCAGAAAAACTGCACAGTTGTAGCTCCCTATTGATTTTATACTCCCAATGAAAATAATACTATATTTTAAAATAACCTTTATCTTATCAATATTCCACTGTTTTAAGAAAACCATTTTGCATTTTATATTTTATAATCCATATAAACTATGCTCGGGTTCATCTTAAAATTTTTAATAAATCTACAATTCATTATTTAATCAATCGAATGAAGACATACTTTTACGACTACAGATTCAGTACTATTATATCCAGCAAGCTATTTATGATTATATTTTTAGAATATAAGATCGATAAGATGATTATCATATCTACTCAATAAATTTGACAAAATAGTAACAGCCATATTTATAACTTACAAAAAAAATCAAGTCAGATGTCATATGACCTAATTTAATGTAGAGTTCGCAAAATAAGCTCTTAATAAGCTTTGAATATCCTAGCACCTCACTGATGACGCCAGTATCAGAAACTGATCTGGGGTTGGGGATATTCTCAAAACTTATTAAGAGCTTATTTTGCGAGCTCTATATATAACATTTGTAAATATAAGCTTATTAAATTAGGTCATGTGACATCTGACTTGAATCTTGTAATTTTATTTTTTGCTATTAAGGCTTTGGCGAGTTTATATTGCTAAAGCTATTAATATATGGTACATCTGAACTTAGTTCAGTCCCATATGGCTATTTAAGTTAGATAGCTGGATTGGAAAGCATATGGATGTCTGAAAATTTCAGATTTTCTACTTAAGATAAAGTGCTAGGTTTGTCCTGGTATTTTTAATCTAATGCTTGAATATTCTAGCACTTCACTGACAATGCCAATAGGAGAAACCAGTCTGGAATTGGGGATATTATCAAAGCTTGTTAAGAGCTTATTTTGCGAGCTCTATATATAACATATATACAACTTAAAGGTATTTTTTAAAAACAGTAGAATAATGGAACTACTAAGGCATTTAAGCATCTATATTTTCAAAGAAAATAATATAGAAATCAAAAGTTACTAAAGATTTTTTTTCCATCCGCTGGCTGATAAAGCATTTGACTTTTTGTCAAATTAATTGCTAAATAACATTCTTTATAGTTTATGTTAAAAACATTCTGCAGAATATAATTCCAAATCACAAAAATTGAGCAATTTTCATACTGTAAATTTAGGAGTCGAGAAAATAAAAGCCATGCTTTCACTTTTAATGACTTCAAAATAAAAATGTCACTAGCAAACTAGCCATATTTTGATGCACATTTCACAGAGCTGATTATCAATTGCAAAAACCATTGCCATACAAATGGGGAATAAAGTTACAACACATATCTAATTAACATCAGCTTTTATTTCAAATACTTTATATTTTTTTCTATTATTAGTAATAACAATTACTTTCATATTATCATGTACAAGCTGCATAATATGAATAAATTTCAATGGGCAATCAATTTCAAATGCTACCATCAACTCTTAATTAACAACCAAATCAATAAAACAACAAAGCAGAGTCACGATATTCATTATATTGTGTTCCAATTTCTCTTGTGTATATCGCTTATAATAGCTCGCATTTTGTTGATAAGTATACTGCTAACTGAACTGCATAAGTAAAGTATTTTACTACATGCACGCATATATATAAAACGGATGCATTTTTATGTGTAAACTTATGCAGATTCAACTTGAGAGCTCATTTACATATATATTTACTATGAATGGGTTCATTATTCCATTCGAAAAATAAAAAAATTATTGTACCGTGTCTTTATAAATAAAATAAATAGTAAAATGTAAGAATTTCATCTCAATTATCCCTTTTCTTCAAAACTTTTTCCCTATAAAAACCACAATAGCTGTTTTGTTATTAGCAGACTATAGATTTTCTAGCTGTTTAGATGTTTTTAAGTCTATATGGACTTCAGAATCTCTATAGTCACCTCTTGCTGTTATCCATTTCAGAGTCTTTAAATTTTCAGTTTTCTGATGCAATATATTGTACAATTTTTTTCTCTGCCATTATTAAATTGATAATTTTCACTTTATTGTTTAAGAAAGATACTTTACAAATTTTGTTAAATAAAATAAAAGTTAGTTTTTCATTTATAAAATGTTGTATAATACAAAATATTGTACCACATTAAAATATGAAAAGGATAAAAAACAAAACCAAATGTATGCAATTAATATAGTTATTATACATAATTAAAGAGATTTGAACTCAGAATTTTTCAATCTATTCATCCTCCATCTCAAGCAAGCGATATACATGACCACACACATGCAAAAAAGATACATGACCCCCAATATATGCATTCCGTGCAGAATCAGCACTCATCAGTTGGACTAGATTATAATCTCCTACACATATACATAGTTAGTTCTCTGTTTATAATAAGATAGCAATTCCTGAGACTTTAATGGACAGGCTTCAATCTTCTCACTCTTCAAATATGATTGTATTGGGCACTCCATTATGAAAAATTGATTGCTGCTATATTATAAAATTTATTAAATTTACATATTTTAATATTTTTATTTCGTTTTATTTACAATTTTTTGAGAGGATAACAAATGAAATAGTATATGTTGATACAGTGCATATTGCAATTTCACTATCTTTACTAAGGCAATAAACTTTTAAGCATGTGCGCTTGAAAATGCAAAGGTAGGGACCTCTACAGGTCTTAACCACAAGCTTACGCTTTGGAAGAAAAGAGGGGAACCCTTCTTTACTTCAACCTACTTTCTATATAAATAGGTGAAGCTGAAGCGGTTAGAACTGAGAGTGTGAAGCTATTCAATACTTCATTGATTAAGTCCACAATTCCTATTATACATTAATACTCGCGAAATCTTTCGATTTCCAACGAGTCAATGGAAAGATCTTATAGTTAGAAATCTCTTATGATATTTTAGCTCATAACACTTCTTGAATTTGCCTAGCAATAAAAATCATACATATAGGACTTCTTGATACTCTAAAATATTTGGTAACCTCATCTATGACTGGAAATGACTATCTAACCATTAATATTCTATGGCAGTAATAAGTCAAATTAATTTAAAACATAAAATGACAAAAAAAAGAGATACATATCTAGGAAAAATCCACTCTATAAACACTGCTCAAATGAATGCTTGCAAAGCAGAGAAAAGTAAACACAGTCTGAGAATCATGCAGACGAATAGGTGCACTATAGTGGCTTATTTGCAATACATTGTTTAAAGAGGGATTCTCTATTCCTCATCAAAATAAATGAAGGGAATGGGGATTTTCTCAAGGCTAAATTATGAAGAAATCCTACTTCACCACTTATCAAAATGTTTTGTATTAAAATAAGATGCATGCTATAATATAATCTATTTAGGTGTCAAATAAAATATATAATTATAGATATATACTTGGGTATGTATTTTCCCAAAATATCAGACTCACATTTTGACAATCATTTCTGTAGTTCAATGGTTTAATGACTATGAAATTAAATCTTATTCGTACTTCCAAATCTTATATTGCAATTGTTCTAGAGATTTTATTTATATTTTCTTTACAAATCATTATTTATCCATAATGTGTTCCAATGAAAAGATATTGCTGCTGCTGCAATACCATCTCTGAATCAATACGTGTTATATAATAATAGTTTAGTTATTCACTACAAAAATGTTTAGATCATGAATTACACATGAAATTATGGTGTGCTTCTTATTTTAACACATGATAGAATAACATGCTAACATTAAATTTTGTTTTAAATTGGGCAAAACTGCTACTAAAACATCGAAATAATTTAACCTATGTATAGCAGTGAAGCGAGGAATCACAATAACATTTTCAAGTGATTTACAAGATTTCATGGTGGCAGAGAGAATACTGAAGATGATCCATGAAGATACAAAACACATTCTATGTCATAACTCATGATCAAAACATGCTAGCACTTTAACATTTTCATGGTGAATAGCTGAATTATGTTGCTATGTAACATAAGCTTTAGGCAGCTTGGAGAAAAATCCATTCACCTTTTTCACAGGCTCATATCGTGTGTATACAAATAAAGTCTCTTTTTATACTATTAATAATCCTTCATACATTCTATTTTCTATCTGTTTTTAAAAATTTCTAATATATATTACGTAGAAATAAGAGGATTCCTTTTATTCCTGCACAAATACTAAATCTTGTATTGGTGAGAAAGTATTCATTTATTATTAACACTCGCAAAGCGTATGCACAATTAGCGTGAAAGGTTGATATTTGAATGTAAATATATATATAATAATCAATAAAGCAAGTCATGTATTGCATGATATTGCTTTTATAAGCTTGTATTTACAAATATGTAATATAGGGAGCATACCAGTAGCTCAAACAAGCTCTTACTGATAAGATATATATATATCTTAGTATCTGTGACGGTTAATTTAAGATCTATTTTAGCAAAGTATAAATTCTTCCAGAGCATTATTAAATACATGTAAATATTTTTATATGACCATTCTTAACAATTATTTCTTAACATATTTTTTCTTTCTGAGGACAAGTATTTATCAGCTAAACAAAGCTTTATAAATAGGACTCTTTTTTTAGCTTAATGTTCATTACCTTTATTTTATTTAATTCTATTGTTTAATCGAAAACATATAATAAATCAAGTTAAATATCAATTTTCCAAATTTACTTACCTTCATGTAGTATAAAGCTTCCTTAATTCATCTAAGACAGTGCATAAGCAAACATTACCTCCCAGTAATTCAATATGTTGCTGGGCTCTAAATAAAAAATAATGAAACAATAAATAAATAAAAAATTGGAAACAGAATTTTGTTACATATTTTTGTGTTTTGACATGTCTTGAATATATTATATATATGATAGTATAGTCCTAAAAGTTGATAATTCAGTAGTTTAATTGATCGCAGAAAGTTAAATTTTTTTTTGTAATGTTTGCTGTTGATATCTCATATATTATTTCATTTAAATAATATCTAAATATAGAGATGTGGAAACAGTTACATATTGCACTATAGTGATATTAACGATTAAGCCAAATGCACATGCGCTTTAAAGATAAATTATAAATGAATACTCTCGATTTTTCCACACACAAGACATAATATTTTAGAAAGAATGGAATGAATCACCTATTCTTTCGACCCAAACATTTATGTATGGGCAAATCATAAGCGTGTGGAAATGAGAGTGTGAAGGTGTTAAGCAATCACTTTAAATTACATTTATTATGCTTGAATGAATGATGCTTGCGAAATCTTTATAATTTATGACACATTATTCTTTAGTTGAAATTAAACATATATAATGAGATATTATTTTATATAGCGCTATATTTTTTATGTAATAATGGTATCAGTGATTAAGCCAATGCACATGTGCTTTAGAGATAAATTATATTATTTTATTCTACTAATGTGATTTGAAGCCACAGGTATAGCTAGTTATAAATATTTGCAAAAAATCAGAGAGCAAACAGAAAAATTATTGACAAAATCCTAACATTTATGACTAAATGATATGGATGCAAAAGTAAATAGGAATGCAATTGTATTGATATTCAAAGTAAAAAAAAAGATATTATAAATCACAAACTTATCAATTCTATATAAGATTTTTAGTACAGTTATTACAAAACATACATAAAGAATTTAGACTCGAATCAAAGTTTGATTTAAAAATGGATATTATAAAAAAGATTATTTAATAGGAGTAATTGGATTTGTATGTTATAAAAAATATTAGACTTTATAAACAACTTTGAAACATCATGAGATAGATCCAGAAAAATTCAAATTCTAAAGACTATTTAGTGACATTAAAAAGGCTCTATTTCTCCATAATCTTTTATAACAATTTTAGAAAGTATCTAGTATCTTATTTTATTTGCTTTATTTGAAAAAGGTGAAAAACAAATTACACACAGTTATTTGAAAAAAATATTATATACTATAAACCTAGTAGAAAGAATATTCATGTTTTTATCCATATATATAATATTAGGCTAGACAACCTTATGCAATAGTTTTTAATTGTTATAGCTAAGTTTCTTCACCCAGCTTTAAAAAATTTAACTTGTTTAATATTTATGATAGGATGAAATGTTTTGAATATTATAAATATTTGACAATGTGGAATTAATAAATGAATTTCTGATAAATAACATTAGCATCAAACCATCAAAATTCACTAATTATTTTTTTCTACATTCTTGTTCTCTAAGAGCCCCTGAGCAGCATTTCAATTATTGTAGGTCTACAAAGGGTTAAGTTTCTTTATTCAGAGTTAAAAAATCTAATTATTTAATATTTATGAAAGAATAAAATGTTTTTAAATTTAATTAAAATTATAAAAAGTTAAAAATGTGAAATTCATAAAAAAAAATTCATTGCTACATGATGATTTTGACAATGTTTCCATATTGAGTTTTTCTTGTGTGGCAGTATTTTTCAGTTCAATTTTTAAATGTGAATCAATAGTTCTGGAATATCCTGTCTAAAATTGTCCATGTGAAAAACAGGGTTCTGCTAGATAATGGCCTTGACTACTCTAGTCCATGTAATACATTATATAAAAAAAATTTTTTTCATAAACTTAAATTAAATACTGATTTTAAAATAGTATGCATAATAGGTAAATAACATTATTTACATTGCAATCCATGCAACAGTTAGTATTATTTTATTAATTAAATCAGTTTTTTTTAATTAATACGCTGATACAAAAATGTTTTTCTGCTTCAAATTATCTTCACAGTTTATATCTTGCAAATTAGAAAGCAGAAATAACTCGTAAAAATCAAAGCATACTACTTCTTGAATTTTTTTTTTTGGGGGGGGGGGGGGACAACTTAATATTTATTTCAGAGCTCATGCCTTGAGTTGATGAAAAAGTTTATAAAATAGAATATAAATAATTTGATTAATATACTTGAATAAATATTCTAATTAGAATACACATTCAAACATTTCATTTATAGCATAATATTTTATTAAGCCTGACTGTGGACGATCCTGCTGTTCTGTTAGAGAATGATAAGGATGCTTCACTCCAGAGTGGCAGAAGAGTTGGAAGATGATGAAAATAGAACACAATTAGAAAATATAGAATCACAGTAGATAAATCAGAAAAAGTCAACAATTATAAATACCTTGATCATATTATTAATACAAATGAAAACACAATCAAATAATTGAATTTGGGTGGAATGCTTTTGGAATTATTAAAGAAATAAAAACAAATATCTGAATGGTTTGTTGCAGGGGATTTCATAAGAATTTTGATCACCGGAATGTGATGAACTGAACCAACATCCATGGATCTTTTATTTTACTACTGCATCAAATTATGCAGAGTGGTATTAAATCATTTAACAGTGAAAAAAAAAAACAGATGTTCAAAAAAGATTTCTAAAAGTGCTTGCTTGTGTATATTAGATATGGACATTTAATAGAAAAACAATATATAGATTTCAATAAAGAATAGACAGGCATAATGAAATTAACAAGAGGGGATCGAAAGTGAAAAATGTGACTGAGAGAACAAATAGGTATCACTATTGTTATTGAAAGAATGAAAAGTCTGAGACAGAAATGAAATGGACACATCACTACAACAATATATCAATAAATGGACAATTAAAGTTTTAAATTGACTCTCAAAAGATTGTGAATAACTTAGAAAATAAATATGCGAGAGAATGAAAAAATGAGATAAGGTAATTTATTGAACAGTTGTATTTTTATATTGAACTATTTCCATCATCTAATATGAGTATTGAATGTCTTTGGAAAAAATTAACTTTATTTAAATATTCCAAAGACATTCAACTGTTAGTAATAGCACATCTCAATACTCATATTAGATGATGGAAATAGTCCAATATAAAAATACAACTAAAACATCATCATCTCAAACCTTCAGGAAACCATTATTGAACAGATATAGAAAAAAAAAAAAGCTATGAATCAAAGAACCTAAAACAGGCAAAACTCACTATACGTATTGCCACACACAGCAAGCTAGAGTAATCAGTGGATGCCAGAAGGCTTGTGCATAAAATCCCCATCTAGTGCCCACTCATCCAATATGTGGATTTTATGCACAAGCCTTCTGTCATCCATTGATTATTCTAGCTTGCTGTGTGTGGCAATACGTATAGTGAGTTTTGCCTGTTTTAACAACAGTTATAAGCCAGCATAAGAAATGGTAATCATGTGATGTTTATTGGCTTAGAATCAAATCAAAGAAACTGTATTAAACTCAGAAATAGTTTCATTATACAGTATATTGATAATGTTTGAAAATGGTGATATAAATACCATTTATATGTAGAGAGATTCAATAAATTTTCTCTTAAATTAAAGCTTCAAGCATAAAAAAATATCACCAAGGATGACAGAATGTTAGTATAAATAATATTGGAAGTTATCCTAAAATAAAGACAAATGTAACAAGAAATATCTGCTTTTCTAAAATAAAAAACCCTAGTTACTATTAACGAAAACAAAATACTATTATCAACAAAGGTTTTATACATAACGGATCTTGTAGTGTAGTGATTAAAGCATCAATCTGATATATCTAAGACTTGAAAGCAGATTTTTCTTTTCCAGGTAATTGAGAATTAGTTAGAAAGCTTAGAAGATTGTTTAGATAGCAGATTCATAACCATCCAATTTTTGGATGGCTGTCCTTATCTTTATATATATATTGGAACGTAAGTGCCAATAGTTAACTGGTTATTATATGTAAATTACACCCCACAGTCCTCATGCTAACAAATCAATAGAATAACAACAATTTGTTTTCAAAACAACATTATGATTATGAAGAAAATAGATATTACAATTGGGCAGTAAATCCATTTATGGCTTAATTGTTGATATTGCCCTGACAATAGATTACTAATATTCTTTTTGTTTGTTTAAGAATGAGGGCTTCAGTAATATAATTTTTATATAATAAATTATGCCAAACAACTTTAAATATTCTAACCAATTGCATCAAACTTTACACAAATTTTTGAATTAAATGTTAAAAAATAATAGATTACTATACTGTAAATTGTATGTTTTTCAGAAGTTGAACATTTATCATCAGCTGTCAATAAGCATTAGCCAATCAACAGCAATCTCATTTTACTTAAAATACCAAATTAAAATATATTAGATATATAAATGTTAATAGATTTTTTTTAAAAAATCATTTCACTCAATTATTGCTATTTAGTTTTATTATAAGAAAAGAAAGAAAAAATCTTACTCTCTATCCAGTTCTTGTAATACTTGTTTGGTATATTCAAATGATCCTATTTTCTCCAGATATTCTACACAATACTTTTTAATATTATTATCCTTAGTCCTTTGTCTCATAATATCTTAAGACATATTTAGTTACATAACTTTATTTAAGTTAATAAATTTTAACTATTTTTAAAAACTGAAGTTGTTTTAAATGGAATATATATATATGAAATTAAATAAAATTTTTGAGATATACCATGGATCATTCCTCTGCATTGAGATATTCTTCTGTTCAGCAATCAATAATTCTGTTAAAGTCTTTTAAAAAGTCCAATCACAGAAATTCTCTTTGCAGAAGTAGGGTGCCAATATTTCATTAAAATCTCATCCATCCTTATCAAGGCTTTGACTGCTGAACAGTAAAATTTCTCATTATAAAGGACTGATATATAGTATAGCCTAAAAATTTATTTAATTTCATCTTTCAACTATAAATTATTTTCTTTTTTCTGAGCTAACACAATAAATGACTGTTAATGAAAACATATACAGAAAAGGTAGTTTTTTTTAAATATTCAACTTTATTTCTGCCTAGCATGCTGCAGTAATAAAACTGAATATTTTTAAAAAACTACCTTTTCTGTGTATGCTTTCATTAACAGTTGCTTATTAATTTCATCTTTTAACCATAAAATTTTCATTATAATATATATAAACTAAAATTAAATACTGTATATTTACTGTTTTAGCTGTAAGTCAATAATTTAATCTCATTTAGTGCTAAATATAAAGGTCACAGTTTACAAACATTTAAGGAATAATTTACATAATTCTATTAAAAACATTAAAGCAAAATAGAAATACACATATAAAAAATTATCTAAATTAAAACAGGCAAAACTCTCTATACAGTATTACACTCAATTCAAGCCAGAGTAATCAATGGATCCCAGAAGGCTTGTGGATAAAATCTACTGCCTACTTATCCAGTATCCCCATACTAGTTTCTGGTCTTCGTCAGTGAGGAGCCTTGGATCTAAGAGCATTGCACCTAGATCTTAAGATCTAATGCAATCCTCCACAGCCATCTTTTATCTCTACTTAACTACAAAACTATGAGTCTTAAATTGAAAACCCAATTATTCAATCCAAGCTCATTAGCTTATATAGTCATATAGATTTGAACTCAGTTCAGTCCCATACATTTTGGTGTTTTTAGTCCTTTAATAACCATAGCCACCACTATCCTATTAGGCAAAAATAATGATCATGTGATGTTTATTGGCTTAAAAAATTTATCTAATTATAGTGAACTAATTAAACTAGAATTCCATCTTTTGCCAAGCAAGCTAGCATCGATTGACATTTTAAATAATTCATTATCTCTGCTCTATTTCTGGTTCATATTAGGCCACCATACATACGATCTTACTAAAGCTTTCATGCATATTACTCCTGGCTGTCCCTTATGCAGTAAATTAAGCACTTGCTTTTAGTTTTCAGATGATATGAGCATGTGGTCAGTCATAAGGATGCAACCATTGCATCTAAATAAAACTTTCACGTGCATTCCAAGTAGATGTTACTACATAATTTGGTTGACTTTTTGGCCATCAATACTTTATCCAATTTTGTAAAGTTTCAGGTCTAATTGGAAACTTCAGAACTATTTAACATTTTAAAATTCATGAAGTCTATGTAATTTATTTCTATAAACTTTTGCTAAGACTCACGAGAATCTGTAAACATGATAAGGCATCTGTGTGGCCAACTTCTTTACCAAACTTGTAAATTAGTTCATAGTTGTAGACTACTAATGAATTTATCCAATGCATTAAATGTTAACTGGAATGTTCAGCAGTTTTTATCCTTACTGAAAATTTCTAGTAAAGGATAATGATCTGTATATAAAAAAAATTAGCTTCCAAAAATATGTTGGTGAAATTGTCTAATAGCGAAGACAATAGCAAGACTTCCTTTTCAAGCTTACTATAACTTTTCTCAGCAACTGTCAGTGTCCTCATCAGATGTTCTCTTCCAAAACAGTAGTGTGAGATGATGGCCCCAACATCATATTCTGAAGCATCGGCTGTTATCATAACCTCCTGGTCACTGTGATAATGTATAAAATGTTGTCTAGACATTAACAAGTTTCACTTTATAAAACGCTAAATTAGGCTGTTCAGTGCATCTCCAACACTATCCTTTTTTCAGCATTTGATATGAAGGTATTACAACATGTAACTTTTCTCTTAAGAAGTCTCTCAAAAAAGTTTTATAAGCCTACGAATGTCTGTAAATCTTTGATGATCCTAAATCTTGCAGCATTTTTTATTGCTTTAACTTTTTCTGGGTTAACCTTTTGGGTTTATTATGTGCTCTAGAAATTTAATCTCAGAGGTAGCCCAAATTCATTCCGACATATTAATATTTTTGCTCTAATTCTGTCCAATTTTGAATAAATTTCTAGTACATATTTTCCCCACTTGAGCCCTGTTTCAGTGTAGGTAATCAATATGTCACCCAAGAAAAGAATAACTCCTTCCATGCCTCGGAACAAGCTATTCATCTTTCCATCTTGGCTTGAAATACATTAGGAGCCATTGTAATCCCAAAGATAGCTTGTTGCATTTAAATACTCTCAAGTGATTTATAGTTAATAATCAGCAGTTCTATCTATAGAAGGCATCTAATAAAAAACATATCTTTGTGAAGAATGATGTCTTCTGTGGCAATGTTAATACTTTGCACACCCTTGGAACAGGATAAACATCTTTGTTAATGTATCTTGTAAGTGTAACATGATACTTCCAACAATATCAAATGGTTCCATCCAGCTTTATAATAACAACAGGTGTTACACATGATGAGTCTTCAACGAGAGACAAAATGGGTTCATTTACCATATACTTAATAGTCTCTTCAGCCGTGGATTTTAAAACAAATGTACTTTTCATAGCTTATACACCATTAGTCGGGCCTCTGCAAGCTCTATAACAACAGGCTGTTTTTAGTTCAGCTGATCCTGATTTGAATAAACATGAGAAATTATTTCCAACCTCTGCCTCCAACTCTGTCAATAATGTTGATATAGATTCCAAGTAGTCAGAAGTAATTTCTACCAAAAAAAGGACTTAAATGTCTCTTAACTATATGCCATGGTACAAATCTGACACTGGGATTGATTTTAATGCGTACAATTACTTTGCCGCATAAATCTATTTTATTTCCATTTGATGCGGCTATTATATCTGTTTTCTCAAGTACCAACTTCATTTTATTTTTATCACTGCTCTTAGACCAATCTTTGTGTGGTAAAACAGAGGCAAAACTTTCCGCACAGTAACCCCAGTCAGGGCAAGCCATAGTCTGAGGATATTGAATGAATAGGCACTAGTTGGGATTTTATGCACAAACCTTCCTGAATCCATTAATTATCTGGCTTGCACTGAGTGGCAGTACTGTGTAGAGTTTTGCTTCTGTATAAACAGCTTATGTAAGCATAAAAAATGGTGATCATGTTCTTTCTGTGATAACAAATATAAACCAGCATCACTATTGACTTTCACAATAGTGCTTTACTCACAGACAATAACATCCAAAAGAATAAGACATCTCTGTATCACTGATCTTCTTAATAACATTTTTTCTTCTTATACTGCCTCTCCATAATATAAAGATCAGAAAATGTGAACTAAGTGTCCTATTAAACTACAGATGCTACATTTTTCTCTTCTAAATTTGCAATATTTCTTCAGGTGGCCTTTTATCCCACAGCAGAAACAAATTAAAACATCTGAGCTCCTATGGCTCCAATTATAGGCTTCTGTTTTATTAATAGCTATTAGGACTTTTGCAAATATGTTATAGCTTAAAATTCTGAAGCATTCTCCAACAACTTGTGCAAAACTTTTTTCCATTGCATATTTATAAGTAAGATTTGGTTGGGTCTTTTGCATATATGTTATAGCTTAAAATTCTGAAGCATTCTCCAACATTACTTCTTGTGCAAAACTTTTTTCCATTGCATATTTATAAGTAAGATTTGGTTCATTTACTAAGATTTTCCTGAAGTTGTAATTCATCATTCCATAGAATAATTGATTCATTAACATGTCATCTAACTTGAAGTTAAAATTATATTCTTTCACCAGCTTAACACAATATCATAATCTTGATATCTCTCTTAAGACGACTGCTTTCTACTCCTAAATCTTAAATGTGCCATCTATTTGGTTGCTGCTAACTAAAAATAAGCATTCAACTTGTCTTTTAACTCCTCATATGGAACGTCTTCAGAGATTTTGGGTCACATAGTTGTTTTGCCACTTGCAATATATCTTTCCTGGAGAACAACAAAAGGATAGCTACTTCAACTTATTCGTCTTCAATTCTATTAATTAGCATGTATTGCTTGACATGTTCCACATATATTTTCCAAGCTGACGCACCGTTACATCAAATTCACAGATATTGCAATTTTATAATACCATTTTAAATGTTTACACAGATTCTTCAGTTATCAAAATAATTCCTTATGCTTTCTTACATAATTCATTCTGCTACTGTCATAAACGCATCATTCTGTTTGTAAATATAAAGAACTGTTGACTGTGGCATTCTGCCATGTTCGGGGGTATTCTTTTAATATTAACTGGGTAGTATCGATAACTATATTAAATTAAAAAAACAATACAAGTTTATTCATTAGCCAATAAATGTATATGAATAAAATAATAAATAATTAGAAATTACTTCATAATCTTTATAGTCCATATAACTATGTGTTACCATTAATTATTTTCTTATAAGATATTGTATATCTTGTATATGTAATGAGTCCCATAATAATCATTTATTATTCAGCCAACACTTTGCTGACAACTACATGTGTATTTAATATATCAGCATCTCTCCGAGTACACCATTGCAGGTTTTTATAGCAGATCTTAATGCATAATCTAAGTTCATTTGCATACAAATACACCATTGCAGGTTTTTATAGCTGATCTTAATGCATAATCTAAGCTCATTTGCATATAATATACCTTTTAATATCATTCAAAGATATTTGCATTGTATGTAAATTTTTCTAAAGTGAATATAATAATGAAGGGTAAAAATGATACATGTACTGTCTGTATGTAAATTACAAAATTTTAATAAACTTTACTTACAATTTAATTATATACACAGACAGACAATCCAAATGTATATTTTATACTCCTGGCTTTACTTTCTTACATGATATCTACTTTTAACTGTTTTGAATTCTATTTTTCCTGCAATTAAATTAGTATTTTTTTTCCTTACTGATTGTGAGATTAATCAAATCCAATACATACACATAAATATATACAAGTCGCTATGAATATGGGACTATAAACTGTCCCAAAAGTGCTTGGCGATAACTTTTAATAATTTTGTTTATGTTTATTAGCTTCATTATCTGAGCGCAGAGCACATATATATATATAATAATTTGATAATGTAAAACATTCGTATATTTTACAACTTTGTAAAAGACTGATTGATGTACAACAGTAAACATTAATTAGAAAAATTAAAATTATCGTAAAATAAATCTAAGAATATGGATTATTATTTATATATATATAGACACATAAGTGTGTCTCAGTGACTACAAGTTACCTGCAGTGCCATCTCTGATCAACACATGTGTTACATAGTGTAACGATCCGGAGAATGTGACTTAACGTAAACTGGGGCCTCTAATCAACACATGTGTTACAATAGTGACATAAAATATGACTGTGTTTTGATGGAATAACACGCTAACATTACATTTTGTTTTAACTTAGACTAACATGCTACTAAAATGTTTGAAATGATCCAAACTGTGGATAGTATGAGGCGATGAGTCACGAACATTTTCAAGTAGTTTTCAAGATTATGTCATGGTAAAGGAGCACTGAAGATCATCCATGAAGGTATGAAATCCAATATCACATTTCATGCCACAATTCATGATCCAAACATGTTAGAATCTTGAAATTTTGGTGTGGTACATATGTTGATTCAAATGTTGTGCTGAAAGCAGCTTGAAAAGAGAATTAATCACTTTTACACTGAATACACTTTCCCCTTCACTACATAAAAGTAAAATATTAAAAATGATTAATATTAGAATTTCAAGAATAATTTAATACCCTTGAAAATTAGATGTAATTGTAGAGGACTATGTTCAAATGCTCTACAATAAAAATGATTATATTGTTAATGCATATTTTCTAATCAGATATTTTCAAAGCTGTTTTTAATAATATAACGTAATCTAAACAAAGGCAAAACTCTCCATAGAGTAGTGCCACCCTGTGCTAACCAGAGTAATCAATGGATGCCAGAAGGATTGTGCATAAAATCCCTATCTAGTGCCTATTCATCCAATATCCCCAAACTAGTTTCTGGCTTGTGGCCATCATCAGTGAGGAGCCTTGAATCTGAGAGCACTGCACCTAGATCTTAAGATCTAATGCAACCCTCTAGCAGCCACCTTTTAACTCTACTACAAAACAATGAGAATGAAATTGAAAACACAAAAATATTTTCAATCTAATCTCAATAGCTTATATAGTCATATGGATCTGAACTCAATTCAGCACCCATCCATTTTGGTGTCTTTGGCTCTTAAACAACCATAGCCACCACTATCCTATTAGGCAGGATTGGTGTTAAACCACTAAACATCACATGATCACCATCTCATACTAGTACATAATTGCTGTAAACAAAGGCAAAACTAGATAGGGATTTTATGTACAAGCCTTCTGGCATCCATTGATTACTCTGGTTAGCGCAGGGTGGCACTACTGTATGGAGAGTTTTGCCTTTGTTTACAACAATTATGTGCTAGTATAAGATGGTGATCATGTGATGTTTAGTGGTATAACATAATCTAGTTTAATCTACAAGATTTAATATAAAAAGTTAAGACTTAGAAAGGGACCTCGTATAAGATGGATGCATGAAAGAAGAAAATTTGTTGGTGTGACATGAAGAGAAGCCACGAATCGAAGAAATTGGATTAAAACTGTGAGACTTTTTATCTTACAGTGGATCTATAATGGGTGAAAATAACTCTAAAATAAAATATTTTTGAGTTACGATGTACTTGACAAATATTTAAAAAATTTCTCACTCTTAATAGCCATAATGATCTACAAAGCGCTTGCAATACGTAAGTTGCAGAAATTATAAAAATGAAAAATATTAATAACTCAGTTAAGGCTGAGCGTTTCCGAGAATCCATGCCTCATAATCATAGCCATATTGAAAATGGCAGTATTGTTTACATTAGACTTAAGATATGCAAATTAAATGCAAATGAGTTAGGCAATCCATTTTTTAGAAATATCAAAGCAGGTGTCATGTCTGTTTATTGCATTATTATTGCCGTTGATAAAATATGCCTCTTTTATTTTCCTTTTGCAGTCGTTTGTTTCTATACATACAATTTTCTAAATCTCAAACTAGCAATGTTTAAAGTTACTCTTATATAAAACCAGTTTGAGATTTAACATTACTGATATCAGTTTCTAAAGAATATGTCTTTTATTCATCAACACACACACATATATACTATCATATATCACAATTACTAACTACAGTACTTGTAAACAAATGGCTATTCTAAATCTAAAAGAAAAAAGAAAGACAAAGAATAATAAAAATTATATATATATTCACATAAATGCACTAAAAAATAAAAAATGCAATAGGAATACATTTTCTTTAGCTTTCACAAATAAAACTCGCAACTAATATTTATTTTCTTGTATCTTTGTCAGATAAAAAAGAACAAGAAATGGGCATTAGTTAAGAATTCTTTTATTTGTAGAACAGAATTTTTTTTTTTACTTTTTAATACATTAATATGAATAAGTGTTTACATATATATTAATATAATCCCAGTGCATAACACTATACTGAAATAAATATACAAATATTAAATCACCCCACACGGTTAAGATATCCAGTACCTTCCTCTGTGAACTAATATATAAATACATTTTGAGCTAGCTATTTTGAAATATGGACTCTAATGTATTTATATATTAGTTCATAGAGGGCAGTACTGGATATCTTAACCATGAAGGGTTATTTAATATTAATATATATGTATATTTTTCTACTTTTTAGTTTTTTACAGTTCCAGAAATTGGGAATAGGAATGAAGAAAATTTAAATTAAATTAAATACCATTAGACAGCAATATAAAATTCAAATTGTTTACTAATTTTTAGCTAAAATTTTTTGCATGCTCTAAAAAAGTATAGTTCAAAATGATTGGGGAATTGGAAATGGGTATTTACAGTAACTTAAGCGGCTGAAAAGAGAAAAAAAAAAGTGGAAGCAATAAGAGACAAATTAATGATGATTTGTTTAAAAACATGATAATCTTCATTCAACAATACATCATTTTATTGGCATGTAAATATGCTAATTTCTATGGTTGAAGACAAAGCTACTCAGATAACAGAGTACTCTGATGTCTGGAAAGTTCCAATTGTTTTTCACAACATTTGATCAAGAAAATAAATAATCATGATTAATTAGTTATAAATTAATAATAATTATGTACGTATGTGTATATATATACCAATTCCCATTGTAACAACTCATGATGTGTTACAGTACACAAAAATATCAGTCAAGTAAATAAATTATTCATCAGCACTATATGGTGAGCACTAAATTTTAAACAAGATGATCTCCTATTTACAAACTAATACTTATTCCTATAGATAGTCTATGATTTACATTAAAAAAGATTAGTATTTAATTATAATTAATGAAATTCAGAAATAAAATATTAGCAACCAGTAAGGGACGTTTTGATCAATATATATAACTGATGAAATTATGACCATTTACAAAAGGATACTTAGAATTTGAGTATTTTGTGGCTGACTATGAATACCATGAATAATAGGAAAAGAAAATTTCCCTTCCGTTAGATCTTCGCAATAGCTCTTATTCTCTGTGTACTAAAAAGAAAAAAAAATGTTGATTATATCTATAAGTATATATACTTTAGAAGTGTGTGTGTGCTTAACAATTTTATTATCAAGTATAAATATGCAGATGAATTATTCATATATAAATAAATTGATAAAAAATCAAGTCAGATGTCACATGACCTAATTTTAATAAAGCTCGTATTTACAAATGTTATATATAGAGCCTGCAAAACAAGCTCTTAACCTCACTGACGACGCTAGATGCAGAAACTGGTCTGGGGTTGAAGATATTCTCAAAGTTTGTTAAGAGCTTGTTTTGCAGGCTCTATATATATCATATATAAATAAAATCACAATGAAATTATTACTATTACAGAAAAAAGAAGGAAAAAAAAGTATTAATCAAATTACCTCCTTAGAAAGAAGATTAGCATAATCATCTCTAATTTGAAAATATAATCCTAAAATGTCAGACAGTGGCTTTAAATCACTATAAAACAAATAATTTGTTAGTTTAATAAGAATTAATTGAAGTGTTAAATGTTTACAAAAAGTACTACCTTTTATTTTCACTAAATAACTGCATCAATCGTATTGCTAGACCAAATAGCCCTCCTGTTTCTAAAGCATTAAAAGAAACAATAATTAAATATATATATTAACTTATGTTTCTCACATAAAGCAGTAATAAATATGTTTTTACTTCTGAATATTATGTAAACAAAACACTTATTTATAAGTAAGTTTTAGTGGAGAAGATATAAATTAAATATTAATATCGATAGGCTATGATTATGAGGCATGGATCCTCGAAAGCATTAAACCTATCGATATTAATATTTAATTTATATCTTCTCCACTAAAACTTACTTATAAATAAGAGTTTTGTTTATATAAAACAGTAATCTAAATTTCAGAATTGCAGTCTGCACAACATATATGTATTTAAGTAGATAGTGTCTACTAGTGTAGTATATATACATTCACCTAACACTAGTTTGAATTCTGAAAGAATACAATTTGAAAATTTCTTCAAATAACAAAAAGATTTATGAATTCACATATAATTTGTTTATAGGTGATTCAACAAACTGTCTAATATTGACTGTAAACCAACAACAAGCTATTCTTACCTAGACAGTAAAGCAAAGGTAACAAAATACTCAAATTCTTATCACCTAGTAATTAGAGAGCCTCATGGATACGGTCTTCTCCTTCAATGTTATTTTAATAGGAGAAGACAGCTGGTTGAGAGGCCAATTCACAGTGGCCTATTGACAGACTGTTTTACTCACCTAACTACAATCAGATAACTGTTTGTACTTACTTTTAGAATTGAATAAAAACATATCCTAGATCATATTATATTTATTATTAGCAAAGTTGTTTTTTTTATAAACTGACATAGCCTTTCAAAAGATTTTCAGCATCACTATATTTTTTATAATTACATTCTATTTAATTATAGAAAACAGTGAATAATATTTACTAAGGCTGTACACCTTAAGAATATGCGCATGAAAATGCAAAGGTAGGGACCTCTACAGGTTTTAACAACAAGCTTACGCTTTGGAAGAAAAGAGGTGAACCCTTCTTTACTTCAACCTACTTTCTATATGAATAGGTGAAGTTGAAGCAGTTAGATCTGAGAGCAAGAAGCTATTCAATACTTCACTTATTAAGTCCACAATTCCTATTACACATTAGTACTTGCGAAATCTTTCAATTTACAATGGGGCAATGGAAAAATCTTATAGTTAGAAATCTATTAAGATAATTTAAAGTTGTAATTATAAATTTATTTAAATGCACATTGATTACGTAAGTAATATTTACTAAGGCTGTAAACCTTAAAAATATGTGCATGACAATGTGAAGGTAGGAACCTCTACAGGTCTTAACCACAAGCTTACGCTTTGGAAGAAAAGAGGGGAACGCTTCTTTACTTCAATCTACTTTCTATATGAATAGGTGAAGCTGAAGCGGTTAGATCTGAGAGTGTAAAGCCATACAATACTTCACTGATTAAGTCCACAATTCCTATTACACATTAGTATCCATTTCCAATCCAGCCACCAGATTGACTGTTGATTTATATTTTGTATTGTTCAAATCCAGCCACAAGATGGACTGTTGATTTATGGTATTGATTTATTTTATTGTTGATCATTCATAATGATGAATGGTGAGTATTTATGCTTACTATTACTTATTAATAATGCTGGTTGATATAAATCATAGTTTCTCTGAATAGTAGCTGGCTGATCTCAGAGAGATCCCAAGATCTCATGCTTTCTTTGATAGATAAAATTGCTTATATATATATATATGTATTTGGATATTAACAATACTTAATATCTTCTCACTTTAATATCTTTTTACCAATGATAATTATATATATATATAGTAATTATTAAATGTCACTTTAATAATTAATTTGATATTACATTTTAAAATTGACTGAGAGTGGATTTTTCCATCACCTCATGATCACAGGGATGACCACCCCCATCTTTCTCATCCCATTCCAATATATAGAAAAATTCAAAATTTATTTAAACATCCAAAGCCATAGCACACTACTAAGAGTTGTAATCTCAACTAAACACTAATTGAAAATACTAAAAAACAAAACTGTATTTGTGAAATACCATTTGAGTGTAGAAGGGCAAATATAAATGAAACCAGCCAATCCACTGAAAATGATTAAATGAGTATAAAGTAATGATTAAAGAGAAAAAAAAAATTTTTTTTTCTAAAGTAGGAGATCATGCTTATACCAAATGAACATTGTTCAATTGGAAAATTACAACAATATTGGACAGAGAGGAAATATAAAAAGAAAATTTAAAGAAGCTACTCACATGATAAGGACAACCCATAAGTCAACCTAATGTTTGAAAACCACTTATTAACCTGCGTTAAGAAAAAATGGAGAAATCAGGAAAACTCTTACAGATAAATATATCAAACTCCCACTGATTGTTATCACTGATAAAATAGCCTAACTTTAAGTTTAGTATTTATGATTCTAAAGATCTCTGATTTGATTCTCATGCAAATATTGCCATTATTCAGGACAGCAAAGGAAAATAACAGAAACACAAATGGTACTGTTCTATTAGCCACTGTACATCGTTTGATGGCACTGTTTCTCTGCAAAAACACAGAAGTATGCCGTTTACGCGGCCAAACCTATGGCTAATACAACACTACGATCGTAATAGCCATTTATGGTCTGCTTGATGGTGTTGTTCTCTATGCATACACACAGAAATAGTACACCCAGCTTTGTGTGGTGACACTTTATGCATATGATCAGTAACGACAGTTTGCTAACATTTCATATGAGGGTGGCTATCTGTGTGCTACTATTATGTCTATAAAATATGTAATGTTAAGAATATATAAATTTATTCATTGACAAACTAAATCAGCTGATCTGAGGGTGAGCAAATGAAAGAGATAGTTAATTCTGACTCTTTTGTCGTTTATGTAAACAAATTTTACACTTGTTTTGGTAGTTTTGGTAAAACGCCATCTATTGATCATAAATAACAAGTGATAGCAAGTTACGTGAATAACTTGTTTTTCATAAATGTACCTTTAAAGGTTTCTTGCAATGATATGTATTGCAGAGACTTTGACTATGTGGTGAAACTGAACCGAGATCAGACCTATATAGATATCTGGCTTGTTAGGCTGAGTTTGAAGACTTTACGGGTCTGAAAAAATTCATGCTTGCAAACTGATAGAAACGTTTTGCATAAACACTTGGAGTCAGTGTTTAGATCTAGTTTCTAACTCTATCCTTCACTGATAATAGCAAATAGCTTGAAATCAGCTGATCTGAGGGTGAGCAAATGAAAGAGATAGTTAATTCTGACTCTTTTGTCGTTTATGTAAACAAATTTTACACTTGTTTCAGTGGTTTTGGTAAAATGCCATCTATTGATTATAATTCACAAGACAAATTCTTAACAAATTTATAGGCAACACCCATTTTTCATTGACATTATAACAAAAGAATAGATATTGTTTATACTTTTATTAAAATGATTCTTTAGCAATTTAACTTAAGAATTAGACTAATATATATGGAATATATTTACATATCTAATAAATATATATAAATATAATACTC
Source organism: Epiperipatus broadwayi (assembly GCA_028023455.1). Lineage (NCBI taxonomy): Eukaryota > Metazoa > Onychophora > Udeonychophora > Euonychophora > Peripatidae > Epiperipatus > Epiperipatus broadwayi. The sequence goes on from JAQFVV010006228.1 coordinate 4,544,923, forward strand.
ACTAAATAAAAAAATGTGACACAAATACTATATTAAAAATCATTCGAGCATTGGCTATACAAAAGAACAATCTAGATTCTCCATAAGGCATTCATATCTATCACAATGCTTAGAAAAAATGAAGGACATTGTTATAACTGAAAAAAAAAAAGACACTAGCACAAAAAGAACAGCACATGAGGCAGAAAAATACTCAACTTAAATAATGGGCAGAAAACATTGGCTCAAAGTACATCAATTTCTAGAAAAAAATTTTGGATAGGATAATAAAAATAAATTCCTTCAAGATAATCACAATAAAAAGTAAAAATAATACATTACTAAGAAGATGCATCAACCTTATAAAAAGATATAGAAAACATCAACGATAAAGAAGAATAAAAGAATATTCTACTGCAGGAAGAAACAATTCAATTATGAAATGTTAATGCAAATTATGAACCCAAAGATGTAGAATGAAACAAAAGAAAAACTACAAATTCACCAGAAAATAGCCAGCCTCAAACTTCAGAATGATCAAGATAATATAAATCAGATTGAAAGATTACTACTGTCAATTAAGAAAAACAAAAAGAACCAACACTGTAAGCAATAGTAATTTAATTCTTAGTTTTTTAAAAGAAAAATTGAAAAATATATATATATTACACTGATGGAATTTGAAAGATTCATTTTTGAGTTTATAGACATAGATAATGGGTGTTAAATAATGCTTACATAATAGTCTTTAAATACAGTTTTACTTCCCGTTGATATGTAAACAAACACACACTTATAAATAAAGTTTTAATAGAGAAGATATAAGTTAATTAATATTAATAATAGGTTTAACGTTTTCAAGAATCCATATCTCATAATCATAGTGAGTATGACTATAAGGCATGGATCCTCGAAAACGTTAAGCCTATTATTAATATTAATTAACTTATATCTTCTCTATTAAAACTTTATGTATAATAGTCTTTAATTATTTATTATCTATATATTCCCCAAAAAAAATTGGAATTAGCAAAAATACTTAAAAATCAAAAAAACTTAAGATTTAAAATGGTAGTTGATATACCACTACAATTGAGTGGTTCATCATATTTACTATATGTCATGTAACTCTATAAATTGAAAATAATAGAGATATTTTCCCCTATTCTAAGACTTTATTATTTGGAATGCAAACTTCAGCAATCATAATTAATTTAATCTACAGTCTACAGTATTAAAATTCAAGTCGACATCTTTTTTTTTTTTTTTTGTTAGTTGATTTGATTAACAATCCAACTCATCTGATATACTTTATTTAAAAATTATTTTGATAAATAATAAAAAATGCCAATGGGGTTTAATTTGATAAAAACAATAATTATCTTAATATATTTTCACCTCATCTTTATCAATGAAGTCTAGTTAAGCTTTAAAAAATAGAGAGAAAATATTACAGTACTGATAAATATATCAGATTAAACCTTACAAGAATTTGCTAAGTATAATCCAATAAAATGTCACCTGACCTATCATGTGACTTTAGCTTACATATTGCTGTTTCAGAAATGTATTTTCCCACCTTCTTTATACCACTTATTGTAAGCTTTAAAAAGCAATGATAGTCGCCAGATGGCAGTAATTAATAAATTCCTATCGCAAGAGGTTTATATGGATGGGCAGCAGAGATGGTGGTGAATTTAAGGAAATAGGATAAAATTAAATCTATTATCACATTTTAATAAATGATGGGACAAAAGAGAGATTTTTAAGATAACTGAAATAATACAAGATGAAGGCTACTATTTAAAGGAAAGGGTAAGGATCATAGAAAATTAAACAATTATAGACCGAAAGTGCCAACATCTGGAAGGATCACAAAATGGATTGGAGAAAATAATATAATGAGAGAAATGCAAGGAGGTTTTTGATCAGATAAGCGTATAGGAGATAGCTTATTTGTAGTCACACAACTTATAGATATGAGTAGGAATACAGGTAGAAATAGAGCAAATAGAAATAGATTACGAATAAGTTTAATAAATTTGAGAATGAATGGAGCTTTAGTGGATCTTATTAAGAGATTGTATGAAAATAATTATTATATGCTTCAATTAGGAAATACAGAATCAATTATAATTAAAAATGGGATGGGACTAAGGCAAGGATGCGCTATGTCACCTATTTTGTTTTTTGTTATATTTAAAAAAAATGAAGAGAGCAATAGAAAGACTATGAAGATAGGTAAAAAAATTAACAATATTTTCATATAATAAATATGATGTAGTTAGAAATGGCAGTAGAAGGGTTAACTTATGGTAATGGGGTGTTATGTGTTAATAAAGAGGTGTTAGATTATTTAGAAAAAGTACAAAGAGAAGTAGGAAGACATGTAATAGATGCAGATGTGTGGATGGCAAAGGAGGCAATTCAAGGAGAAATGGGATGGTCAAGTTTTTATATGAGAGATCCAAAAAGCAAAATGAAAATTTTCGGTAGATTGCAATTTATGGATAATAAGAGAATAGCAAAAATAGTATTTAATTGGATTATGAGTAAAGAACAGGCAACAAGATGAGTAAGAACGGTAGTATGACATGCAGAAGATTTAGATAAAGACTTTATGTCAATATACTTCTACAAAAGATGGGAGATTGTGTTAGAAGAATTGTTGAGTGTTATAGTGGCAAGAAATGGGATAGAAGAATAGATGCATTAATAAAAAATAGGAAGTTGGAGAGATGGAAAACTAGTATGGAAAGTAAAAAGAATTTAAATATATATAAAAGTAAACAGAGTATTGGATATGAATCAATTTATGATAATAGCAAGGAAAATAATTTATTGTTTAAGGCTTGAACAGGATCATTAGTAACAAGTGAATATACACATAAATGGAAAAATATGGGTGATTTAGTCTGCAAGTTATGTAATGAAGACATAGAAAATATTAGGCATCTGTTAATCAAATGTAAATGCCTATGAGCAGAAAGGGTACAAATAATGATGTTGTGGGAGAATAAATATAAACAAAATGATTATACAGAAAAGTGGGTTCTTGATTTTTGAGCTGGGTTTGGGAAAGATAAGGAAGATTTAGATATAAAGGCCATAGAGTTGACAAAAATAATGTGACAATGGGTTGAAGCAGGATAGAAAAGAATAAGGGAAAAACTTAAATTGGGGAATGGAAAAGGAAGATAAGGTAGCTAACAGGTTTCTCTGGGCATAGTGGCTGAGATTCCTGACTCTGTGAAAAGAGAAGCCATAGTGCTTCACATCACATCTTGTGATTTCCTTTCCAAAATTCCCAGATTAGTTTCAAGTTTATAGCTTTTATTAGTGAGGAGCTTTGGATTTTGGAACACTGCAATTAAACCTTTAGAATCTAAAGCACCCCCCCCCCTCTGGCTCCCATCATTTATCTCTACATTATATTATCAAGCTGTGAGACTAATTTGAAGAACATATACATGTTCTCAATTTCAGCCAAGCTGCTTGCATAGTTGTATAAAACATAATCCATTCTGTGGCCAGGATATTTTGATTTATATCGAATCCTAGTCAAAAGATAAAAGTGACTTTAGTTATTAAAAAAGTAAAGATACCAGAATATACAGAAACTGAAGTGGATTCAGTTCGATATGATTATACAAGCAAGTTGGCTTACTTTAAAAACATTTATAACTTTTTCAGATTGTGCTGCTAGCTTGATAGTTTAGTATAGAAGTAAATGGTGGAAGCTGAAGAAAAGGAGCATTAGATCCTAAAGGTCAAGCTGCACTGTTCCAAGATTTACAGCTCATCACTGATGCAAGCCATAAACTTAAAAGTAGACTGGGGGATTTTGGATAGGAAAGCACAAAATCGGGATTTATTAAGCACTGAAATTTGGCAACTACCGTTGCTTTTAAAAACTTACAATAAGTGACATAAAGCTGCTACTAATTTTCTATGTAAATACAATTTCCCAGATATCAAAATTTACTATGCTCAAATCAAAAATGAATCAATTTTTATTTTACCGTCTAAAATCTTATATAGACTCACAAATTACACAGTAATTAAAAACAAGAACAAATTTCAAATCAACTGAGATATTGTCATACTTCAATATCGACAAATTAACTTCTACTTATTTTAACGGCTCTTAAAAATAAACCACTAAATATCAAATATATAAAGATAAAATACTACAGTGCGGATTGGGGAGATAAACCACTGAAGTTCTATAGGAATGCAATGCCCCCTTTGCTAGCATCAAAGTCTTCTACACTCAGGTAAAAATTAAATGCATTTTGATCTTGCCATCTAAAATCTTATACAGAGATGTAGATTAGACAATCATAGCAATAAAGACAAACTATATATCAACCAAGATGTTCCTGCAATTTTTATATAACAAATACTTAGCTTTATTTTATAAATACTACACATTTACTAGTGTTGTAATAATCTGTCTTTATATATTTAAACCATTAAACATCACATGATCACCATTTCTTATGCTTGCACTTAACTGTTATTAACACAGGCAAAACTCTCCATACAGTAGTGCCAATCAGTACCTTTTGGCATCCATTGATTACTCTGGCTGGCACTGAGTGGCACTACTGTATGGAGACGTTTTGCCTGTGTCTTTACATATTTGATATAGTAAAAACATGATATCCATTAATTTTGTTTCAGGCCTCCTTCACATACATTGCATAATATAAATAATAACTCATGTTTTTCTGCTAAGCTTTGATTATAATATAAATTATTTTACTAAACTGCATGTACAGTACTTTTTCAACATATACATGTATATAACACAGACATTTATTTACGTGTATAGTATGCATATCGAAATTAACATTATAGCATAATCAGAATTTTTAAAATAAAAAAATAATGATGGAGTTATTAATAGCAGATATACATATATTTAATGTACATGTTCACTCATTCACATTCACTTAAAAAATAAAAATCGTAAAAAACTTATGGTACTGCATCTTAATTTTTTTTTTTTAAAAAAAATAAAAGAAAAGCAAAGTGTTAGACTTTCATCATAATTAAGCACATTGTGGATAAAGTACTTTCTTTTTCCTTTATGGGAATGTAATAGCAGATTTGCTACCAGCAGACGATAGACTATCATTGTTTTGAAATTTTTAAAGCTGTATCAACTTTAGAATCCAATAAGTTACCTCTGTTGGTCATTACCTATTTCAAATTCTCAAATAAATTCTTCAAACTTTAAGTTTTCTGACATAATACAAGTGCATTTTATAATTGTTTTTTTCGGCCATTATTAAATTGATAACTTTCCATTCTATCACTTTAAAAAAAATATTTGAAAAATTTTCTTAAATTTTCTATTTTTAAATAATTATAAATATTTTGTGAATATTCAATAAAAGCTATTTTTAAAAAATATACTCCATTTACTATGCATCGCTGAAAACTTACTAGACTGATATCACATATTTTGAAATTTGGCCACCGACAGTGTTAAACTAAACAGATAGCTGAACAACCCTGAAATATTGCAGTAACATATTGCATTGTTATTGATATCTAACCATCTAGAAAACTTGAAGCAAATCTGCTTGATAGATAACTTACTTCGTATTACCATTTGTTTATATTCTTCTTCAGTAGGACAAATAAAAGAATCTCTCCAGTAAATTTCCATGCCCTGACCATGATGAAGTTCTAATAATTGATCTGAAACATACAAATAAATTTCTATTCAAAGGTTAAGACCAAATATGCATTTGTATGTGTGCATGTATTTGTGTACACAATGTATGTTAATTGAGTAAAGAAATATTCCGTGTGTTCCAGGATATGAGTAGCGTTAGAAAAACTTTAAAAAGTTTACAATTACATATCAAATAACAACTAATTACGATTTAAAAATGTGATCAAAATCTATAACCTCCAAGGAGCTTTAAAATTAATTGTAAAACTTTAATATTAATAATAAAAATCCCACACAGTTTTAATTTTATTAAGTCTTTCTATGCCCTGCTTTAATGATCATGTTACAATTTTATTTTAATAGCTTTTTATTTTCTATAGTATATGTATGTATCCAGTTTTAAACTTATTACTATATTTGTATTAAATTTCATCATTTTTATCATTATCAGCCACTGGTGTACATAAATGTGAACAAATGCAAATCATAAAGGTAATGGCTGCCAAATCTATGGTACAGTGACAGAATTGAAGAACTTAATAAGGCCACTGGTGAATCTGTATCATAACTGGAATCTCAATAGATTCCTTTACGATATGTTGTTAATAGTTAAATGGTCATAAAAAAATAATAATCATAAGCTAAACAAATAATTTATGTTTAATATTCTTATAGTTACATGGAAAGACCAGTTATTCAACGATTACATCTAGAAAACTCATACATTATATCATGACAATGAGATGCTAAAGAAAAGGTGCCAACTAGATACACTAAGCAATGTAAAATAATGTAATTCGTCCAATAGTTTTTTAAATCTTCATCATTTTTTTTAAAAACTGCAAAAATACCTTTTTTAATTTTAATATTAACAATATTTCAATTTAAGAGTTTTGCCTTGTTTATAAATATTTCAATTTATTTGTATATATATATAACTATATAGTAGTGTACTTAAATTTATTTACATTAAAAATACTCTCTTTCATTTCGTCTCTGTTTATTATGATATCTAACATTAATAACCGAAATATAGGCTTATTATATACCTATATCAATATATATTAATATATAGGGTATATGAGCACAGACTTTCACATGACCTACCGCTCACCACTCTATCTCATATCACTGATACACTTGAACACATATTTGTCGAAAAGATAAATAATCACCATATATGTGTTCAAGTGTATCAGTGATATGAGATAGAGTGATGAACGGTAGGTTGTGTGAAAGTCTGTGCTTATATACCCTATATATTATATATATTGATACAGGTATATAATAAGCCTGTGTTTCAGTTATTATATAGTAGAGATGTCTGCCCATCCCTTGTATATGTATTAAATGGATTAGGAAAGGTCAGAATTACTTTAGGTTAACATGGGTGTGACAAGAATCTCAGCCTGAGGGTGGCCTTTGAGCATTCCATCATCAGATTTTCAATTGGATGGACGGTCGAAGAGTAGTGGAGTGGATTGAAGCCTGTCCATTAAAGTATAAAGATTGGCTATCTTAATATATATCTGAGCACTTATTGCGTACATGTGTAGAGATGATAATCTAGAACAACTGATGATTGTTGGTTTAGCATTAAATACAGATATTGGTGATTATTTATCTTTTCGACATATATGTGTTCAAGTGTATCAGTGATAACAGATAGAGTGGTGAGCAGTATGTCATGTGAAAGTCTGTGTTCATATACCCTATGTATTTGATATCTAACATTGCAATAAATAATAATAATCAATTATAATTTTATAATTTTAATATGTTTTATTAATAATAATAATCAATAATAAAATTTTATTTAGGAAAAATAACATTAAAAAATTGCAAATTCATTATTTACATTATTAACAATATTAATTTTTTTAATTACATAATAATTCTCCTGGCTATGATGGTCACAAAATTTTGAATTAAATTGCCAATGTTTAGAATATCCACAATAACATTTTAATTATAATTATGCACTCTTTCGCATATATTAGTGACGCTGTAGTTATTTAATATTTAAAATTTTATAAGCTTAACGCTTTTGAGATGTAACTTTGGATCCCATACATGCTTTAAAAAAAAAAAACTCCGTTGTAAGTTGTTATTCATTTATGTAAATGTGTTTGAATATTTAACTAATCCATTGTTTGGAGAGAACAGTATGGGATCAAAAGTTACATCCCGAAAGCGCTAAGCTTATAAAATCTTAAATATTAAATAACTACAGCGTCACTAACATATGCGAAAGAGTGCATAATTATAATTACAATTTTAATAGTGAAGAAAAAAGATCTACCTAATAACATTTTAATGAGATATAACTGATAAACCAGTTTCAATTCTTCAGAAATAATTTTTAATTTGGAAAAACTTCTTTACCCAGAAACTATCTGAACAGGTAAAGTTAAATAAATGTACATTACAACTGCTACATTCGGAAAAATCTCAAATTATTTTGATAAATATAATTCAAACAGTGTGAGGAAACATATTGTAAGAGTTTTGGTTCCTCAAATAGAGCTATTTCTTCAATGTCCTGATTATCAAATTTTTTATTGTCATGTAGTTTTACATCTACAACTTTACAATGTTTTAATAAATCTTCAGGACTCCATTCTTTTAATTTGTTTATATCAGGAATAAATTTAAAGTCTTCATTGTCTTTGCTTTAACTGTACAAATCTCTCAATAACTGAAAATATAGTAATATTTAAAACTGTGAAAAAAACTTCAATTTTAAAACGTTGCTTAGTGTCATTTATTGATTTGTGTAATGCTTCGTATTCATACATTTTTAATTTTTTTATTTTCTCTTTCATACTTCTAGAAAGCAGGAATGGTGACAAGTTGGCTTGCTATATGTATGGTAGAATAATGTTTCCAAATTTTTATTGGTCCTGAGATTCTTTAAATCGGCAATAAATTTAAGATCTTCTGTTAACTGTTTGTGCATTACGTCACTAAAACAGGCAAAACTCTCTATACAGTAGTGCTATCACACTGCAAACCAGAGTAATCAATGGATGCCAGAAGGCTTGTGCTTAAAATCCCTATCTAGTGCCTACTCTAGTTTGTGGTGATCATGTGATGTTGGGCATTAAGTGTGAAATTCTGCATCATTTTGCTTGTAACATATGAACAGAACACACAAATTTAAATGAATAAATTTTTTTAATTAAAATATCAGCCTGAACTATAGAATAAATATCTTTGGTATAATCTTCTATAATATTTGCAAGAGCTTTTGTTATGTTTTAAGTGGTCTTAATGCCTCAATTCTACTTTTCCATCTAGTAGCAGAAAACAGTTTTAAATTTAAATTTGTATTATATTTTATTAGTTTATCCCTCTGTTTTACAGATGAAAAATAATTTCACAATTCCCGTATTACTTCAAAAAAATTAACAGTTTCAAATAAAATTTTAGTTCCATCACTAATTACTAAATTTAAAGAATATGCAACACATGGAATAAAAAAAAACTCTCGCCCATATAAATCGGAAATATTAATATTCATTCATTTAAAAAAAATTCTGATAAACTTGAATAATCCTTGTCAAATCATATCAATAACAGATTGAAATCCCTCAAAATGTTTATGAATTTCTGCAATATTTCTATCTTTATGGTGATGATCAAATCTAATAACCATAATTAATTGTTCAAGATGGCTTCCATTCAGGGTAGTATAAAGAGTTAACGAATGATATTTGGATTGTTTAACTATTACTAAAAAATTTTGTTTCTAGCTTCAGAAATAATATGAATGATTTCATTTTAAATTTTATTACTTAAATAATGAGTTTTTTTGTTTATGCAAATATTCTGCCATTATTTAATCGAATTTAGCGACAGTTTCTATTAATTTTAAAAAATTATCATTCTCAAAAAAATTTTTAGACAAATCTCTGAAAGCTAAATATTGTTTTAATGAATACTATATTTCATAGATTAATCATTCTATAACAGATTCCCACTATTTTTTCTCCTTTTTGTATAGTCTTTGTTGAGTTGAATCAATTATACATTTTTCATTTAATAATGACATTTTTGCTTTGCTATATTTTAATCCATTGTCAATGTGCACAGAACTTGCTTCATATTTTTTTAAATATAAGATTCAAATATTGCCAGTTATTACAACATACTCATTAACATAATGTATAGTACAATATTCAAATAATTTGCAATAATAATTAAAAATTGAATTTAAATAACTTCTAGAAATTTTCTCCCAATTTGGTAAATAATGATAATAGGATTCTAAAAACTTGCAGTCAGACTCACCTTTAGGGAAATCCTTATTAACTCCCTAACTAATAGAATTTTTTTTTTGTCAAGCGTTGTTGCCGAGAGATCGTCGCACCCGCCTTGTAAGCAAGTAGTTGGTTGCAGACGGGTGTGGGTTCACGTCCCGGCTGATGGTATGACATATGAAAAAAAAAACTAATAGAATTTTCAACTAACAATTTTCTTCAACTTCTGGTGACGTTATTTGCCAATTGCATCTTGTTGTTGCAATATCTGTTGTTCACTATTTCTATTGAAGTATCTGAAATGCTCAAATTAGTTGCAGAGGTAGTACTTGCTTTTTCAAAACTATTTGTTTCTTCGTTGTTGATGCTAGAAATTGGTTTAATGATCTAGCCAATTTGCATTAAATCTTTTCTCATGATCATCATCATTTTCTGTTTTGAGTTCCAGACAATTTCTTTGACTTTTCATATGACATCTAAGGGTTACAGATTTACATTTATTTAATTTACATTAAAGCTTTTCCCATGGTTATCATCTTTTTCTATTTTGAGTTCCAATTTCTTTGACTTTTCATATGACATCTAAGGATTAAGGATTTGCATTTATTTAAGAGAAGAAATTTTAAATTTGCATATTTACATTGTTTATTCGATAAATTTTTAGAAGCCACTAGTATGCCTTGTACTTTATTTTGCTTAATGATAGGTTATGTCAGATTCGGATAAGTATAAAAAAAAAAAAGAAAATCAAATACTTGTTTTGTTACATTAGATAATAAATTTTTTACTTACTTTCCCAAAAGAGTGGACTATTTAAAAGAGATTTCAAATGATGTTATATGATTATTATAATCGACAAAGTGGAGTGATAATAAGTAATGATATAAACAAAGCAAAACTCTCCATACACTATAAGAGATAGTGATCATGTGATGCTTAATGGTTTAAGTAATGATATAATTAAAATCATTGCAAATCAATATAGTTATTACAGTTAAAGATGGCCATTTATTCCTTAAACAAATATTGATATGTGACAATAAGGGCAGATGATATCTACAATATTTTAAGGAAAAATGGCTAATTTATTGCATAATAGCTGTCAATATTTTAATAAAATTAAGACCACCATTGTATCAACAGATATTTACAAAATACATCAAAATCACTGCAAAAACTTTCACCAGCATTAATTTTGCAAATATTTAAATTCACAAGGCAACACTGAATTATATAAAAAAAGGAATATGTTGAATAAAAAAACATCTAATAATATTTAAGGGCAAAAGAGCAATGTGTTATAGCTAATAGACAAGGTTCAATAAACTTATTGCTCAGTGTTTATAAATGTTCAAGACTAAAAAAAATACTTTTTAAATGAATTTTTTTTGTTGGTTTAATGTAGAAAAGCATAAATTTGAAAGCGTAAATTTGAAAAAAGAAAATCCCCCTGCATAATTTCCAATTAAAAGAAAAAAAAAGTTGGGCCGGCCCGGAAACGTTATATTGATATGTTTTTGGACAGAAACAGCGCCATCAAGCGGTGTCTAATAGAACAGTACTGAATATTCTACATTGATGCATCACACAAACGATTATAAAACATTTTCAATAATTTTAAAACAATTTGCTCTCTGTTTCAATGCATATTTCAGTCTGACACTATTTATACTTCTTTTTTTTTATAATTCCAATCATTTATTTTATTATTTATAACATTTTCTTGATTTAAGTTGAATGCGAAAAATAATTTTTCTTTATTTTAATACTAAAAAGGATTACTGCCTAAACATACTTAATATTTCCATTTAACACCGTAAAAAAATGAATTGCAAGGATCTACTTCAGATAACACAAATGGGCTGATGAGAATCACAATACTACTGCATAATTAACAATTTTCAAACTAAATCATAAATCAATAAAAAATATAGTCATTATACAATTTATTTCAATTTTTATAAAATCAATAAAAAATATTAAAATATCAACATAGTAAAATTCCAAAAGCAAGATAATTTCTTCCAGGGGACATCCATGTAGCATTAAGATGTAGTGATTAAAATGAGTTCATCCTTCTTTAAAATAAAACATCTGACAGAGATATTTTAAGTGCTGGCTCTGGTTAAGCATTTATCATAAAGCTTGTAGAGGAATTGGCAATCCTCATTGTTTATAACTTACAAGCATAAGAGATAGGGTCATGTGATCTATGACTCTTATTTTGACTATCTGGTCACTGTGATTTACTTTTTTTTTTAAATTCTTAATCTTAATTGTAAATAAACTTGTAAAATATATTTTGTACATTATTTAAATGAACAATTCTATACTCTGAAGTTTCTTTTATGACACAATGGGGAATGATATATATTACGCTAACCACTCCTAAAAAGACAATAAGATTACTAATTATTTTAGTACCTTTCATAAATAAGATTTTTAATTTGCCCAAAAAATTATCATTTCCCAAAAAAAAAAAATACAATTTAAACTATAAATATAGGCGATTTGAATTCAGACTTTCAAGCAACTTTCAACTATCCACACTATCTCATACTACCGATACACATGACCACACACATGTAGAAAAGATAAATAATCACCAATATAGGTATTTTGTGCTAAACCAGCACTCATCAGTTGGTCCAGATTATCATCTCCCATACATATATATAATCTGTGCTCAGTTTATATTAAGATAGCAAATCTTTATACTTTAATGGACAGGCTTCAATCTCCTCCAACTCTTCGGTCATCCATACCATTGAAAATCTGATGATGGAATGCCCAAATCCCTATGTAGAGTCTAAAACATGATGTTAATTTGTTCAGCTATTTAAGCTAATACTCATTTCTCATAAGTATGATTTATTATCAAATTGTTCTTGGAAGATTCAAATACTGAATGAAATTCTTCACGTCTAATCTACAAACATCTAATATATCATTGTTAGTCTGAAGGTTTGTGATGATGGCATTTGAATTTCTCTAAAAACATTCAATATTTAATATTAAATGATGGAAATATTCCCAGCATATAATTACTATCTAATATATCATATGTGATCTGTTATTTTAACTTTAACATATATATATATATATTAAAAAATAGTCTCACCTGTAAAAATGATAGTAGCCTCAGGATGATTTAAAGAAAGGATCTTTTTTAAGCCAAGAAAATAAACAAAGTTTGCAGCATTTATTGTATTGGCAACTCCATAAATATTATGAGCCACTAAAATAAACAAAAACCGTTACACAAAAAAAAACCTTAAATAATTCATAATCACTTCTTTAATTTATATATCATATTAATTTATATATTGTATACATAAATATGTGAGTCTTGTCGCATGATATTAGAACATCTTCCTGTCATGTTTATAATTCTGGGGTTGAATCCAGCCCATATAAAACTAGACAAATTATGATTCCAAACAACCTTTGGATTTTTTATTCAAATAAAACCTAAAGCAATTAGTCATCCAATATTGGTCAGTAAATGGATATTTAATTATTTTTAGCTAGAGGATGCACGGAAAAACATTAAAACTTTCACTAATCATTATTTAATATATCTATCTCATAGTTTATATTTATTATAAGTTTTCCATCTAGAAATAGATGCTAGGCGAATCATGAGTTATGATGTGAAATGTAAAAATGATTTTTGTATCTTCATAAATCATATTTAATGCTCTCCCTGCTATCACAAAATCTTGGAAACCATCTTGTAACTTATGGTTTCACCATTATGCACAGTATGAACCATTTCAAACATTTCAGTAGCAGTTTTGACTAATTTAATACAAAATTCAATATTAGAACAGTATTCTATTATGAATTAAGAAACAAAATACATTGTCACATTTCAAAATGTAACTTGTAATCCAGGCTGCTAGCGCTTTAAAATTTTTGTGGTGAACAGTTAAATTGTTGCTATGAACATATGTATTGAATCAGAAATGGTACTGAAAGCAGCTTGGAGAGAAAATTTTTGTGGTGAACAGTTAAATTGTTGCTATGAACATATGTATTGAATCAGAAATGGTACTGAAAGCAGCTTGGAGAGAGAATTGGTCATCTTTTTAGTGGAATATACTGAATGTGTATAGATATATATAAATTATATTGGTTCTCCATTTATATTATCATGAATCCTATCCAGTACTTTTTATCAATGAAAAGAACTAACCAGAACCTAGTTGGAATATATGACTGGAATTATTCTCATGCTTATACAGGTAACTAGACTGGTACAGAGTAGATTATTGTTGCTAAATAAGTTTTAACAAAAATAGCAGTGTTGACAATAACAAAAAAACTTAAATTCAAAATCTGGATAATTTCTACCAATGGAGAAAGCAAAAGTAATGAAAGGCAAAAAAGCAAACTGGTAAAAACAAAAATAAAATATGTAAAGCAGTAAAACAAGAGTGTAAAGATACTTGTATAGACAAATCGCATTTTCATTATTTATTTTAAAACACAATGACAATTTGATTGTATCTAACAGTTTTTAACCTCGATATGAATGGACGCCTAAATAAATTTGATAAAAATACTAAGGAAGTGAACTGGCAGCTAACGTAAAAAAATATCTAATCAATAATTTAATCAGTCACAATTTTCATTGATAATTATTATTTAAATAATGTTTTTTTTTTTCCTTTTGATAAAGAGCACTTTATTCTTGATTTGATTGGTTAACAACTCTTTGATTACTATGTCCAAATAAAGATGAGTAACTGCTATCAATATGGATGCCAATGGTAAACTAGTCAAAGACCCAATTTTCTTCCATTAACATAGGTAGCAAACACAATCTTTTTCAAAAATGAAATATTACTGTTATATCTTGCACATTACTAGTAGAGTTTGAAATAAAAATATCATCATTATACACTATAAATTTTATATACAATGATCAAATATTCAATATAAACATTATTTGATCACAATGTTGTTAGAGATATATACTTAATATAATAATCAATTTAAATAAGATTGAATCAAACAACTAATTATATTTATAATTAAAACAGGCAAAACTCCCCACACAGTAGTGCCACTCAGTATAAGCCAGAGTTTTGCCCGTTTTAACAGCTTGAGCAAGCATAAGAAATGGTGACCATGTGATATATATACAATTATTTAATTATCAACCCGGCTTTCATCTCTTACTGAGACCTTTTCAAGATATAAAAGTTTTATACATCACTATTAATTACATTTACTCCCTCTATTGGACATTATTTTACCTTCAACAATATAATTAACATTATACATATAAATTAAACTATAAATTTTATCTCTGTATCTAGATATGGAATTATTATATTCCTGTTAAGGTAATTAACATTAATTCGTTTAATAATAGATATCGCAAAAGAATAGCGATGCTAGATGATAAATTGCTGCATGAATGAGTATTAAAAACTAAAGACAGCTCTCACGATTGATATGCTTTCTTTCTGTAAACTTTCTCATCTATATGAACCAGTTCTTTTGTTATTCTCATACAACTTATGTCCATTCCTGCCTAAAACCACCCCTCACCCTGAAAGTTATGATTTACATTTGGGAAGTTTCTTTATTTCTTAATTAAAGTATTATGTTAAAGAATCTATTGGTCGCCATGGGTATTCTTTTTTATGTAAAGGTATACTTGCCAGATTCTTCGTAGAATGATTTCCTACTAAATATAGGAAACGGTTGTGGTGGTGTCGCTTAACTGTGCCGATGGGGTAGGATACAAGCAAAAAAAGTCAGTATAATTATCAATGTTTGCTTGCCGGGAAGTTTGTAATTATATGTGGGTGGGTTGTAAGCTATTTGTAAATAACTAAACGAATAGCAACTATGTGAATGAATGGGCGAGTAAGTGCTGGAATTCAAAAAAACTATACTAGAAATGATTTTATAACAAAAAACAAATAGTTTATATATTACTCAAACTCTAAATGAACAAAAAAAAAACTGATTTAAATTACATATTAATTATAATTTTTCCCACCACAAACATTCTAAAAACATGAACAATAAATAAAATACAGAAATACAATATTTTTTTAAAACTTTCAAAACAATTTTTCAATAATTATAGGTTGATCTATTTCCACCATCTAGTTTTAATTATTAAATGTATTTAGAAAAATTCAAATTTCCATTTCAACTTTTTACGTATGTTCAACTATTAATAACAACATGCATGTTTAAATGTAAAACAACATTTCACGTAATATTATTCTCCTCTCTTCTCCAGGTGTTAATGGCCTGATCAGTGACAGTATTAGCAAGGGAATCAAACTTGGAACCTTTAGATTTATGAATCTTGGATTTAAAGGCAACGCTCCAACTATTCTGTTAAAGACAACAGTCAGTAAGAATTTCATATACTTTAGGTTAAGGGCAAAGTTAACGGGTGGCTTCTAAACATTATGGATTATCACACTAGGTTGACTTATGGGGTTATTTGCCATTGTCTAGTAAACAGTTCCTTTAATTTTCTTCTTTTTACTTTTTTCTTCTCTAATATTCTTGTTTTTACCCAATTGAACATAAATTAATTGGCAAATGCATGGACTGCTACTTTAGATTTTAAAAGCTGCTCACATGATCACAACAAATGAAAATCAGTATGCATTCACAATGTTTGGAATCCATTCCTTAGACTTGCCCTTAAGAAAAAAGAGAGAAAGCAGAAAGATCTTTACTGATAAGTATAAAAAATTTCTCCATACAGTAGATGCCAGAAGGCTTGTGCATAAAATCCCTAGATAGGGATTTTATGCACAAGCCTTCTGGCATCCATTGATTGCTCTTGATGGCACAAGATGGCACTACTGTATGGAGAGTTTTGCTTTGTTTAATAACAATTATGTGCTAGTATGAGATAGTGATCATGTGATGTTTAGAGGTTATAAAAAATTTCTATTGATTATTATCTTTGATGGAATAACTTAGTTAGTTAGAGTATTATCTTAAATTCAATATTCATAAATGTAAAGATCCAGAAGAGAGAAGAATATCATTTGTTGTGTCATATAAATTAATTAATTTACTACTACTAACAATTAAATACTTTTAA
Organism: Epiperipatus broadwayi; assembly: GCA_028023455.1. Taxonomy (NCBI): domain Eukaryota; kingdom Metazoa; phylum Onychophora; class Udeonychophora; order Euonychophora; family Peripatidae; genus Epiperipatus; species Epiperipatus broadwayi. The sequence goes on from JAQFVV010006228.1 coordinate 4,561,946, forward strand.
AAAGTTTACATTTTTCTAAAGATATTTAACAATTAAAACTAGAATTTATATATATATAATTGCTTATGATATTTTAATGTCATTTAGATTTTATAATTTTCTACTTCTTCTTTTCCTATGTATTGATTTCTATTATAACATATCATACCATTTTCACCTTCTTTGACACTTTATCAATACTTTTATTTTTATTATTTTTATTACACTAACAGTTTCGACTGTCCTGCAGTCATCATCAGAGCTACAATATTCAAATATATAATTATACAATTATTACACTTATCCACATATATATACACAATTAATACACAATATAAACAAAAAGACTTATACATTTTAATATAATCTTTATCAATAATCATTTCCCATTTTATTATCTTATCTTGTAAATAATTTTATCAATGTTTTATATTAATTTATTTTATATCACTTTATTTTATTTTTTAAATATTATTTAATATAATAATTATAACTTTATCATTTATTTTACTATTTAATGCATATTATTATCATATTTTTTTTTATATTATAAATCAACTTCTAATCTTGTCTTATTTATAATATATATAAAAAAAAATTGATAATAATATGCATTAAATAGTAAAATAAATGATAAAGTTATAATTATTATATTAAATAATATTTAAAAAATAAAATAAAGTGATATAAAATAAATTAATATAAAATATTGATAAAATTATTTAGAAGATAAGATAATAAAATGGGAAATGATTATTGATAAAGATCATATTAAAATGTATAATTCTTTTTGTTTATATTGTGTATTAATTGTGTATATATATGTGGATAAGTGTAATAATTGTATAATTATATATTTGAATATTGTAGCTCTGATGATGACTGCAGGACAGTCGAAACTGTTAGTGTAGTAAAAATAATAAAAATAAAAGTATTGATAAAGTGTCAAAGAAGGTGGAAATGGTATGATATATCATTTAGATTTTGCAGATGATGTAGTTGTTTTTGTAAATAATGCTTTAGAGTTACAGGAAATGTTGCAGTAGTTATCAGATGAAAGTAGGACTAAAGATAAATGGTAAAAAGACTAAAGTAATGTTTAATCAATTTGCTCAAAATATGAAAATAAAGATTGATTATGATGAATTAGAAGAAGTTAACAGTTACAAATACCTTGTCCAGATTATTAATACAGATGGAAACATAATGGATGAAATTAATCATAGAATTAAACTTGGTTGGAGTGCTTTTGGTAGAAATAACTTGATACTAAAAGGAAATATGCCTATGTGTTTGAAAAGGAAGGTTTTTAATAAATGTGTTTTGATAGTTTTTACTTATGGATCTGAGACTTGGACACTTAATAGAAGAGCAATACAGAGACTTCAAACCACTCAAAGAAGTATGGAGAGATGCATGTTGGGAGTAATAAGAAGAGATCGAAAATGCAATGTATGGGTAAGAAAACAAACAGGTGTTACTGACCTCATTGAAAAAAATTAAGAGACTGAAGTGGAGTTGGGCTGGACATATTGCTAGAAGAGATGATAATAGATGGACAATTGAAATTTTAAACTGTATTCCAAGAGATTGCAAAAGACCCAGAAAGAGACCACGTGTGAGATGGATGAAATAAGAAAGTGTGCAGGGGTGATGTGGAGAAGAGAAGCTAAAGATTGGAAAAGATGGATTGAACTTGGAGAGACCTCCATCCTGCAGTGGATTGATAATGGTTGATGATGATGATATTTTAATAAAAAACTCATATATGGTTGAAAAATAACTGACTAGTAGAATAAGCTGCATTTAAATCCACATAAAAAGAAATTAGTTTGTTCTAAAATTGTACAAAATCTTTCCCATTACATTATTTATATAATATATAGCTAATGTTTTAGTATGAGTTCATATTGAGAGTTCACAACTTTTTAAGTTGTAGTAATATGCATGATGTTTTAAAATAAAAATTTAAAATCATATGTATATTCTTACAACTTAAGAAAATATAAAGCTGAAGACACTATTTTGCAATCACCCTCCCCCACCCTGCCATGTACTTAGATGACAAAAATTTCTAGTGAGATTCAAAATACAGTGGAGAAATAAAACAAACCAATATCTTTTTCTAAAGGATATAGTGCACTTTACAACTATCCAAAATAGTTTTTAATCATATACATTAGTTTCCATTTTAAAAATTATAAACAATTATATTTTATGTGAAAAAAAAATTGACTATATATATATATGCATATACAGTATATATAACAACAAAAATAAATCACATCACAACAGCTAAAACTTAAATAAATTTACAGATATCAGCAATGTCATCAAGACAACTTCAACAGATAATAAATAAATTCTACTGATATTTACTTGACAACAGATTGATAATATTCTATTAGTTTGCTTAAGCTTTTGTTATTGTGATGTAATTTGCATATGATAACCAGTTAACTATTGGAACTTATGATTTAATATACATTAAATATATATCCCAAATCAAAGCATAAATCGGAGTTACTGTAAAGATCTATTTTTGTGTTGCAGGTTCTCCCACTCATTTTCTTGATTTTTAAAGCAATGTTTGAAATCGCTGACTTACAACATAACATCTAATGTTAAAAACTCAACAAATTTTATTTCCATTATTAGACATTTAAAGCTTGCAAAACATGTCTGTTTGTCAGTTTTAACATCCCATCTTTGTTTGCCAATATTCCTGTTGGAGAATCTTTATCTATTATAGCATAATATAAAAATATTCCTGATTTTATTATAAATACTTGCAAAACATTACCTTAAAAATATATTATTTATTTTCATCAAAATATTTAAGCTGCAAAAAGCTATTTGGCTCAGATATATTATATGATTCCATGGAATTGATGCTTCACACTCCTTTCTTATTTTTACCAAAATCACACTTTTCTTTCTTTTGCTATAATATCCTATAAACACAATTTATCCAAACCACTTCAAACACTTTTTAGCAAAACTCTTTATTTGTACATATATACATATACCTTATGTTTCGACTGTCCTGCAGTCTTCTTCAGAGCCAGTTCACTTTAATCTCTTAAAAGAAGTGGAAATGTAAGGTGTATACATGGCATCCTAATAAAAAAATTTACTATGGAATTTGATAATATTAATAAAAATAACTTTCTTTTTTTGGGGGGATATTTTAATTGCTAAAGAGCCTGACATCATTCTGTCACATTCTGTTTTTAAATATCTACCCATGCAAATACATTTCTCAATTTTTTTTCTGCAACTAAAATATTTTCATTGTCTAATAAAAAATAAAAATAACTGTAATTAAAAATATTCCACCCTCTAATCCTTACAATAAACACATTATGAACAAAGCTTTATATAGTAATAATAACAAGAAAAATAATAAAATTCAAAAATTTTTATTTGAATGTAATCTTACTGGACCTTTCATTTTAAGATCAGTAGTCAAATGTTTAGTTTCGACATTCAGATTTTCTTTTCCACTAGCATAAAAACCTACAGACCAAGAATAACAAAAGTCTCTATGAATTCCATGTTTCCAATGCCCAAAAAGCTATATGGATCAATTAAATACATGGATTAGAGTAAGAGTTCCAAAATACTTTCCGTCAAAAGTCATTATATCAGCTTTTACATCATATTTTATGGAAATTTGCCCACATCTCTAACTTTGATAAACTAAAATACTGGTATAATTGAAAATCAGTGATATATCAACTATGAGAGAGTCTGTAAGATTTAATAGTTTAAGCAAGTATGAGGAAACTCAGCACATTCCAATCTTATGGAGGCCCATAATTTCATCTTATTACCAACTTCTATCAAGAATATTAAGAAGTCAGTTATTCATGAAAGAAAAGAGAAAATACAATAACTTTTGTTAATCTTTTTCTGTCTATGATTGGACAACTACCTGATAAAATATTTAATGAAGTGACTTTAATTCATATACAATCTTGATATTAATTAAGACACAGCTGTTCTTCAAGTTATCATATGCTTGACAAGGATTAATGATATATCATCAAAATAATAGCAGCCTATTTCTAAGAAGAGTACTTCCATATCTATGAATAGGGACTTTTCTAAATACTTTTAATAGAAATCTCTGATTAATGATCATTGGAATTTCTCAACACAGAGGCTTAATATATGGTATGTTCCAAAAATGTCTTTAATTTTATATACGATACGATAAAAACAATTTAATTGTTTAAATTCAGCTAATCAAATAATTTTATGTTATTTCTTGATAATGCTGATCAGAAATAGATTTTTTTTCCAGATATAATTATAAAGTCCTTTTTAGATAAAATATAAATTTAATTTACATAATAATTTAAATCATCATTATAATGTAAAAATAGATAAATTAAAATAATATTAACTATAAAATACGAACAATAAAATTCATTTAATATAAATTATTGAAATCAATATAGTATAAATGTCATATATATTGCTTATAATAACTTCTCTCATACACACTTTAATGCGACATTTTTTTTAATAAAACTTCTTTATTTTCCTGACAGTTTCAACTGTCCAGCAGTCTTCATTGAGAACACTTTGATGAAGACTTCTATCTTTTAAAAGGTAGAGGAAATTTGAGAATGCTCTGATGAAGACTGCTTGACAGTCAAAACTATCAAGAAAATGAAGTTTTATTCAAATTTTTTTGCAGTTATTTGAAAAGCAGAGGAAGTTTGAGAAAGCTCTGATGAAGACTACTGAACAGTTGAAACTGACAGGAAAATGAAGTTTTATTAAAAAATTTTTTTTGCATTAAAGTGTATATGAAAGAAATTATTATAAGAAATATATATGAATATATGAAGAAATGCAAAGAAAGTAAAGGAGAAGAATAAAAGTATATACTTCTATAAATGTAATACACAATTTTTGATTATTATTTTAGTAAAAAAAATATTTCCAACACATCAAGTATAATCTTTAATATAATATATAAATATTTTAATGCTAAATACAATAACATATGCATCTAATACATAATGATCAAGGTTCATCTAAAAGTATCATGTAAAGATATAGAACATTTGATAGTAATATCAAAATATTTTTTTGTATTTTTTTATATATTATAATGACTCATAATATTTTCTTGTTATTGTGAATATTTTAATTTATTATTATTTTTATATTATTCTCAGACTTTATTTTATGTCCTGCATGCATAAGGTACAATAAAGAATACAGATTTTGATTCATATCATCACACAACTATGTTATGGTCAGATCTTTTTCCAATGACTTTGCTGTATTACCAATGCATATATTTTCATATTTTGTAGATTCTATATTATATACTAAACCACTTTTGCTTCATTAGTTATCAACATGTCTAGTATTGTTTATCAAATAATCAGGTTTTTTATTAGTAATACATGCAATTTTATAATCTTTTATTCTTAATTTTTTATTTTATATTTTTTCTGAATATGATTTTTAATATATTTCAGTCTTTTTTCATTATTTTACTTTCATTATTACTAAATATTACATTACATATTAATTTATTATTATAACCTTGATATACATAATCGCTGCAAAAAATAAGTTTTTTGATTATAATTATTTCTTAAATCTTCTGATAATATATAATTTTCCTTTTTGAAATTTTTAAATGCAGCAAAGTTTTGACATAATGATTGTAAAGAATAATTTTTTATTATACCTCATCAACATTCTTTCTTAATGTTACATTTTACTATTAGATTCCTTATTACTCGTGCATATTACTATATACCCAACAAATTAACCAAATTGTTAAATTCTTTAACAAATTTAATACAATATTTATTATTAAATTCTGTAAAAATAATAGGAATTATTACAATTTATCCAAACCGCTTCAAACACTTTTTAGCAAACCTTTTTATTTGTACATATACATACACCTACGTATCGACTGACCTGCAGTCTTCTTCAGAGCAAGTTTATTTTTTATTTTTTTTTAGAAGATCAAAATAAACTTGCTCTGAAGAAGACTGCAGGTCAGTTGAAACATAGGTGTATGTATATGTACAAATAAGAGGTTTTGCTAAAAAGTGTTTGAAGCGGTTTGGATAAATTGTATTTATAGGATATTACGGCAAAAATAAAGAAAAATGTGATTTTGATAATATTTATAATAGGAATTATTCTTTCATTTCCAATTCTTTTTGCATCAACAATACATCTATTATACAAAAAAATATCTTTTGTATTTATATAATTATTGATTATATTTATTTCCATATTGTTTGTATGCAATGATGCCAGAATATCATTTAATAACCTAATCATTATTATTTTTTTAATATATATCATTATATCTAAAATATAAACTCATCAATTAATTATATAAACATTCTTATATTAATAATATAATAGATATAGGAGGTACTTGTTCTTTATTACTATATAATTCTTGATAGAAGTCTTCTACCCATTTCATGATGTCATCTCTCTTTTTAGTAATAATTTCATCTTTTTTTCTTATTGCAGATATAAATTTCCTACCAATACTACACTCTTGAGATTTTTATTCTCTTCTACAGCTTTCCTTGCTAGTTCACAGTTATACTTTCTTATATCTTTTCCAACTCTTTTCCACACCATTTTATAAAATTCGAGGTAATCAATCCTTTTTAATGCATCATTTTTGTAAATCTTCATATTCCTTCTTTTCTTCATAAATTCTCTAGTCTTGGTAGAAATTTTATTGGTCAATTGCTGATTTTTACAGAGGGATGCATGTTAGGAGTAACAAGAAGAGATCGAAAATGCAGGTGTTACTGATCTCATTGAAAAAATTAAAAGACTGAAGTGGAGTTGGGCTAGACATATTGCTAGAAGAGATGATAATAGATAGACAATTGAAATCTTAACCTGGATTCCAAGAGATTTAAAAGACCCAGAAAGAGACCACAGGTGAGATGGATGGATCAAATAAGAAAGTGTGCAGAGGTGATGTGGAGAAGAAAAGCTAAAGATTGGAGAAGATGGATTGAACTTGAAGCGATTTCAACCTACAGTGGATTGATAATGGTTGATGATGATTAATAATATATGACTTTGTTATGATCTTTTTTTTTTAACATTTCCATTACGCATTTATACTTTCTTTACATGATAAAAATATTGACGAAAAAACTACAATTAGTATAGAAACTACTATATGTAGTAATGATAAACAATTGTTATAAATTTTAATTTGCTAAGATAATTACATAAATAATAATACACCAATATATGATTCTGGCAGTGTTTAGTCGAAAGCTAGCTCAGCGCTATTAATTAGTTTATATTTATTAGTTGTTTGACTTTTTCAACCAAACTCGAAGTCAACAAGTTTAAGAATTAAATAGTTTGTTGAAAAGAATTAATAAATTTAGATATTAAAGATTATAAAAATAATATTAAAAATGAAATTAAAAATGAATACAAATACAGAAAAGCAGAAAAAAATATACAAAATATGATAAAAAATAAAAATCTGATTACTGCTAACAAAGACGAAACTAATAAAATTTATTATTTTAATATAAATTATAAAAATAAAACAGATAATGAAATAAAAATATATAATATTAAAAAAAATATTTACTTAATGTTATAAAAACATGCTATAAATGTATAATTTCTAAAATAAATAAACACAATGGTGTGATTAATAATAATCGACATAAAACATTACACCCTACCATATGGGAACATCCCAATATATTTGTAAAAATAAAAACAAATAAAAAAGATTAACAATTAAGGATAATTTATCAATTAAATAAGTATAAACTTCAAAATTTATACAAATATATTAATCAACTAATTAAAAAGTTATTAGAATTTGGACAATTTATAATAAAAAAAATTCATGGAAATTATAGGAAAAATAAATGGAATAAAACTTATCAAAAATTTAGAAATATATTAATCTGATAAAGATCAAATGTATTCGATTATACTATGTAAAGAAAGTATAGATATAGTAATTAAAACGTTAACAAAAAAAAAAGACTAACAGAAAAACATGTATTAATAATATTAGAATGTATATTGGAAAATTAATAATGGATAGTCATGAGCTGTGCATTGTAACATCATTGTTTATATTCCATATGAAAATAAATATAATCAATAAGTACATAAATAAGAAAAACATTAATGTGTAGGAGATATGTTGATGATGTAATAATAATTGGAAATAAAAGAACTCTTAATATTATTTTTAAAATTTAATAATTCAATAAATTTTCGAGATATGATATTAAATCTATAATAGTAAACCTAACATCAAAATTGATATAAGAGGTATAGCAAAAAAATTGATCCTCTACACCCATCTGCAATTCAAAATTTAAATATATTAACTCATAATTTAAAGAATAATTATACTCAAAAAATGTATTTTTGCAATAATTAAGCAAATTAATATATAATGGAATGATTAATAATAGTAATAAATATAGAAATAATGAAAAAAATAAAATAAAATGGATTAAAATATTATTTCCAGTAAAATATATGTCTGTGCATCCTCATATATGTATTAAATGGATTATGTCCTGTACATATTGACTTTAGGTCAACATGAATGTGATGAGAATCTCGGCATCAGGGTGGCCTTTGAGCATTCCATCATCAGATTTTCAAATGGATGGATGGTTGAAGAGTTGGAGTGTGGAGTGGATTGAAGCCTGTCCATTAAAGTATGAAGATTGGCTATCTTAATATATATCTGAGCACTTATTGCATATATGTGTAGAGATGATAATCTGGACCAACTGATGATTACTGGTTTAGCATGAAATACGTATATTGGTGATTATTTATCTTTTCAACATATATGTGTTCAAGTGTATCAGTGTTATGAGATAGAATGGAGAGTGGTGGATCATGTGAAAGTCTGTGCTCATATACCCTATATATTAATATATATAAAATAAAAAACAGAATAAAAGATTATAAAATTGCATGAGCAAATGATAAAAAAGTTGATTATTTGATAATAAGCAAAGAAAAATTGATGTGGTTTATAAAATTGAATGTACAATATGCGAAAAATAATACATTAGGAATATAGCAAGTCAATGGAAGAATCAGAAAAAGAACACACATAGCTATATGAAGCCATGATACAAAATCACCATTTATACACTTTATGAATACAGTATATAAAATAAAGTATGAAAATATAAAATAAATAATATATGAATATAATGCAATAATGAAAAATAAATGTATATATATAATATAACGTATACAAGCAAATACAAAAAAAATGTTTTAATATCATGAAAGATTCTATACCTTTACATGGAAGATGGTTTTTAAATAAATGATGACCATGATAAATTAGATGCATATTTTATTGTATTTGATGATTTATATATGATCGTTAATGATTATAAATACATAGTTACATAAACCAATTATATATCGTATTTAAAATTTTATATATTAGATATAACTGTTAACTAAAATAATGGTAAAAAAATGGGAAGAAGAGAGAATACATATAATTAGTGTAGATATGTCTACTACATTTATAGTATATCTATATCAATAATTAATTTATATTATATGAACTCATACTTTATTATTTAATATTATTTTAATTCATCTATTTACATTACAATGATAATATAAATTAGCATGTAAATGTTAATTTTAGATTTTATCAAAAGAGGACACTATATTATAATTATATTATATTATAATTGATGAGATTCTTGACTTCGTTTAAAAAGAAGCTACAGTACATCACATCAAATAAAATTTAATTGGATTACAAGTAAAGAACAGGCAATAAGATGGGTGAAAAAGATAATATGATATGCAGAAGATTTGGATAAAGACTTTATAACAGTATACTTGTACAAAAGGTGTGATGATTATTTTAGGAGAATTACTGATTGTTATAGTAATAAAGAATGAAATAGAAGAATAGATGCATTAATAAAAAATAGGGAGCTGGATAGATGGAGAACTAATATGGAGAATAAAAAGTCTAAATAAATATGGAAGTAAACAGAATATTGGGTCAGAGTTAATTTATGATAATGGCAAAAAAAGTAGTTTACTGTTTAAGGCTCAAACAGGATCGCTAACAACAAGGGAATACACACATAAACGGAGAAATGTGGGTGGTTTAGTCTGCAATTTATATAAGGAAGGCATGGGAAATATTAGGCATCCACTAATTGAATGTAAATGCCTACAAACAGAAAAGATACAAATAATGAAGTTGTGGGAGAATAAATATAAGCTAGATAATTATACAAAAAATAGGTTCTTGGTCTTTATGCTGGGCTTGGAAAAAGATAAGGGGGATTTAGATATAAAAGCCATGGAATGGATAAAGATGATGTTGTGGAAATAGGATAGAACAGGATAGAGAATATAGAAAAAACTTAGGGTAGGGAATGGAAAGCAAGATGGCTAACAAGTTTTTCTGGGTATATTGGCTAAGAGATTCCCGACTTCGATAAAGGAGTAACTATATCACATCACGTATTGTATTTATGATAAGCACTATCAAAAAATAATTGATAATTACATAATTCACAATTCGATAAAACTATTGCATAAAATGAATTTGAACAATTAATTTGTTGTTTATTATACATTTATATATATATATTATTTATTCTTTTTTCATTCATTTATTTTATTTATTTATACAGGTCAAATACAAATCTAACTGAGCTATTCCGTCAAAGATAACAGATAATAGAAATTTCATATATTTATATATGAGGGTTGATTCAAATCTTCCTGAGTCCTTCAAATTTTTTTTAATACTTCTTCTAAGAGCAAGGTTAATTAGAGGCTTCCATATATCATGTATTGCCATACTGGGTTGACTTATAGGATTATTTGCCATTATCATGTGATCAGCTTCCTTGATTTTTCTTTTTTGCACCTTTTCCTCTCTATCCAATATTTTTGTATTGTCCCAATTGAACTTATGACCATTAGTATATATACTTGGTTTTTAGACACATCTGTTTTTGTGTTATTTCAATCGCTGTTCAACAGGGCGACGTCTCACTAATATACCTCTTTCCACATTCACATGGTATTTCATAGATGCAGTTTTTGTTTTTCAGCATTTCCAGTTTTGGCTTGGTAGAGTCAGAATTCCTCGAAGTAATGGTATGGCTTTAGAAAGCTGGTCTAATGTTATAGTAACTGTAAATTTTTTTTAATTTTGTCTGCCATTTATGGCATATATGGATACAGGGATACACTATGGAACCAATAATTGTTTTTTCTTGTGATGTCTCTTTTTGTTGTCTATTAAAAGTTTTCTTGATGATAACTGATGGATAACCATTGTTTATGCGAGTTTGTTCCATGTAAATCTTTTCATTTTCCAAATCACTGGTTTCAGAACAAACTTCCTTTGCTCTCTTTTAGTCCCCCTGGTATGATTGGATGTATATACCAAGTACTTGCCAGTATGTGTTGGTTTCCTATACTGTTGTTTTTATTTTGCCCCGAGAGAGTTTTGCACAAGTAACATCTAAGAATGCCAATTTTTGTTCTCATTCTAATTCCATTGTGAATTTGATTGAAGGAGATCAATAGGTAGAGTTGTTCTAGTTTGCAGACCATTATCATTATATAACCTTTTCCTTACAATAGCCAATGCTTCATCTCATGATACATTTGTAAATAAACTTTGCACCTCAAAGCTTACCAATATGTCAGTTCTGTCCATTTTCATGTTCCTGACTAATTCTATAAAGTGCTTAGAATCCCTGAGCAAGGACTGTGTCCTGTATGCCAATAGACTAAGAACTTCGAGAAGAAATCTCAACAAATTTTGACATGGTAAATTTCCAGAACTAACAATAGGCCTTAATGAAACATTGTCTTTATAGATTTCAGGTAGTCCATAAAGGTGAGAAATTTTGTTGAAATACAAAGTTAATTTCCTTTTTTCTGAATCATTGAAATCCGTGTGATGCTTCCAGAGTAACGCTTGTAACTTTATCTCTGTACGTGGAATTGTTTGTTTTTTTCCTTTTTTTGTATTGATCTGATGATGTTATCTTTGTCAGCAGAAAGAATAATTATAGATCTATTCTGTTTGAAGGATTTAATAGCTTTCCTCTCATCATATGAAATGTTTGATTTCTACTTTTGATGTCTCTCAAGTATTCCTTTAACTCTCCAGGAGTAGAAAATATATTGATGAGACCTGTCACTCTGTTTAACAGTGATTGAAAGAACACAAACTAATGGTTAAAAGAGAAAAAATAGATGTCTACAGTATACTAATGACCATATGTTCAATTGGGAAAATACAAAAATATTGGATGGAGAGGAAAAAGTGCAAAAAAGAAAATTCAAGGAAGCTGATCACATGATAATGGCAAATAATCCTATAAGTCATCCCAGTGTGGCAATACACAATGTATGAGAGCCTCTAATTAACACTGCTCTTAGAAAAGTCATTAAAAAAATTTGAAGGACTCGGAGGATTTGAACTAATACTCATATATAACTATATGAAATTTCTACTATCTATTGCCTTTGACAGAATACTTGTTGGTTAGAGCATTGCTCTAAAATTCAATATTCGAGAATCTAAATATATAAGTTCAATTTCTATGCTAATATTGTCAGTGATCAGGCCAGCAACAACTAAAGAAGAGTGGAGAATAATACTAATCGAAATGCTGTGTTGTCTATTTGTATGTTATTACTAATAAGTTGTTTGTATTTGAAAGTTTAAATAAAGTTTAAAATTTTCTATACATTCAGCATTTAATGATACATGATGGAAATAGACCAACATATTATCACAAAAAAAATTTGTCGTTTGAAAAAGATGAAAAAAATTTACAGCTATTTAGGCTTCAACTGGTATGAAATATTAAACACTTTAATATAAGATGTCACTGACTACAATAAATGTATTATTATAATGTATGGAAAAGTAATATTCAGAATACAAGCAGTAAGTATCTCATATTGCTCCTAAGAAAAATATCTGTTTTAGATAAATATTATTTCAAATTTGATTTTTTTTTAATATAAGCATTATTTAAAATATACATTAAATCATTGTTAATTTTCTTCCTTTTCTGAGCCAACATAATAATATCTGACATAATGAAACTATGCGAAGAAAAGATAGTTTTTAATATTTTATTATTGCCCAGCATGCTTTCATTATATTTTTACTAAATTGAAAACATACTAAACAGTAATAAAGCTAAATATTATTAAAAAAACTACCTTTTCTGTGTGTAGTTTCATATATATTAAAATATTATATAAAAAAGTTTAAAAAATACAGCCATGAATTCACAAAAAAAAAATATATATATATTTTTATTTAATTAAATTCAGTTGGTTATTTTTTTATAATGTTATTATAATGAAATAAATTTGCTTTTTATTATTGTTGCCATTAGTTACAATAATGTTTATTATATTAGTCTTAAAAAGGAAGAAAAAAAATTATTTGAAAAAGATGAAAAAATTTACAGCCACTTATACTGCAACTCGTATGAGATACCGCTCTACCTGAAAGAGAGACATAACATTTAAATTACATGAATTAAATTCAAATTAATTTGAATTTTTTGCAAAATAGAGATACATTTGAAAGGTACTAACATAAACACCATTTAAAAAACAGTATAAAATTAAGGCATTTGAAAATTGAAAGTGGTATAATATACTGCATAGCTATTGAGGGTTAGTATAAACTTCTTATGAATTAACTAAGTTTAAATATATTATCATAATGCACATAGAGAGCGTACGAATAGCTCAATCAAGCTTTTAATTAATAAGGGCAGTAAGAGAAAATATTTAAAATCTCTACCCAAAACACTCCTATCTCCAGATCAACTTGGTTTCGAGCTTATGGCTCACGTCAGTGAAGAGCTAGAGTATTTGGACACTAGACCTAAAATATCAACTCAAAAAAACAGCACTTATTTCATACATATATTTAAGTAGAAACTCTGAAATTTTCGGACATGAAAATGTCTTTAAATCCAGCTATCTAACTTAAATAGCTATATGGGACTGAACTAAATTCAGATCTACCGTATTTTAATAGTCTCAGCATAGCCAAAGCCTTAAAGGTAAAATTATAATAATTAAAAAAGCAAGTCATATATAACATGACATTACTTTTAACAAGTTTGTAAATACAAAAATGCACATAGGCTTTGGCTATGCTGAGGCTATTAAAATATGGTAGATCTGAATTTAGTTCAGTCCCATATAGCTATTTAAGTTAGATAGCTGGATTTAAAGACATTTTCATGTCCGGAAATTTCAGAGTTTCTACTTAAATATACGTATGAAATAAGTGCTGGTTTTTTGAGTTGATATTTTAGGTCTAGTGTCCGAATACTCTAGTTCTTCACTGACGTGAGCCATAAGCTCGAAACCAAGTTGGTCTGGAGATAGGAGTGTTTTGGATAGAGATTTTAAATATTTTCTCTTACCGCACTTATTAATTAAAAGCTTGATTGAGCTATTGGTACGCTCTCTATGTGCATTTTTGTAACTACAAACTTGTTAAAAGTAATGTCACATTATATATGACTTGCTTTTTTAATAATTATTATCGTAATTCACAAATTAGATTCCTAAATACTGATTTTAACAAACTTGTATGCAACACTCACTCTTTTGTAATGCTGATTCATTAATTAAATAAAAAATGGCCAGGTTTATTTGATTTCTAAATTCTTATATGGTAAATGAACTAAGCATTAATACTAAACCAGTTTACAGTTTCAAATAAGCCAGATAAAATTTTAATAAGACATAAATAAATCATGACTATTAAAAGAAAATATAAATTTATTCATGGACTAATTAAGTTTGAATATGTTAGTATAATTAACAATTTAAATTACTAAAGAATAATAATATGGCTTTATTGTTCAGAAGTTCATAAATAAACGAGGCAAAACTCTCTCCATACAGTAGTGCCACCTTGTGCCAACCAGAGTAATCAATAGATGACAGAAGGCTTCAATTTCATTCTCATAGTTTTGTAGTTAAGTGGAGATAAAGGTGGTTGCTGGAGGGTTGCATTAGATCCTAAGATCTAGGTGCAGTGCTCTCAGATCCAAGGCTCCTCACTGATGACAGCCACAAGTCAGAAACTAGTCTGGGGATATTGGATGAGTAGGCACTAAATAGGCACAAGCCTTCTGGCATCCACTGATTACTCTGATTGGCACAGAGTGGCACTACTGTATGGAGTTTTGCCTTGTTTAATAACAATTATGTGCTAGTATGAGATAGTGATCATGTGATGTTTAGTGGTTTAAGTTCATGAATAATTTGATGCTGTAAATACTATAGAATTGGAATCGATCCAAGAACTTTGTTCTAGAGTCTGACAGTCTACTACTGCGCTAAATTACACAGAATATTTCTAAAGAATAATTTTTAACGAACTTGTAAACATTCTCTCATATTATTCTCGATTCATTGATAGAATAAAAATGTCCACTTTTATCTGAATAAGTTTATATATTCTAAAATATTACATATTTAATAGTCATATTTAATTCTGAACTTATTAAAATTAGTAGAATTTCTTTAATGGACATTTTTTTATCGGACCAATGCATTGACATTAATATAGGAGATTGGGTTTTGTTTACAAATTTGTCAAAAATTTTATTCTTTAGGAATCTAATTTGGGAATGATAATAACATATTTGGACTTAGCTGGTTCTTAAAGAAATTTATATACTGTAAAACATTATACACCCAATAGACACGATTTATAAACTTATTGAAATGAATTAGAATTTCCTCATATTATTGTACAACCTTATAATCTGCATGGTGTATTGCTTTTGGCTAAGATTTAACAATAATTTATGATGATTTTATTCGTTTAATCAAAAAAGCTCATCATGCATGTATCATGATAGTAGATGTCTTGTGCAATTAGTCCAAAGCTATAATGGAGAACTCAAAAGTTTTAAGGTCTCTGAAAATTTTTCAGCTGAGTAAAATAATAATAAAAAAAAACCCACATTTTCATCAACTGGAACCTTAACATGCCATTTGTGTGCTTAAATATGACATAACACTTGATTACTATTATTTTAATCCAGTATGTATATTTTATTTTAATTAATTACAAGCTTATTTTAGAGAATATAAAAATTCAAAGAAGTGTCATATCAATAAAAAAATTCAGTAAACTCCAACTAATTACTATTAATTAACATAGTTAAACGATGTTAAATCCTCCTTTATAAATAAGATATGCAGAATTAAAACACATTAGATATCAAAAGTAATTTTATATTAAAATGCTTTCTGTTTCAAACATTCAACAGAAGTAAAGCGTATGTTCTGTGCCCAAACCACTTAATATATATATAGCCACTTAACATTAATTTCAATAAAATTTATTTTGGAAGTTCTTCCAGTAGTTAGGCTACATTGGTTTAACTTTCAAAATAATTTTATAAAAAAGTAGATTTTATCCTCAAGCCCAAAAAAGTAATCATATAATGGGTAGTAAAGTATTAATATGTAATCAAATAAGTGAGTTTAAAGTAGACTGTAAAAATGGGGGGGGGGGGTTATATTCCAACAAATCATAATAATAAACAGTTTTTAAAAAAAAATGGCTAAATGAATTACATATACTAAATAGTGATACTAAATGATGAAATATTACTGCCCTACCGGGAATTCCTCTTCTTAGTTGTGAATTGTCTTCAATGTCATCTATTCTGAAAATAATAATAAAAGTCACAATAAAATTAATATTTAAACAAAAATAATTAAGATAACAATAATAAAAAATAACAAACAAACAAATAAAAAGTTTTAGTTCTGTTAAAATCAAAATAATTATAATTATTAAATTATTGTATAAGCCTGCAAAATAAATTTTAATTTTTATAATTAGTTAACAGATCACAAGAAAATATCTAGTCCTTTAATTAAATCAGATTCTATTTACATGTAACTACAGATGATTTGTGGTTTGATGTTGCCATAAGGTGTATTTAAACATACAGGGATAGAATCTCCGGGTTTGCCCACCCACAATGATTGTTCTGCTGCGTCTCATATTTAAAATACAAGGTCTGTTGCATGAATAGGTTCAAGATAAAAGGACTCATCACTGATTTTGATTAATTTATATTGACAATTTTTGTTCTCTAGAGTGGAAATTGGTCAATCAGTTTAAGACAGGAGAAGAAACATATGAGAAATAAGACCAATGGAATATTATTGTCTTATTGTAACTTAATCAAAGCATATTATTTAATTCTCATTTATATTAGTCTATTTTTGCTTTGATAACAAATTATTATTTCCTATTTTTAGACTCAAAAGAATTTGAATTAATTTTATTAAAATTCCAATTATTTAAATTAAATAAAAAAGTTAAAATTTAATGTCTAAAATCATTTTTACTTAATTATTTACTTTAATGTAAAGCATATTTAGCAATTTGAATTCATATTTTATAATTAATATATTAAGTAATAACCTGTAGATTTATACTTTACATTTGTCTTCAATATGATAATATTAAATCGTGCTATCACACTTCCAACATAAAGCTGTAACAACAAATAGAAAACTAAATTAAATGGCTGAGCGCTTTCAAAAAGATGTAAAACAGCTTGATTTAAACCATTCAAAAATGTTTGTTTAGTTAGAAAATTTAAAAAAAAAAAAAAAGAAAAATATTTTTGATACGAAGTCACACAAATATATACCGTAATTATTTCCTGAAAAGAAGCAATGTAAAAGAAGTAATTCATCGGATAGATAGAAACAGCATATGAATAGCCCATTTAATTTACAAAGGAGATATCAATAATAAAAAAATCATGTTATAGCAATAAACATCATGATACCCAAAGAATTTAGAACTGAGATATGGCAGCACATCCTGAGAAAATGTAATCACTCTATGTTTACTAAGTCACATAATTTAATGGTATGTGAAACATTAAAGAGGGTGCAAGGTCTCCGATGTATGCTCAATAGTAAAAAGTCAAGAGATTGAATTAGTCCTTGCCCTGATGCCCTTTTAGATTTTATGAAGAGGTTTGGTGATGGGTGGGATATTGTAATTCCACCCAAAAAATTAGGTGTAAAATTTCATCACACCAGGAATGCGTAATAGATGTGACTATATAAGATAACTGATGGAACTATACAAAAATATACAACAGAAAATAATTGAATTGTGTTCACATCATTGCTAGATATAGATTCAATATTAATAAATACTTAGACAATCAAAGAAAAACAACTATATGCTACTTGTGATTGAAAGTCACTACAAAGCTAAAAGTCAGACTACCTCTGTCAAAAGTTGGATAACATAACTAATCACAATAAAGATGCCTATTATCTCTCTCTCTCTTTATTAACTTGTAGCTTTATACTGCCTGGTAATAAATACATTACCCTACCAATCTAACATTAGTCTTGCTGCACTAATCCCTTCTTTGTGACTACTATTACTTTTGTATAATCATTCTTCCATAATTTATCCAATGTTAATAATGTTTACATCATTATATCGGTTTCTTTTCTTGGTAAATTAAAATGGTTGACATGTAATTTGTGTCATTTCTAATTCAACATTATAAAATATATAGTTTAGCAATGTTTTTTTTAATGTTACTCAAAATAATTAAAAACAAAATTTTTCATTTAATACTTGTGGGAACCAAAAGTTAAAATCGTTTTAAAATCTAAACATAATGAATTCATATCTGAAGGTTTTACTTTTCAATCCAACAATAACTCATGAAAATGTAGTAAATAATATGATTTAAGCTTGACATACATTAACACGAACACCATGAAGACATTGGTCTATCTATAATTCTTGGTAGAAGACAGGGCCAACCAGTCATACAGACTAGTTTCTAATTGTAATGATCGGGGAATCTCAAGATATAATATTATGTCACACAATTAAGGGGAAAAAAATCATAACATTAAGATGGCATAAGCATGGCTGAAAATTATTCTTTCTAAAATCAAATTAATTAATAATTTTTAGCCATTCTTTTTTTTTTACCATATGATCACAACTTTGAATTTGATCAAGATGGAAATCAGAAACATATTCTTAAAAATCATTATAAGCGAACACTTTAATACCATTCACAGCATATAGACTAAATTAGCAGACCTTTTTTTCTATAAAAAAATTAGATACTTCAATTCTGAGACAAATAAAAAACATTGATGGAGAATATAATGACTGGTTAGAAATAGAGGATGAGGTTTTTAAAAAATGCCCTCCTGTTTCCTATAGCATAACTATATGATGAAGTGAAATTTTCATATTTTAAATTTTTTTACCAAAATATATGAAAACAATCAATAATTTCCATTATATGTAACTAATATACCAGTTGTTATAAAAATAAAAAGAATGAAACATGTGAATTTAGATTTAATATCGTTAAATGTAAATGAATATATTTTATGAATAAAGTCCAATACTTTTTTATATAACTCTGCTTTTTAATTTATTAATTTTGAAGGTAGTCCAAATCATATAAGATATTAAAAACATTTGTTTTCACAAGCTATTTGTAAAATTTTACAATCACATAAATTATTCATTTTTTTCTTTTTATAATCTAAAAATATACAGGGGTACTCAAAAATAACCAGAATTTTATAATAAAAAATTGTTTATTTATTTTTAAGTGTTATAAATTTAATCTCTTTCAAATTACTATTCATTTGATGCAATAGGCTGGTCTAAACATATTTTTCAATTTTCAAAATAGTCCGGAAATTGATGCCTTTTAACATCTCTGTCATTTTGTTTCCAACCACTTCTAAGTCCACAAAAAAAAAAAAAAAAAGATATTTTTTCATTCGAGAGAATTAAAAAAAAAATTGCACAAAGCAAAATCGAGTGAATATGGCTAATAGATAAGCTGGATCATGCTTAATTTAATTAGTAAGTGTTTTATACTCAAGACATTGAGAGATGAGACTTTGTAGAGGTGGAACTTGCACTATTTTTTTTGTCACAAAACAGAATATTTACATTTTACCGCATCATGTAAATGCTTCAGAACTTTAATCTTTTGCGTGCTCGATTGGTTTAAAAGTGAAGTGGCTTGACGTCACTCTAAATCGGTCACTTTTCGAACTACGATTACGATTTTGGGCTTTTTTTAAAGATTAAAAAAAGTTCTGTAAGATGCTGCCCTCTCTTGAATTATTTTACAAGTAAAAAATCAATAAAACTGGTCTTATACATCAAACAAAAAAAAAAAAAACACCCTTTCTTAGATCTGATTGGCTATTAAATTTTGACAACAAAGAAAATGGCTGCCAAAAAGTAAAGAGTTATGATATCTTTTTGTTTCATTTCAAAAATGATAAACGAATGTTTTAGACCATTTTAACAGTATTTTTTGACAAATTATTTTGATAAAATATGCTAAAAATAAAATTATTTTGGAAAAATAGTTAAGACTTTTAATCAAAAATTATTTTACTTTTCTGCAACTAATATTGGCAAAGAAAATCACATCATTAGCAAAGCATTTTGATTGGTAAGATTTCATTTTATATTTTCTGCTAGCGAAAATTTATATAATTATATAATAACAATTTATTTTTGAAAAAACTTTCGTTCACTTTCATAATCTGACAAATTAGTAATATACTTTTTACAAACGAAACTAAAGTCAATATAATATTAAAAGATTAATATATTTTGACGATTGACTTTGTTAATTGACACTTCAGTTTGTGAATTGGCCAATTAAAAGTTTAGACTTTTACCTCACTCAGCCAATAATATAATTAGCAGTTTAAGGGTTAAGATAAAATACCTGACCATTACGAACTAAATTTGAAAGAAAAATGTCATTTGCATCAAAAAAAAAAAAGATCATTGTTTTGGCTTTGGACTTCACTTGCGATATGCTAAATTTAACATTTCAATTAAATCATTCATAAACTTGTGTTTTTATGAGATCAGCTTTCTTGTAATCTGTTTCAAGCATTACAACCTTTTTCCTTGTCATTTTCTGTAAGCAAAAACAGAATTTGGCGTTGAATTTTTCAATTATTATAAAAAAATTGACAAAAATGCAAAAAGCACTTTACAAAACAATGTGTTACGTGCCCTTGTAGCTTCATACAGCAATGTCACTTGGCAGATCAATGTAAAATGGTCCCTGCTAAAAGTATGTAATAGCTGAAGCATATACTACAACAGGTACATAAAACAGAGAACAATTTCCGGTTATTTTTGGGTCCCCCCTCATATATTTTTTAATTTTTATATATACAAAAATCATACTATTACCAAACAAAAAATTTGACTTTGACCATTTTCATAATTGCAAACTTACAAACTAATAGGATAAAACCTTAAGCAAATATCAAGTAGTAGTATAAATAAATATTTTTAAAATGTCAAGAACAAAAAATTGATTTATATATTATTTTTATTGATTTGGTCAAAACATTTGATTCAATTATTCAAAAATGTCTATGGTATTGCTTAAAATTAATTGGTTATCCACCACAGTTCTCTACTCTACATGAAGGAATAAGAGGAAGAATTATTATTACAGATGGAAAATACTAGGCCTTATGATATGAAAAGTGGTCTTTATAAGAAAGTGTTTTTACTCCAAAATTGTTTTCAATTTTTATGATAGTGATCTTGAGAACTATTTATAGACAGTAAATTCAATTTATCCAAACCACTTTGAACACTTTTTAGCAAAACTTTTTATTTGTACATATATACATACACCTACGTTTCGACTGTCCTATAGTCTTCTTCAGAGACAGTCGAGATATAGGTATATGTATATATATATAAATAAACAGTTTTGCTAAAAGTGTTCAAAGTGGTTTGGATAAATTGTATTTATAGGATATTACAACAAAATAAAAAAAAGTGTGATTTTGTTAGTATTTATAGACAGCTTACTGAAATAAGGATTAAAATATGATGTAGGTTTGATGTGAAATTTATAATGTGAATGAAGTAAAAATGTCAAGAACTTCAACTTGTTGGATTCTGGATTTAAAAATGCTGCTAATTGAATTATTTTTATCAATTCTAAAAACGATCTATATTTTAATTGCAACAGGTAAAGGTTTTGATTTAATAATTAATGTTCAACAATCTTAAATTCTTCATCAGCTAATGATGGAACAAAAATCCTTAGCAACTTTTATCTTGGATGATTATCAACTTAAGAATGTAAGTCAATTCAAATATCAATGGTTTTATAAGTAGAAAGATGGACTTAGATGTTGAGGTGCTGCATAGACTTCAATGTGCTGCTGCTGCTTTTAACAAATTAAAAGAAAAATATTTATCAAGCGTTGGTGGCCTAGCAGTTAGCATAGCTGCCTTTCAAGTAGCTGGCCCAGGTTCGCTTCCCGGTCAACGCTTTGACATATTAAAAAAGAAAAATATTTCATTATAGAGAAATAATTATTGCAACTAAATTAGCTGACTATAGAACTATCATTTTATCTGCTTTATTGTATGGAAGTGAGACTTGGACAATGCACCAATGCAATATAAAGGCATCGGAAAAATTTCAGTTAAAAATGCTCTGTAAAATTTTAAAAATACAATTCTTCAACTTGCTAGATATGATACTATAGAGTCCACTATTATAAAATTACATCTTCATGAGATTGAAAATATAAATCAAATGAACAATACAAGACTTCCTAAAAAGGTATTTTATAGTGAAGTCGATTTTCATGGAGAAGAGAGACTCCATTTACATTATAAAGTTTATCTCAAAATATTCTAAAGAGGTGCAACATTGTCTGCCTCCATTGGAAAAATATAGTAGAGAATAGAATACATTGGAGAACTATAATTAGACATGGTGTTGAAGCATTTCCGAAAGAAAAGTTCTATATGAGAATGTTTTTATGGTTAAAGATTGGACATCACGAAACTCATTTCTAATTTTTTTTTCCAATGTTTTTTAATTGTAGTTGGAATAGCCATACTTGCTAATGAATTCATGTTGTGATGATAATAAAAAAAAAAAGTATTTCTATTGGAAATATTTTCATTAAATAATTGCAAATAAAATTAATTTTTGATTATTTTAAAAAACTTAATTCTAAATGATTACAAATTGTCATATGATATTCATTTTTTGTTCTATTCACTCAAATACTTAAAAAAAAGTTTTAAAATCTGATATAAATGATAAAGTAATTACAAGGAAATCAAATCATATGTCACATGACCTAATTTAACAAGCTTGTATTACAAATGTTATATAAATAGAGCTCACAAATAAGCTCATAACAAGCTTTGCAAAATATCCCCAACCCCAGACCGGTTTCTGCTAACTGGATTCCTCAGTGAGGTGCTAGGATATTCTAGCACCTCACTGAGGAATCCAGTAGCAGAAACCGGTCTGGGGTTGGGGATTTTCTGCAAAGCTTGTTAAGAGTTTATTTGTGAGCTTTATATATAACATGATAAATTAAATATATATATTAAAATAAAATTTCTATTTTCAATTAAAACTTATTAAAAAAAAATGTTTAAATATAATTTTTAAAACTAAGTCTCCTGGCCTCTATAAAATTCCATATGTCAAATGGAGATTTATCATTAATAGATAACAATAATATTTGTTATTTTTCTTTTAACTATTAAATATATAAATAAATAAACAACTTTACAAAAGGCTGGCATTATGAAGCATGGTGACTACTTCGGAAATAATACTTAATTTATCTTCGGGTATTTGTAACCATACATTAAATGCCTGCAAAAAAAGAAATAAATCATTTTTGTAATCAACAAACAATAAATGCTACACTGAAAACACAGTAGATATTTTTAAAATATCATTATTATATCTAATAAATATTTATAAATTAACAAAGTAATCATTTACGTTTAATTTTTGTATTTCAATAATTAAAAATGTCCAAAATTCATAAATTAAAACTCATATATTATTAAGCTATGCAAAATTATTAAGAAAGATGAATATTATTTCTTTTTGATTACATATTTGCTCCACTTGATTAACAAATATCAACGTAATTCAGCAAACTATATAAAATAAAGGACTTCCCAATTAAAAAAAAACCTCAAAATATTCAAACTAAGACATATGAGTTCTGTATTTGTTAAATACTTCTATTTAACTTAACTCTTATTGATTCCATTAAATTTTGTAATCAATTTTTGACATAATTCTATCAAATGGACTTTGTACAAATTTTGCACAGATCTTAGAAATCAATGGCAAAGCAATATGACAATGAAATATTTCAGGGTTGTCAAGTCATTTGTGTAGTTTAAAGGAGTTGGGTGAGATCAAATTTCAAACATGTTGATATCAGTTCAGTAAGTTTTCAGTGATGTGCAAGATATAGCAATACATTTTTTTTTAAAAAAGATTTCACTCAAAAGCATTTAAAATTAATTAAAATAGAAATAAAAATATAACAAATATATTAGATATCATAGATTGAAACAGGCAAAACTCTCCATACAATAATGCCACTCAGTGCAAGCCAGAGTAATCAATGGATGCCAGAAGGCTTGTGCATAAAATCCCCATCTAGTGCCTACTCATCCAATATTCCCAGACTAGTTCTGGCTTGTGGCCTTTGTCAGTAAGGAGCCTTGGATCTGAGAGCACTGCACTTAGATCTTGGGGATCTAATGCAACCCTACAGCAGCCACCATTGATTACTCTGGATTGCACTGAGTGGCACTACTGTATGGAGAGTTTTGCCTCTTTTAATAACAGTTATAAGCAAGCATAAGAAATGGTGGTCATGTAATATTTATATATTAGATTAAGAGATAAAAAAATATTTTGGAAATGTATTAATATTCTAATAAATAAATTTGGATATTCTGTAGCAATGTTTCACAAAATCAAAGATATTTTTCCTTAAATATTCTTCTTATTATATAAAAATCTTTATGTGAATCTTTATTGAGTTATGGAATAACAGTTTATAGTCTTGCTAGCTTTTCTAATATTAATTAGAGTAGCATTATTGCAAAAACAATAATTAATCTAATAGAAAAATGTATACAAAAAGAAAAAATGGCTACAAAATTTTTTTTTGATAATGCTTTCAAAAAACATCATACAAAACGATTAGCAATAAGTCTAAGAAAAACAAATTCATACTGTAACGCTAGTGTTACATGTTTCATAATTTTAAAAAAATATATGATTAGTTAAGGTTTTGTAGAATAAAAAGATTGCATATATTTTGCTTTTAAAATAAAATAAAACTATTTGTTAAAAAAAAATAAGTGGGGAGAAGAATTAGAAAAAAATTGTAAAACTTTTTTTTTTCTCTCTTTTTAAAGAAAACTCTCCTTTTATAAAGTAAAAATGAGTAAATAGGGAAAGTTAGAAATACAGATTTAAAAATTCTTCCTTTTATAAATTGTTATAAATTAAAATAAGCAAATATGAAAACAGAATAATAATTAATTAGTAAAAGCTTTGAAATGCAATTAGTTTATAAGATTTATGATTGATAACGATATTGAAATTGTATTAATTAAAAGACTATCGATGATATAATAGATTAATTTAAGCAAAATATTAGATTGAAGCAAATGTAAAAATAATTAAAAAAGACTTAAGTTAAGATCAAAATTAAAAAACTATGATAAGAATTAAAACAATGAGAGAGAAAAAATATATAAAGTTGCTATGGCCTATTGTTATTTAGTCAGGTCTGCAATCTGTTAAATCATTCTATTCTTGAATTTGTAAATCAATCTGATCTTCAACCTGTAATTCAATATGGATTCAGTTTGTGATTGAATTGTTCCAGCCTTCATTTTGTGATTGAACTAGTCCAGTCTTCATTCAGTTATTGAGTCAGTTTAAATTATTATTATTCAGTTCAGACAGAATACAGAATATTCAAAAATTGTAAATGCAGTAGTACGCCAGTCAATTACTGCTGTGGTCAACATCAATGCAGAAAATGCAGAACAATCATAGGAGTGTTCAACAACTTCAGGCCCAATGTCTTCTGCTAAAATCAACTTTACTCACCTGGAGCCAATGCCAGGAGCAAATGCCTAAGCCCTAAAGGAGACCATGCTGCATACTCTCTCTCCCATTGTTGAGCCAAAGAAATGAAGACAAGCTCTGGAACCATCAATGGAAGCAAAAAGCCAACCGGTTAGAAAATATACACAAAATGAAACTAGGTAAAGATACTTTAAATAACTAAATAGACTTTGATTTTAAATGAAATGAACTTTAATGAAGGACTATTATAACTATAGCCTAAAGTCATCATTTAAATTTTCTTATATAAAAATTTATTATGTTATATTATGTTAAGTATATATGTGTGCGTAAATAAATAATAATGTTTGCTTACATATTAGTTGGTCTATTCTCTCTCTCTCTCTTGTCACTGCATCACTATTAATTTAAGAGTATAATTATTTTTTATGTCTTAAGTTAAATGTGCTGGGCCCTAGTTAAGAGTATAAGCTAGCCATGGGATATTTCAAGTGCTGGATTGTGTGCCTGTCGTCCGAAGCATGCTGAGTATATAACCTATGTTTGGCTGGCACCTGAGGTTGATCCTCAAATCAAATAAAATGGTTCAGATAGCAGGGGTTTGAGTCCAGCAGTCGAGGTTGGACCATGGTCAGCAAATATGGTCGTGTTATACTTAGTATAGCTCAATTTGACCATAGGTATCGTCAATAGCTATGCTATCAATGGTATTCTCACTTCTGCTTGAAGAGCTGGACCATTCCCATAGTTATGTATAAAATAATGTTGTTGCTTGAAAGATTATGAAAAATATTATTGTTAATCTATTTACAAATAGTTAAACTTGGCTGACTTATACAAAGTTTATTAGAACTAAGACCTTAGCACTTTTCATTTTATTCCACTATCAATCGTTGCTAGCATTTATGGTCTATTTATTTATTTAGAATATGGATTTTTTTCTTTCTAGACAACTTAACTATTAACAAAACAGAAAAAAGAATCAATTATTAAATTCTTCAATTTTGTCACTATAATAGATTTGATAGTCATTAACTATGTATTTCTTGATGTATTTCTCCATAACTATATATATCAATGGTCATTAAATTCAATTTATGAAATAGATCAACACAGCAATAATGAATTATTCTTTATCTGTTAATGAGACTGCAGTTAAGTCTAGAAATATTAAATTCGTTTGATTTTACTGTTAGACATGGAAAAACAAATTTGTTTGGATCCTCATAAGAATTCCATTTTTTATGCCATAATGTAAATTCTTGGTATAATATCCAAGAAAGGGGATCTTGATTTGAGACAAGTTTTAGTCAGTGAAACTACATCTTAAAATTATTGGCAAATCCAATCTACTTAACAGCCTTTCATAAATTTTCTGTGAAGTAACTTGTCTTATTTCTGATGAAGGATTATAAGGCACAATAAAAAGGTACTGCAAAGCAATAGAATATAGTTCTTGTGGAAATAATTTTTTTGAATATTAAATGTATATTTATATAAAATCTTAATAAAAATAAATAGACTTATTCAAAGACTGGGATATTCAATTTTTCATTTAAATAATAGGAAAATATCTCATATCTCTGAATATAATATTTTTCAACAACAGACTAAATTACAATTTTATCCTATGCCATTTAGAAATAACCTTGGACCAATTTCCTATCTTATTTTCCTTACTTATTTAAGATTAGATTTAAACTAACTTTTAGGAATAACTTTCTGGAAAAGGTGAGTAATAATTGTCTGGATTATGAAGAAAGTACTATACCGACAACTTCCTTAACATGTCATATTCTACTGGTGAATATTATTATGCTCCTCTTGGAGAAAAACGTTGTCCATATTAAACTTCTCAATCATAAAAAGGGTAGTAAGTGAAAATACATATTTTGTCTACTATAATATTGATTTCACAAAAGATTACAGAAATATTTATTATTTTAAGCATGAGAGCTATGATAACATATTTTATTTATAAATCGATCAATCAGCTATTGGTACTTTAAGTTTATTATATATAAAATTGTAGAGTAGTTTGTTTGAAAGATTTTAAATACGATTAAATATTAATTGGAGAATTTAATTTCACTCTATTATCTATCATTTCTGGCATTAACAGTCTATTTAAAATCATAGACAATGGTAAGAAAGTGAGAATCTATTTTCTATCTATTTATAGTATTGCCTAAAAAAACAGATTGCTGAAATACTTATTGGTTTACACTTAAGTATAATTTATATAGACCTTAGACTTGGGGAAAAGAATTTAAAAATAACTTACTTTCACTAATTTTGATCTAATCTGTTTTCCAGGAACTTGCAAAATATAATAGTAAGGATCTAATAAAATCTAAAAAAGAAAAATACATATAAAACAAAATAGAATTTAAAAGGAGAAAACTATTATAGAATGATTTGTTTGCAAGTAAGCTTATATTAAGCCTAATCAAATCCTACTTGTCTACGATTTGAAAAGGCTTAAGTTCAAAGTTCATAAAGTTAAAATAATGAAAATAATTATCCAAATTATGTTTACATTAATATCCTACCAACATAAAATATTAGAGAAAAGATAAATGAACAAATATTATACACTTATCAAAAGAGCTGATACCAACCATTATATTTTCATTAAATTCTCTCATTTAATGCTAAAGAACAAACAAAAAGGTTGCCATGTGTGTACATCAGAACAGAGAGTGTTAATATGTTAAAGAAAACGAGTACGTTAAAACAGGAAGTATAATGTGTCAAAGAAGACAAATAAACATAGAAATAGAAAATGGATTGAGCAGGTAATTAATGTTTTAATAATTTTTTAAAGTAAATTAAATATAACACCTCGGAGACGTTATCTGTTGTAGAAATTGGATTATATTATTTTGTTTAATTAAAAGTCAATTGGTCCCTAGGCTAATGAAATTCCAAAAAGGTGTTAAAGTTTAGTCGAAATGTATAAATAGGGCTTATTTTAAGCGGGAAGATATACTCCATCTTGCTTTTGAAGAGCTATTACTATCCAAGTCAAAATTGTTTAATTTTACCATGTCTGGCTAAAGTCAGGCAAGAATTGCTGCAATTCCCATGATGGAACGCCGAGTTCAATCCATCAAATGCCGAAGCAACAACCACACCAAAATAAAAGATGTCATAAGCCGCTAAAAGAACTGGCCTTTGTTCCAACACCATTTTAAATCGTCTCGCAACTGAATAAGAACATGCCATAAGCCGCCAAAGAACTCACCTTCGTTCCAGCTCGAATATCTCCAGTTCAGCTATAGGAGAACTGTTTTAAAATTATTTAAAATCGCAGAGCTCTGTGTGAATTTCAACAACAATCATTATTTCTTCAAAATCAGGTTAGCTAACCATATTATTGTAATTTCTTTCTAAATTATTTTCCAAATAATATTGTAAATTCTCTAAAATGAAATACTTTTGCAAATTTCTTTATTAATTCAATATTGTAAACTCTGTCTAAATCGTATTTGAAATCTATAAATGAAATATTTTTGCTAAATCTCTTTGTTAATTAATATTTCGCTATATAATTTAATCACTGCAGTTATATTTTGCTTTTCTTTTGCTTATTTTTAATTATTGTTAATTATGCCTATGTTTCGAAACAGCGTGCATTTAATTACCAATATGTTTTTTTAAAAAGATATCATTTAAAATCTCCGTATTATTATTTATATAGCGTCATTTCGTACGCTGTTTCGAAACCCAAATTCATATTTTTGTCATTTAGTAAATTAATTAATATAAATATAAAATGTGGCTTTTCAACCTTTATTTATTATGTTACTAAAGATTAAACTAGCCTGGAGTGCAATCATAAGTATATTTTTTTAGTTAAGTATTCGTAAGTCCCCTATTAAATATACTTTTCCCCTTTTAAAAGTTTAGTAGTTATAGATAACTAAAGAGATTGAACGGGATAAAGTAAAGTTTGTATCTATATATTCCTGTCAGTAGCATATCGTATTTCTCATGCTACAGAAGAGTTGGCTCTTTTGATCAAGCTGATAAACTTGTGTTCATTTAATATGTGATATTTCATTTATAATATCCTTCGGCTTGGCGGATGTGGAACTTATTAATATTTTTTCGTTGTACTGTTTTATATATAAGATGGAGCCACGGCGTTGCCAGCACATCTTCTCTTATAGGGTAGTGCAGTAGCGAAGTCTGAGCTACGGGCCAGATTAGCACGTAAGTCCCCCGCTTCTTATGAACCAAATAAAGGTTCCCTTTTGCAGCATGACGACCGGTTATTGGGTAAACCGTTGTTTGTCACAAAAACCCTAAAACTATTCTTCCATCCGCAGAGCCACTTTATTATTATAGTTTACTTGTGCCTAGCATATTAGTAAAGTTGTTATAGCCAACTCTTTCCTCCCTAATATGCAGTCTTCGGCATTGATCCGAAGCAATCTTGAAAACCCATTCGATCTAAAGCTATCTGGGATGCTTTATAAGCCCATAGTTGATATATAAAATTATTATAGTCAGATGTATTATTAAGTTTCACTCCAGACTTGGTTAGATTTCACGTTTTGCCTATGGAAGGAATTATAAGACGCAGAGCGCAGTTCCTTTCTATGGAGTTTTTTTTTTTATTGTTCTTCTCGTTACATAGAAGTAATATTCCTGTCTAATGAGAGTCAATATCTTCTCTTAACCTTTTTGGTGCTGCCGTATTCCGTATTACATTGAATACATCGATGTATCAGATGGATTGATGCCAGTTTGACTGCGAATTTTAGCCTAAGGTTAAATAGGGACAGAATATTTTATTTTCAAATGCAAATCTATGTGGTCTATTCATACTTGACCCTAAATAAAAATGCATTAAATTTAAGTTGTTTATAGACGCTTGCATGGATTGGTTATCGGTTAAGTATGTTTTGGGTTTTCATATTTGATCAAAATATATAGACATTCGATAAATAATGATACCTTACGGTGAGTATCTAAAATGTATTTATTCGGATGTCTTTTAAGTTATTGGTGACAATGCAAGTATCTTATGGTGAATACTATTGGGTTACGTATAAATTTCCCTCCGCAATTGTCAGTAATCAATAATTTTGTATTTTGATCGTTTATGTTTACTTTGAAATGTTTTTGACCGTGAAATCTATGTAACCGATCTATATTCAACATTATAAACAAGCTTTCATAAATTTATCTGTGCGAACTTAATTAAAATGTAAAATTATAATATACTAGAAATTAAAAATGTAAATTAAAATCTAAGGTAAAGTTAAAAATAATGTTAAATGTTAAAATGTAAAACTAATTTAAAATAATTTTAAATCTTATATATATGTGCATAAATAAATGTTTGTATGTTAATTACTGGCAGTGGCTTATTTTATTTAATATTGAAATATAATTAGATAAGATATTATATTATTTAATCTCTGCTATTCCACTGAGCTAGTGACCTGGGCTAACGACCAGAATCAAAATTTAAAAAAAAAAAATTTTTTTTTTTTTTTTGACTGACGTATCTGCCTACTTTATAAATTTTTCTAGGTTCAAATGCCTAGATGGCGCCCTGTAGTGCAGTTTACGTTAAGTCATATTCTCCGGATCGTTACAATAATGTGTCAAAGAAGACAAATAAACATAGAAATAGAAAATGGATTGAGCAGGTAATTAATGAACTAACTAATAAAAGAAGAATAGAAGTTTTCTCCAAAAACCATGTGTGTTCTATAAATACCTGTTAGATAAATATTCTGTCTTCCATATTGGTGTACACCCATATCCAGAAATTGAGTGGACATCAACCCAGTAAAATCCTCACTGAAGGTGGAGAAAGAGGATTCAGGTATGAAAGATGCTGCCCTGGTCTATATTACAATTTCTGTATACCTTATTGCTCAAATTGTAACTAATTTTTATTATATTAATAGTTTATCTGTAATATAATGTATTATAATTACATGTAACTAAATGCCATATGTATACGAATATATAAAAATACTATCAATTCCAGTTATATAAATTAATTCTTCTTCTTATTATTATTGTTATTATTAAATAATAGATAACCAAATGTATTCATGTCCTCATTTTTTATTGTGCTAGTTAACGCAATACATAACACAGGTCTTACAAAATTTTTACTAAATCTGCAGTGATATTCAGTTTAAAAAACAAATTGAAATAAAACAACAATAAGATATAGTAAAGATGGCTAAAAAAAAAAAAAAAAAAGGTAAAATAATAATAGTAATTACTGAATAAAAACATAATTGGAAAAAAAAATCTGTAAAATAAAGATTGTTTCGATATCAACTGACACAACAAAAACTGACTTTATTGATTTCATAAACTGGTACTCCTACCTAATTAAACATATATGAATACAATACCATTAATCTAGCTGGTTATTTTGGCTACTTTAACTAATCTGATAAATTTAAGAGGAGACTCTTTAAATTTTTACAGATGATAGATTTTTTTATTTGCATAAGTTAGCATTTATTTAATGAAGATTCTTTTTTTATTTCATCAATCAATACAGATATACTAAATCAGACATTAAAAGTTGCATTTAAAATATTAAAGGGAGTCTGCAGATTACCTTTTAAATTGAAAAGAATTATACAATCATCTGCGAACTATAAATCTAAAAGCTAAGATGATGAAATTCTCAGTTTTGCTTTTAGTAAATTCAAATTAAATACTTTACTATTAATTCTATATCACAATTTCATGAAGCAACTAAGAAATTGTCCTAAAAATGAAAAACAAAATTGAAGCTATGTGCTTATTATGATAAGCTCAGACGCATAAAAATATGATTAAATACTTATTAATTAAAACAAATATGCAAATGCATATTTACAATATATACAAATATTATATCTTTATCTTGGCTTGGAATAGCATTTAATTGCCATTAATGTAAGAGACTTCAGGTATCCTTTTATATTTATCTACCACTTCTAGCTGTACTATGACAACTAGTTATGGTTACCAAGCTGTCCTGTGACAGTTTCTCATGTCCAAATATGGCAGCACCTCCAGCTGTTTGACAGCTTGTCTCATGTAGGTACAATGACACTTTCAACTTTATTGTGACAACTTGCTCCATGGCTGATTTAGATGCTAGAAACTTCCAGTTCTAATGTGGAATTGACTCAAGCTTCAGCCATATAATGGAGATAATGTGGTTACTACCATTCAGATCTGATAGTAAATTGTTGTCTGACTTTCAATTGGACTGACTATTTATAGCCAGATCTCTTCCATAAAACAATCAGATTCACTAAACACCTGCCATTGGATATGTATTATCCATTCACATATCTATTGGTCTATGTTGATGAATGTTCAATCCGATCAAGATAAGATGAAATATGGACTAGTCCATTAGCTCAAGGTAAAGTGAGATATAATATTCCTTCCCCCTGGCTAAAATAAACATTGGAGAATGTAGTGATTCAGATGCTTTGGTAGATGTCTTGTTGATTTCTGCCTTCATTAGCTTTAATGACTTCACCAGCCGGTTCAGTGACTTTGAACTTTACAGATTTTTCATTGCTGGCTAATGACTCTTCCCTGAAGGCTTGTGACTCTTCACTGTTGGCTGATAACTTTCCACTATTGACTGGTGATGTATATAGTTCAACATTATCTGGTTTCTGTGCCTGAGGTATTTCTGGCCATCTGTTATTTGAACAACCACTGTTGGTAATCCTTTTACTTTGAACACAACTGCTGGAATCCACTTGGCTATTCTCTTAAACATACAGGACTTAAGTACCTATCTGCATTATAGCATTTTTGATTTCATAAATTGTCTTAGGGTTCAAACCCAGTTCATCACCTATTACTTCTGGTTAGACCTGTTTGGTTTTATTTTTGTGAGCTATTTCACTTTACTCACTATAAAGCCCAAGTGATTGAACCAGTCATGGCTTAATAAATTACTCTACTTACCAGCAGACATGAGACAAATAAATTGCTTTATTAGGTATAGTAGCTTTAACTCTTGTATGACTCAAAAATGATATTTGATTGCCTTGATAGTCTGTAATCACTCTCTTGCTAAAATGCAAATGATTATTTTTTTCTATTAATGATAACCCATATACTGCTTGACATAGTGGGCATTGTAGATCCAGTAAGTAGCTTCATTGATAATTCTGCTTGTGAAAACCAAATCAGTATCTCTTGCATTATTTATACTGGCAATGTTGATTTTATTTGATTTGGTTAACTTGTATATAGAAGAGGCCTTGACCCATATAGATAGCAAATTTTCAGGATAGGCTAAACCAAACTCTTCTAATGAGCCTATTATAACCTTTTGATTTTTACTTTTTCTCTTCCTGTGTGAGAGAAAAAAAAAATTTCAACTCTTATTTATATAATATAGGGTATATGAGCACAGACTTTCACACCACCCACCTCTCTCCAATCTATCTAATAACACTGATACACCTAAACACATATATGCTATACTATATATACTTATACTATATATGTGTTTAAAGATGATAGTCTGGACCAACTGATGATTGCTGGTTTAGCATGAAATACATATATTGGTGATTATTTATCTTTTCAGCATATATGTGTTTAGGTGTATCAGTGTTATTAGATAGATTGGAGAGAGGTGGGTGGTGTGAAAGTCTGTGCTCATATACCCTATATTACATATATATAGCCACAGGTATATAACAAGCCTGTGTTTCAGTTAACTCTTATTTATAGTAAATAAACAAAGGGAATAAATCAATCTGCCTGAGGATATGACTTAAAAGCATTCTAAATGTTGATCACAGGATCAAGAATAGAATAAATCCACCTATTCTTGGTAGCTCTGATGTTTATAAGCATATCATTATCAACATTGTTGGTAATTCTGAGTGAAATTAATTTTATCAATCAGATAAGATATTGCACTTAAGAATTATTAAACTCACGCATCTCACTTTTAACACCTTAATTATAATAATTAAACAAGACTTAAGATTTAAGTCATAGCCTCAGGGAGATTGATTTATTCCCTTTGTTTACATAACTTTGAGCTGTTAATTTACATATTAAATCTTGTTTAATTATTACAATAAAGGTGTTAAAAGATGCTGTCTCCAGCCTTGTATAATTAATTATTAATTATGAGTTTAATAATTATCTCTTTAAGCGTCACATTCCATCTGGTTGCCAAATTAATACCACTCTGAATTATCAACAATGGTGATAAAGATATGCTTATAAACATCAGAGCTATCAAGAACAGGTGGATTCATTCTATTCTTGATTCTTTGTTCAACATTTAGAGTGCTTTTTGTCATAGTCTAAGAGAGATTGATTTAATCCCTTTTTTACATATACTTTCAGCTATGTTTAATTTAAAATTTATAATTAAAAAGTAACCACTAGCGTTTGACTTTTTAGATTTCTATTAACATGTTAATAATGTTATCGGTCAATTTTTAATAATATAGATCGAAACAACTCATGGGAGGTTGATTCTGCCTTTATAATCAATAATGCATTTGATTTTTTAAATTTTTTTATTGATGCACTAATAACGTTATCTATCAATTTATAGTAATGACAAAGATCTAATGGGAGGTAAGACCTGTCATGGATGTGCCAAACTGTTGCATTTACACGTGATTATGATAAACACAGATTCCTAAAAATATAATTAAATACTTAGATTAATTAAACAAATATACAAATGCATATTTACAATATAGACAACTATTATACTTTCACTTGATACCATTGACTTGGCATAGCATTTAGTTGCCATGCAACTTAATGTAAACGACTTCTGGTACCCTACTAGATTTATCTACTACTTCCAGATGTATCACGACAGCTAAGTAGAGTGACACTTTCAGCTGTAGTGTGACAGCTTACTTTGTGTCTAAGCTATGATGACACTTCCAGCTGTTCTGTGACAGTTTGCGCCATGTAATGTGACAGCTTGCCTCATGTCTGATTTAGGTTCTAGAAGTTTCTAGTTCTAATATGACCTTGCCTCACTGCTTCAACCATATAATAAAGACAAGGTGCATATTGTTGTCCAGGTCTGATGGTAAATTGTTGTCTGACTATACTTCCAATTGGAGACTATTTATAGCCAGGCCCCTTCCATAATAAAAACAATCAGTTCACTAAGCATCATCACCCACTGACTTGTATCTGCCATTGCATATAAGTAATTTATTCATATATCTGTTGATCTGTGGTGATGAATGCCTTAAATCCAATCAAAATAAGATGAAATCTGAACTAATCCATTAGTTGAAAATATGATGAAATATAACACATATCCTTGTTTAACACTAATTTTATTATGAATTCCATGGGAGTAATATTTCCTCTCATGCCATCCATAAAAGTTGTATAGTATATGTCGTCTTTTGTATAAATATGTTTATGGAAATTTAAGTATAAGTTTTGTACTCCAGAAAAGTAAGGAAAATATTTTAGAGAAATATATTTTAGATTGCTAACTGATAAGGATTTAATTAGTGATTAACTTTACATAATTGCAATAAGAGCATTGCGTTCGATAAATGCCAAGAAATATTTGCTAATTACAAATAGTTATTGACACAATAATAATAAAAAACATAAAGAGGAAACTGATAACATCAAGAATGAACCTTGGATTGCTGGAGACAAATCTACGTATATAAATAGCTTTACTGTGAACAGTTGCAGAGAGATTTAAGTATTGGTAGCTGAAAGAAGCTTAAGTGACAATGTAGTGCTCCATTGTGAAGCCAATGTATTCACAAGCAGCAGATGAACACGGCCAAAGAATTTGGAAAACCAAAGTCAGAGGAAACCGTCTAGAAAGCAGCCAGTTGTGAAGTGCATTGTGGGAAATGAACTATATATATTGTGTTGTGTGCGCAGCAATAACTTTTTGCTATTATCATTTATTGTTTATTTGTTGGTATTTGAAATGCTTGCATTCTGAATACACAATAATTTAGAAATAAACTTTTGATGGAGAAAACCAGTTAATTTTTGACACTACCACAAAACTTTTTACTTAAGTGTCAGTTGCTTAGACCAAATTAATAAAAACAATATATATAAATCATACTTTTGTTCATTACATTTTTCTTGCAATGTCTGGCAATAAAATCATGTTTATAGTGCTTTTTAATGCTTTAAAACTATATGAAGTTTCTATGAATAGCTCAACTAGGACTATACTCCACCTATTCAATAAAATTCTTGAAAGTATTATTTCTATTGACACTTCAATATATTTAAAAAACAAATTCATTTAACACACTCTTTCTTTTCAAGTCATGGTTTATTTTATAAACCATTTTTTATTCCAATTTTCCTCCAACATTTCAACCATATTACATGGACATTGTCAAGAATTAATTCTACAAAATGTATCATCATCATCATCAACAACCATTATCAATCCACTACACGATGAAGGTCTCTCCAAGTTCAATCCATCTCTTCCTATCTTTAGCTTCTCTTCTCCACATCACCCCTGCACACTTTCTTATTTCATCCATCCATCTCACATGTGGTCTCTTTCTGGGTCTTTTACAATCTCTTGGCATCCAGTTCAAAATTTCAATTGTCCATCTATTATATACAAATATATATCTGCAAAGAATCTACAGAGAATGTCCAAACATAATAAAAAAAATATTTTTTTACATAAACTGTAATTTTTTAAATTTATTTCTTGCTTACTTTCATGTGTCTTCATTCTTCTTCATTTTCATTGTTTTTTTAAATTTATTTTTTATATAAAATATCCTTTAAGGACTATAATTCTCTTCTATAATTCTACCAGACTCTCAACATTTTCTATTCAAAAGACTGATTTTCCCCTTTTTATATAGAAAGTATAAGGAATTTAATGAATAATAAAATGGTATTTATAATCAATGAAGGGTATTTTACATAAAAAGTAAATTTTTAAAAAATATAAAAGGAAAGCAAGCAAGAAGTTTTAAAAAAATTACAATTTATGTAAAAAATTTATGCTGCTTTGGAAATTATTTGTAGACCATTTGCAAACATATATTTGTATATATTACAAAGAAATCAAGTCATATGTCACATGACCTAATTTAACAAGCTTATTTTATAGAAATAATCATTGACAAAGACCTTATAATATGGTTGAAATAGAGAAAAACTTAAATAAAAAATGGTTCATAAAATAAACCAAGATTTGAAAAGAAAATGTGTGTTAAATGAATTTGTTTTTTAAATATATTGAAATTGGTGGACCATATTTGGAAAGAAAATGGGGGAATACTTACTATTGATTTTATTAAATAATAATAATATTCTATGATAATTACTACAATCTTTACTATTTTTATTAATTGAAACAACAAAGAACCCTTAAGATCAAGTTGGATCTATATATTTTTTAAAAAAAATCCAATACTTTTGAAGCTAATGTATTATCCATCAATTTTAATATTAATTTGGATATTTCTATCAAATGTAAATGAGTAGATAAAATAAATATGTCAATGAAAAACATTTATAATCTTGTTATCATTATTCAGATGAAAATACTTCCAACATCTGTTTGTAGAATCATGTTTATCATATAGAAGAATGTTAGTCAAAAACATCATTACATTCTATTATGTGATCACAAGTAGCAAAGGACAGTATTTCCTTTTTGTTTCAATTCTCAGATGCATTCTTAAACTTTCTATCAGTCGTTAAACATTTATCTTTAAATTCCTATATTGTTTATGAAGCTTCATATTCATGCCACTTATTTTCTTTTAATTCTATCACAAGTAACACAATTGAAGTCGGAGAAATAATCAATTTATTCAAACCACTTTGAACACTTTTTACTAAACCCTTTATTTGTACATATACCTATGTTTATATATATGTATAAATAAAGAGTTTT
Source organism: Epiperipatus broadwayi (assembly GCA_028023455.1). NCBI lineage: Eukaryota > Metazoa > Onychophora > Udeonychophora > Euonychophora > Peripatidae > Epiperipatus > Epiperipatus broadwayi. The sequence continues at coordinate 4,600,928 of JAQFVV010006228.1, forward strand.
GCTAAAAAGTGTTCAAAGTGATTTGGATTAATTGTATTTATATAAGATATTATAGCAAAATAAAGAAAGGGGTATGCTCAACAAGCTTTGAGATAAATGCTTAGCTAGAGAAAGCATTTAAAATATCTCTATCTGAAAACCAAACCCCTTCCCTAACCATGGTTTCATGCTTTTGGCACTCCTTAGAGAGGCGCTAGGATAGCTTCAGATACTAGATCTAAAAACACCAACCCAAAGCCAGCATTTATCTAAGAGTTGACTATTGAGGAAAAAATCTGAAGTTTTCAGACACCTATATGTCTTCAAACCTGGCTATCTAACTCAAATAGTTATATGGGGCTGAGAGATCTTCAGCCAAATCAAAATCTCTCAGCCCCATACAGCTATTTGAGTTAGATAGTTGTGTTTGAAGACATATAGGTGTCTGAAAACTTCAGATTTTCTACTCAATAGTCAACTCTTGGATAAATGCTGACTTTGGATTGGTGTTTTTAGATCTAGTATCTAGAGCTACCCTAGCGCTTCTCTGAGGAGTGCCAAAAGCATGAAACCATGATCAGGAGATGGGGGTTGGTTTTCAGACAGATATTTTAAATGCTTTCTCTAGCTAAGCATTTATCGCAAAGCTTGTTGAGCAATTAGCAAAGCTCTTTGTTTATATCCTGCAAGCTTAATAATAAAGAAGTGGAATCATGTGATATATGACTCTATTTTATATATTTTTTATGGACTATTTAAAGAAAATGGTGATTTTGGTCATATTTCTGAAGAAATAATCAAGATTGTTCTTTTTAGTGAATTTTAAGAACAGTTTTACTTGTGACCATAATACTCTTCACACTCAGTTAAAAGCTAGTCTAAATTAGCAATTTTAGTATTTATTTGTTAAAATTTAGTTCAAGTTATAATTGCTTCTAAAGAATAAATATCTAACTCTATACCAATATATTGGATCCCATTGCACCTTTTTTTAAAAATACCTATTATTTTAACCTTGGATCATACTAATCTTCTCAACAATCAGTACTTTCAGGTATTGGTGCAGTATTAATTTCTAGTAAGTCTGATTCCTATCATAATTCACAAGGCATCACTATTATGAGCATAACTATAATCAATCTCTACGTTATATAAAAATTCAATAAAGGTAGACAATTCGAATTTGCAAGACCAATACCATTACTTGAAATAATTCTGGGCCAAACTTTATTATTCTTACCAATTTTAATCTTTTGATAACCTTAATGCAATAATCTTATTCAATGAGTAACCTTAATTTTATTCCTCTAAACATTCTGAATCTAATGTTGGAGCAGAAACATTGATAAAATGTGCACAGGAACCATTATGCAAAACAATTTTTAAAATCATTACTTTTTCTGTAATTCCAAAGATAAAAGATATTACATTAGATCTCACAATGATTTAATGCCCCAGCAACCACTTTTCACTCAATTATTTCCACTTCCTAAAAAAAAAATTATACCAGTTTTATGTATAGACTATTGGTAATATTATCATTAACATATGAAAGTTGCCGGAAGATCCTAATTAATCACTTTCTTTTTTTTTTGATAATCAAAATATCAGTTCATTTAAAATAATATTAAAAATATAAAAATAGTTTATTTAGAAAATAAACCTGTTATTATAATGAAAATAATATATTTTTAAAAAAATAATAATATAGAAATAATAAAAGGTTTATGAAAACATGAAAATAATATAATTTATGCGTAAGCTTGTGGTTAAGCGATCACTTTAAATTACTTTTACTATGCCTGAATGAATGACGCGAAATTTTATAGAATTTATGATATGTCATTCTTATTTGAAATTAAACATATATAAATAAGATATTTATTTTATATAGCGCTATGTTTTATAAACTGTAATATTAATAATTAGCCATTAAGCTAATGCACATGTGCTTTGTGGATTTTTTTTTTTTTAACTATAAATGAATACTCTCACTTTCAACGCTATATAAAATAAATATAGTATTATCCAAGTATGCAATTGAAAGACAGAATAAGTAATAAAATAAGAGAATGTTTGATATTCATTGATAACGTACAATGAGGTGACCTGTAGTGATATAAGGAAAATTAAGTATAAACTAAAGAGTCATATGAATCTTGAATAAACAGTCATTCATGAAAAAATACATTTTTTACTTAGACAAAATACTTACAAATGACTTCTATCTGCAAATGCAAATAACTTGTTACACGTTATTTATTTTCTTACATTCTCCAATCCTAATCCCGTTATGTCAATAAGAGAATTTATTCTTCTTATTTCTAACTTTTATTTTTCTTATTCTTGCTTGATTATGGTGAACTATTCAAAATTCATGATCAATTATCCTATGTCTTAACCAGATTTTGAAATAAATTTGATCCTTCTATCTTCATGATTTTATTCTCTTTATGATTATTATCTATTTTTATAAGCAAAATTTTGGGTTTTTTTAATTGCTTAAAAGATTTCTCATGCTGCTGTTTTAATATTGAACTATGATTATAATTCTGTTTTGTAATTTGTGTTTATGGCAACTATAGATATCTTTAAAATACTAAATAAGTCAGCCTAAAATAAAATCAATCAAATATAACATGACTTCAGCTTAGTTAATGTTGTAACAGTAGCACTTTTTTTTTTGTTTAACCATAATTATTCCAATTATTGTAATAGTAACTCACAGATACAAATGACAGGTCTTAATAAATCCTTATCCAGTGCCACAAGCTTAAGATTAGTGTAGAGATATTAAATAAAACAGTCCTGAATAAGGAGTTATTAAAAATTATCGTCTGCATTTGTCAATTGCTAAAACTTATAGCAAGTTGCATAATTGTGGTGACAGAAAAAAAAGTTCACCTGAAATAATAACTTCAAATGAAGTCATCTATCAAATGGATTGAAAATTATGATATTAAACAATATGCCTATTAAAATTGAGATGAAAGTGTAATTGTAGTAAAATAATAATAGGAAAACAATTACACGTATGTTAAACCCTCTATCTCAAACAATATCAGTAATTAAACAATAGAATAGTACAATCAAGAAATATTGCATTAATTTAAAGACATATCTACAAATCTTTTTCAACCTTTTGAAGAAAGACTTGCACACATTGACATATTTTCTTAATACTTTTAAAAAATACTTGCAAAAAAATAATAATAATAAAGTACTATAATAAATGTAGTTATTAATAATAGTCAGAATCTATACAATATAGCTTCTTGTCTAGCTATCATTTGATATATTTCTTAATACTAAGTTTAATTAACCGTATTGAAACGTAATTAATTAGAAAAGCATCATGAATTCATAGTAATTACAAAATTAATACTAAAGGCTTAAATTTCAATAATTTAATTACATTTTCTAAATTTGTAAGTTAAAATAAATGCACGTGCATGCATATATACATGAATATATATTTAGCATTCATTAATTGTTAAAATTAGCACTAAATCAAAAATTCAACTGAACCACCCAGCCATTACATGAGTTTGAATACTCTCTATTATAGGAAAATGTATATATGGTACAAGCAAATCTGAAATATATGTTCACAACTTTACCTATAAAATCTTTATTTTCATATAGATGCAGTATATATTCAGCATGTCTTAGCAAAAACATGATTGGTTCTCATTCCAAGCTGCTTCGCCATCATCTCAGAATCAAATGCACATGGTATGCAAGCATATAGTTCAGTCATTTAACACAAAAAGTTTAAGGTGCAAACATATCTGGATTATGAGTTACAACAGTAAATGTGTTTGTACATTAACCCATGATATTAACAACATGGATAATGTTAAATATTGTTTAAATTGGGCAAAACTGGCATTAAAAGTTGAAATGATTCAAGCTACATGTGTCAGTGAAGCTATGAGTTACAATAACATTTTTCAATTATTTTACAAGATTTCATATGGACAGGAAGGGCATTAAAGACAATTGACAAAACTACAAAATATACCTTCACATTTCCGGCCATAATTTGTGATTCAGACGCAACTTAAAATTTTTGTGGTAAATAATTAAAGTATGTCACTATATAATATCTTTATTGATTCAGAGATGCCACAGTAGATAACTCAGAGAGAGAACCAACCAACTTTTTCACTGCAACTCACCATGTCTATAAAAAGAAAGTGGCAGGAAAAAAATTATATAAATATAAACATACCCTTTCTTGAGGGCTTAAACCAAGATCAGATTGGTTATCAACTTGAGGTGTACTGCTCATTCTAAAAATATATATATACTTTTTCAAAACAAATACTTAATAATATAAAAAGAAATTACTTTTTATTTTTTGAAAACCAGTTTACAAACTAAATTAAATAAAACCAAATACATTACAATTTATATCAGTAATACAAATTTAGTAAATTATGGAATATATTTAAATAAAAACTTTAAATATATTTTAAATGTTATTATATTGTATCTTCATAATATAACAAATACATTAATTATTTAAATAAAACTTACTTAAAATATTCAGAAAACCAGTTTGATCACAGTCTATTATAGATCAGTAGTCATTTCAATACACACACATACCTATTTTTTGAAAAGAAACAAAACTAATTATAAAAGTATAAAAATGTGAACATATACTTAACAAAATAACAATACATAAAACAAAATGTATTACAGAATATTATAAACAAAAAAATTTTATTTTGTATAATTATTATAGGCAAAACTCACTATACGTATTGCCACACATAGCAAGCTAGAGTAATCAATGGATGCCAGAAGGCTTGTGCATAAAATCCCCATCTAGTGCCTACCCATCCAATATCCCCAGACTAATTTCTGGCTTATGGGCTTCATCAGTGAGGAGCCTTGGCCTGAGAGCACTGCACCTAGATCTTAGGATCTAATGCAACCCTCCAGCAGCCACCTTTTATCTCCACTTAATTATAAAACTATGAGTCTTAAACTGAAGAAACCTTAATGTTTTCAATCAAAACCCATTAGCTTATATAATCATATGGGTCTGAACTCAGTTCAGTACCCATACATTTGGTGTCTTTGGTTCTTTAATAACCATAGCCACCATTATTCTATTAGGCAGAATTGGTTTTAAGCCAATAAACATCACATGACTATCACTTCTTATGCTAGTTAAGTAGAGATAAAAGAAGGCTGCTGGAAGGTTGCATTAGATGCTAAGATCTAGGTGCAGTGCTCTCAGATCCAAGGCTCCTCACTGACGAAGTCCACAAGCCAGAAACTCATCTTGGGATATTGGATGTGTAGGCACTAGATGGAGATTTTATGCACAAGCCTTCTGGTATTCATTGATTACTCTAGCTTGCTATGTGTGGCAATATGTATAGTGAGTTTTACCTGTTTTAAAACAGTTATACACAAGCATAAAAAGTGGTGGTCATGTGACGTTTATTGGCTTAAAACCAATCCTGCCTAATAGGATAGTGGTGGCTATGATTATTAAAGAACCAAAGAAACCAAAATGTATGGATACTGAACTGAGTTTAGACCTATATGATTATATAAGCTAATGGGCTTGTATTGAAAACATTAAGGTGCTTTCAGTTTAAGATTCATAGTTTTGTAGTTAAGTGGAGATAAAAGGTGGCTGCTGGAGGGTTGCATTAGATTCTAAGATCTAGGTGCAGTGCTCTCAGATCCAAGGCTCCTTACTGACGAAGGTCACAAGCCAGAAACTAGTCAGGGGATATTGGATGAGTAGGCACTAGATCGGAATTTTATGCACAAGCGTTCTAGCATCCATTGATTATTCTAGCTTGCTGTGTGTGGCAATACGTATAGTGAGTTTTGCCTATTTTAAAACAGTTATACACAAGCATAAGAAATGGTGGTTATGTAATGTATAATTATTATAATTAAATAATAAAAATATCTATATACATAAAAACACATATACAATATTATAAATAAATCCAGGTACTTGAATACTCATTTATATAAAAAGTTAAAATTATATGCACTTATATACATATATTATTGCATAAAAAATATATAAATTATATAAAAATATATATACAAAATACAAATATATATATATACACTCATTCAATATATATACACACACATATATAATATGCAAAAATGACTGGTTCTCTCTCCAAGCTGCCTTTATTGCAACTCTGAATCAAACCGTCAAACTACATCAATATTTAATACAAACATTGATTCACATATGTTACGTTAGGCATCTTGGAGAAAAAACCAATCATTTTTTTTTATTGGAACACATTGTATATGTGCATATTACATCAGAAAAATTTTTTAAATTATTTTTAAAATAATATATCGGTGCTAGTCTTATAGACAAAGACACTGTTTTTGTGCTAAAACACATAAAAATGCCGTTTCCGCGGATGACACGTTCAAACCCGCGTTTTCTATAATGCAACTTTTTTGTTGTTCTACAGATTGCAGGCCACTATGTCGCGTCACAGTAAAGCATGTATGTCGCATCGCAGCAAATACATTTTCCGAATTTGCACAGTTTATAAAATTGTTACAGCTTGGTGAGAGGGTGTGTGTGTATTTGAATTGGATGAAAATATTGTTTTGATTGAATTTTTTTTTTTTTTTAACGTATTGAAATGTTCAGATTTTCTAAAGTAATAATTATCCGACTCTTTACACCATACTGCATTGAAGTTTTAAGTGGGAAAATGTTGACAAGATATATGTGTAAAATGAGTTGGAATTAGGTAGCATGTCAAGTAATGTACTGTTCGTAACATTCTACAAGACAAACAATATTCTACCGTGTGTTTATTTTTGAATTAAAAATAGCGGCAACACAAAAATATCCAGTAAGAAAAGTACAATTCTACTTTTTTTTTTTTAAATTTCATAAAAAGCATATATTATAAACATGGTTAATAAGTAAAGAAGACATTTTATATATATATTTATTGTTGTTTAAAAAACTTTTACTTTCTTTCTTTTCTCCGACTACTGTTATACTTTGTTGAATATATTTTACGTTTATTGTTATCATTTATTTTATATATGTTAATAAAAAAAAAATATTTACAAAAATATGATTTTGATATTTTTTATTTTAGCATTACAAACAACAGAACCCTAACCCTAAACGTAACCCTAAAACTAACCCTAAACCTAACCCTAACAACTTTCACTTTTTGTTGTCATTCTATTTGAAGTTAAAAATAGTGGTAATATCTGTTTCTCTGTAAAAAATTAAAATGTAAAATGAAGACTAAAAAAGTAAACAATAACGGTAACACAATAATATCTGTTTCTCTGTAATAATTAAAATTTAAAAGGAAGACTACGAAATTTTACTTTTTATTCCAATTACCAGTTTTTAAACAACAACAAAAAAAGCCGTAACCCCACTAAAAAAATATCCGATAAAAAATTGTTTTTCTAATAAGGCAAAATTGTTGATTTTATTTTACATTTATTGTTATCATTTAATTTGTATATGTTAATAAAAAATAATATTTAAAAAAGATGATTTTTTATTTTATTTTTATTTTCGCATTACAAAAAACACATCAAAATGATTAAAATCAATGGCCCGGGAATGTTCATATTTTATAGTTTTAGCATGAAAACGGCCCGGGAATGTTCATATTTTATAGTTTTAGCATGAAAACGGCGCCATCGAATGGCGTCTTTGTCTATAATACTAGCACCAATATATCTATATTACTATATAAATGTCAAAGTTTGTTACTTATTTACAATTTTATAACTCAACAAATCTTGAAGAATCTTGTATGATTTTCCTTTTTAGCATAGAATTTTACTAGCATATAAACATTTGATTTGTTTTATAAAAAAAAAAAATTACAATTTGCAATATAAAAATACATGAAAAATCTATTTCATAATTGTTTTTGAATGACAACATAAAAAAATTAAAAAAAGGACATCACTGATTAAAAAATTAGAATTGACAAATCTTTTAAACCAAGGTAAAATTTGATTTGTAAATGTAAATAAATTGTGCTTGTAACCAGTATTTAATTTTTTAAAACAGGCAAAACTCTCTCCATCTAGTAGTGCCACTCAGTGATAACCAGAGTAATCAATGGATGCCAGAAAGCTTGTGCATAAAATTGATATCTAGTGCCTACTCATCCAATATCCCCAGATTAGTTTCTGGCTTGTGGCCTTTGTCAGTGAGGAGCTTCGGATCTGAGAGCACTGCACCTAGATCTTAGGATCTAATGAACCCTCCAGCAACCACCTTTTATCTCTACTTAATTACAAAACTACGAGAATAAGATTGGAAAACACAATAATATTTTCAATCTAAACTCAATAGCTTACATAGTCATATGGACCTGAACCCAGTTCAGTACCCATCTGTCTTAGTGTCTTTGGCTTTTTATTAACAACCGTAGCCACCACTATACTATCCTATTAGGCAGGATTGATGTCAAACCATTAAATATCACATGATCACTATTTCTTATGCTAGCACATAAGTGTTATTAAAACAGGCAAAACTCTTTCCATACAGTTGTGCCACTCAGTGCTAACCAGAGTAATCAATGGATGGCACTATTGTATAGAGAGAGTTGTGCCTGTCTTAATAACAGTTATGTGCTAGCATAAGAAATAGTGATCATGTGAAGTTTAGTGGTTTATTTAATTTTCTATTTGATTATTGACAATTTAGATTAATTATAATAATTAATTTGATAAACTTTATAATTTCAATTTAAATATATATATTATATGACAAAATAAAATTTAAAATGGCATCGGTATAGCAAGAAAAATACTACTAAATTTGATAAAAGTTTAGGACATCAGTTTAGGTATATTTAACATGTGAAAAAGTAAATTTTAAAATAATGTGGTAACAGCAGAAAAAATACTGAATTTAATAACTTTAACTCTTCAAAACTTTAAAAATATTCTCATGTAATAAAATAAGATGTTGAGGCCTGATTATTGAAATACATACTAAATAACTCTTCACTTTAAGTATATTCTCATGTAATAAAGTAAGATGTTGAGGCCTGATTATTGAAATACATACTAAACAAATGAAGAGATAATAGTTTTTGTTAATTCAGGTAAAATGTTATTGAATAAATATATTTTAAAATTATTTAAACTTTGTTTGGACCACATATTTAATTTTTCACTTGCATATATTTTGATGATGTTAAATTTTTATAGTCATTTTAAAATTTATCACAAGAGAAATAATATATAGGGTATATGAGCACAGACTTTCAGAAGACCCATCACTCTCCACTCTATCTAATAATGCTGATACACTCAAGCACATATATGTTGAAAAGAGAAATAATCACCAATATACGTATTTCATGCTAATTCAGCAATCACCAATATACGTATTTCATGCTAATTCAGCAATTACCAGTTGGTCCAGATTATCATCTCCCACACATATATACCATAAGTGCTCAGATATATATTAAGATAGACAACCTTCATACTTTAATGGACAGTCACCAATCTACTACACACTTCAAATCTTCAAACGTCCATCCAATTGAAAATCTGATGATGAAATGCTCAAAGGTCACCCTAAGGCCAAGATTCTTGTCACACCCATGTTGACCTAAGGTCAATCTGAACCCCAAATGTACAGGACATAATCCATTTAACACATATGCAAGGATGGACAGACATCTCTACAATGTAATAACTGAAACACCGGCTTGTTATATACCTGTGTCTACATATTTAATATATAGGGTATATGAGCACAGACTTTCAGACGATCCATCACCCTCCCCACTATCTAATAACACTGATACATTCAAGCACATATATGCTGAAAAGATAAATAATCACCAATATACATATTTCATGCTAAACCAGCAATCATCAGTTGGTGCAGATTATCATCTTAACACATATATACTATAAGTGCTCAGATATATATTAAGATAGACAATCTTCATACTTTAATGGAAGGCTCCAATCTACTACACACTTCAACTCTTCAATCGTCCATCCAATTGAAAATCTGATGATGAAATGCTCAAAGGCCACCCTGAGGCCGAGATTCTTGCCACACCCATGTTGACCTAAGGTCAATCTGAACCCCAAATGTACAGGACATAATCCATTTAATACATATGCAAGGATGGGCAGACATCTCTACAATGCTTGAGTGGGTCAGTGTTATTAGATAGAGTGGAGAGTGATGGGCCATCTGAAAGTCTGTGCTCATATACCCTATATATTACATATATAGACACAGGTATATAACAAGCCTGTGTTTCAGTTATTACATTGTAGATATGTCTGCCCATCCTTGCATATGTATTAAATGGATTATGTCCTGTACATTTGGAGTTCAGACTGACCTTAGGTTAACATGGGTGTGACAAGAATCTCAGCCTCAGGGTGGCCTTTGAGCATTTCATCATCAGATCTTCAATTGAATGGACAGTTGAAGAGTTGAAATGTGTAGTAGATTGGAGCCTGTCAATTAAAGTATGAAGAGATGATTGCTGATTTAGCATGAAATATGTATATTGGTGATTATTTATCTTTTCAGCATATCTGTGCTTGAGTGTATCAGTGTTATTAGATAGAGTGGAGAGTGATGGTTCGTCTGAAAGTCTGTGCTCATATACCCTATATATTACATATATAGACACAGGTATATAACAAGCCTGTGTTTCAGTTATCACAAGAGAAATATAAAATAATTTATTTTAAAATTATTGTTTATTGTATTTAATAAGTTATATTTTTTGGAATACTGCTGTTGATAAATATTTCATATAAATATTATGTAAATATACTATAATTATGAAACTTCTTACAGACAGAAGGGATCAGCTAGAAAAATGGAATTAGCAGGTATTTATTCAACACATAAAAAATGTAATACATAAATATATTTTAATTAGCAAACTTTCTACTAAAGCGAGAGTACAATTAGTGTTTGAAAGTGGAATATGTATATATATTTCAATTATCAAACTTTTTAATAACGGCAATGGAATAGCTAGAGAAATGGAAAAAATAGTGAAGGAAATTTTAATTAGTATTCAATCTATCAAAAATTGAATTTACATAATAAAACATTAAAAAATTTCTACTGTTCAGAATATATCCTCCTTATACATATAAACTAGAAATATCTTTTAATAATCAACTGTATTATATTCTTTAATTTTTACTATTATTGGACTACTTTGATTAAAGCTAACCTGGGGCTTTGCACCCATTAATAAAATAAAACAGTGTTGAGAATTAAAATATATTTAAAGAATATTTACATGAATTATCAACAGCAATTAAAAATGACAAAATGCTTTACAATAGTTATTTCTAGGCCAATAAACATCAGATGACTCCCATTTCTTATGCTTGTGTATAACTGTTGTTAAAACTGGCAAAACTCACTATACTTATTGCTACACACAGCAGGCTAGAGTAATCAATAGATGCCAGAAGGCTTTTGCATAAAATCCTCATCTAGTGCCTACTTATCCAATATCCCCAGACTAGTTTCTAGCTTGTGACCTTCACTAGTGAGAAGCTTTGGATCTGAGAGCACTGCACCTAGATCTTACCATCTAATGCAACCCTCCAGCGGCCACCTTTTATCTTCACTTAACTACAAAACTATGAGTCTTAAACTGAAAACACCTTTATTCAATCCAAGCCCATTAGCTTATATAGTCATATGGTCTGAATTCAGTTCAATACTCATACATTTTGGTGTGTTTGGTTCTTTAATAACCATAGCCACCACTATCCTATTAGTCAGGATTGGTTTTAAGCCAATAAACATCACATGACCACCACTTCTTATGCTTGTGTATAATTGATTTAAAACAGGCAAAACTCACTATACGTATTGCCACACCTAGCAAGCTAGAGTAATCAATGGATGTCATAAGGATTGTGCATAAAATCCCCATCTAGTGCCTACTCATCCAATATCCCCAGACTAATTTCTAGCTTGTGAGCTTCATCAGTGAGGAGCCTTGGATCTGAGAGCATTGCACCTAGATCTTAGGATCTAATGCAACCCTCCAGCAGCCATGTTTTACCTCCACTTAACTACAAAACTATAAGTCTTAAACTAAAAACACCAGTCATATGGGTCTCAACTCAGTTCAGTACCCATACATTTTGGTGTCTTTGGTTCCTTAATAACCATAGCCACCACTATCCTATTAGGCATAATTGGTTTTAAGCCAATAAACATCACATGACCACCACTTATTATGCTAGTTTAGTAGAGATAAAAGGTGGCTGGTGGAAGGTTGCATTAGATGCTAAGATCTAGGTGGAGTGCTCTCAGATCTAAGGATCCTCACTGACGAAGGCCACAAGCCACAAACTAGTCTTGGGATATTGGACGAGTAGGCACTAGATAGAGATTTTATGCACAAGCCTTCTGGTATCCATTGATTACTCTAGCTTGGTGTGTGTGGCAATATGTATAATGAGTTTTCCCCGTTTTAAAACAGTTATACACAAGCATAAGAAGTGGTGGTCATGAGATGTTTATTGGCTTAAAACCAATACTGCCTAATAGGATAGTGGTGGCTATGGTTATTAAAGAACCAAAGACACCAAAATGTATGGGTACTGAACTGAGTTTAGACCTATATGACTATATAAGGTAATGGGCTTGGATTAAAAACATTAAGATGTTTTCAGTTTAAGATTCATAGTTTTGTAGTTAAGTGGAGATAAAAGATGGCTGCTGAAGGGTGATATTGGATGTGTAGGCACCAAGATGGGAATTTTATGTACAAGCCTTCTGGCATCCATTGATTACTCTAGCTTGCTGTGTGTGGCAATACATATAGTGTTTTGCCTGTTTTAAAACAGTTATACACAAGGATAAGAAATGGTGGTCATGTGATGTTTAATTATTATAATTAAATATAAAAAATATCTATATACATAAAAACACATACACAATATTATAATTAAATCCAGGTAAATGTATACTCGTTTATATAAAAAGTTAAAATGATATGCACTTATATACATATATTATTGCATAAAAAATATAAATCATATAAAAATACATATACAAAATACATAAATATATATATACACTCATTCAATATATAAACACACACATATATAATATGCAAAAATGACTGCTTCTCTCTCCAAGCTGCCTTTATTGCAACTCTGAATCAAAGTATGTAGAACATACTTTATCTATTTATCACAGACACTTTAAGATGTTAGCATTTCTGGATTGAGTTACAACATGTAATATGGCAGTGCAATTTTGTACTGTCATAAAAAATCAACAATGACACAATGCATGAACATGAAATTTTGATTTAAATTGAGCAAAATCGCTAGTAAAACATTTGAAATGATTCAAACTGTGTATAATAGTGAAACCATTAATCATACAATTTTTTTTTTCCAAGTGTTTTGCAAGCTTTCATGATGACAGGGAAAGCATTAAAGAGGATCTAAGGCTATATGCATCAAAAATAACTGAAAATGAAAAAATGATGCAAAAAGTTTCCAAAATTCTCATTGGGTATCAGTCAGACTCATTGAAAAACTCATTAGCATTCCCAAAATCATTGTCCATTGCAATTTAAGAGATTTGAAAAGGTGAAAAGTGTGCATGCACTTTGTGCCTCATTTGTTGATAGTCAAGTAAAAAGGCACAGAATGAAGCCCTGTAGAGATATGCGAAGAACTTAACTATAGATGTAGAATCACTGTCAAATATTATAACAATATGCATTTCCAATATCAGTTATTAATGTGGAAAGGAGATCAACAAAAAGAAAAACAAAAAAAATTGCAAATGCAAAAGAACCAAATCGAAGCACTGCTCAATGTTTTTTTATTCTTAAAACATTATCATCATGAATACATTCCCAAAAATCACTCAGTAAACACTCATCACTTTAGATACTGTGCAAGATTCTTGGTCGTTGTTGCACAATGATGTGCTCAACCACAATGCCAAGATTGTACTTTTTTGACCAAAAAAAAAAAGTGTTCATGTGCTTGAATATTTGCTCTATTGTCCAGATGTAGCTCCCACTAATTTTTGGCTATTTTCAAAATTAAAAGTTGGCCATGAAAAAAGTACAATATGGTACAATCAAGATATCCAGAAATTTGAAATAAATTTTCTGCAAATAATTCTGGGGAGCATTTCAAGGACTGTTTCAAACAATTTTACAGCTACTTTTAGTAGTGTATAAAGTCACAATGGTACTAATTTGAATCATCATCATTTTCAAACATTATTGATCCACTATAGGATGAAGATCTCTCAAAGATCAATCCAATTTCTCTTATCTCTAGGCACTCTTCTCCAAATTATCCTAGCCTGTATCCTTACTTCATCCATCCATCTCACATGCAAATTTCTTTCTAAATATTTTATAATCTCTTGAAATCCAGTTTCAGATTTCAACTGTCCATCTATTATCTGGCCCAATTGCTCTTCAGCCTTTTAATTCTTTCAATGATGACAGTAACACGTATTTGCTCTCTTATGCATGTAGTTTGTTTTTGATACCTTCTTCTTACTCCTAACATACATCTCTACATTCTTTGTTGAATGATCTAAGATTCTATATTACTCTTCTTTTAAGTGTCCAAGTCTCAGATCCACGAGTAAGCACCGGTAAAACACTATTTATTAAAAACTTTACTTTTCAAATACATAGGCATATTTCCATCTAATATTAAGTTATTTCTACTAAAAACACTCCAACCAAGTTTAATTCTAGGATTAATTTCATTCATCATGTTTCAATCTGCAGTAATAATCATACCTAGGTATAATTTCTTAACTGCTTCTAACACATTATCATTCTTTATTTTCTTTTTTTAAGAAAATCCATTTAACATTAACTTACCTTTTTTTAACATTTATCTTTAAATTCATTGGAATGTTTCTGAAGTTTAGGAATATCAGCTGTAAATCCTGTTTCTCTCAATACTTTTTTTCATTTTAGTTTTGAATTAAAATACAATCCTGCAGAAAACATATCAAATCATTATTACACAAAATAAACATGCAATTTTAACATCATATATTACATTTTGTAAATCTCCACATATACACTCCAATGCAAAATTTTTTATATAATTCCTTTAATTTTCTAACAGTTTTGACTGTTCTGCAGTCTTCATCAGAGCATTAAAATATATGAAGAATGCATAAAAAGTAAAGGAGAAGAAATAAGAATAATTTTAACATCACATTTATTTTGTCTAATAATGATTTGATATGCTGTCCTTATTTTTTTAAAAAAAATTAAGTATTTTCTTATTTGTCTATGCAATTCTTTCAGATGTGATATTTTTATCCAAATCTCTTAACACATTTGTATTATTTTTATTATTACATTTATTGTTATTAAATATGTGCTAATTTACTATTATTATAACCATAATATATGAAACAATTTTTTATTTTTCCTTATGCTAATTGTAATAACAGTATACAAACAGGAAATGAGCATAGAATAATCATTTCTTCAGTCAACATTCAAAACATTTGTATACTATTATTATAACCATAATATACATGTAATCATTACAAAATAAAACTTTTTATAAATAATAGTTATCTGGGATATTGTGTGACTTTCGAATATCAAAAATTCTATTTTTTCTATTGTTTGAAAGTCAAATGATATAACTTTTAGGTCTCAAATCCATTAATGTGCTAAAACTTAAAACTACATCAATATTTAATACATACGTTGATTCACATATGTTACGTTAGGCATCTTGGAGAAAGAACCAATCTCTTTTTTTATTGGAATACATTGTATATGTGCATATTACATCAGAAAAATTTTTTAAAATATTTTTAAAAGAATATATCTATATTACTATATAAATGTCAAAGTTTGTTATTTATTTACAATTTTGTAACTCAACAAATCTTGAAGAATCTTGTATGATTTTCTTTTTTAGCATAGAATTTTAGTAGATATAAACTTTTGCTTTGTTTTATAAAAAAAAAAATTGTAATTTGCAATATAAAAATACATGAAAAATCAATATCACAATTGTATTTGAATGACATCATAAAAAAATTAAAAAAAGGACATCACTGATTAAATAATTAGAATTGACAAATTTTTTAAACCAAGGTAAAATTTGATTTTGTAAATGTATTTTAAATTAATTAAATTGTGTTTGTAACTAGTATTTAATTTTTATTTGAATACTGACAATTCAATTTAAATATATATTTAATACGTCTTAAAGTAAAATTTAAAATGGCATCGATATAACAAGAGAAATACTACTAAATTTGATAAAAGTTTGGGACGTCAGTTTAAGTATATTTAACATGTGAAAAATGAAATTTTAAAATAATGTGGTAACAGCAGGAAAAATACTGAATTTTATAACTTTAACTCTTCACTTTAAGTATATTCTCATGTAATAAAGTAATATGTTGAGGCCTGATTATTGAAATACATACTAAGCAACTCTTCACTTTAAGTATATTCTCATGTAATAAAGTAAGATGTTGAGGTCTGATTATTGAAATACATACTAAGCAACTCTTCACTTTAAGTATATTCTCATGTAATAAAGTAAGATGTTGAGGCCTGATTATTGACATACATACTAAACAACTCTTCAGGCCTGATTATTGAAATACATACTAAGCACCTCTTCACTTTAAGTATATTCTCATGTAATAAAGTAAGATGTTGAGGCCTGTTATTGAAATACATACTAAACAAGTCTTCACTTTAAGTATATTCTCATGTAAAAAAGTAAGATGTTGAGGCCTGATTATTGACATACATACTAAACAACTCTTCAGGCCTGATTATTGAAATACATACTAAGCACCTCTTCACTTTATTCTCATGTAATAAAGTAAGATGTTGAGGCCTGATTATTGAAACACATACTAAGCAACTCTTCACTTTAAGTATATTCTCATGTAATAAAGTAAGATGTTGAGGCCTGATTATTGAAATACATACTAAAGAAATGAAGAGATAATAGTTTTTGTTAATTCAGGTAAAATTTTATTGAATAAATATATTTTAAATTATATAAACTTTGTTTGGACCACATATTTAATTTTTCACTTGCATATATTTTGATGATGTTAAAATTTTATAGTCATTTTAAAATTTATCACAAGAGAAATATAAAATAATTTATTTTAAAATTATTGTTTATTGTATTTAATAAGTTATATTTTTTTTGGAATACTGCTGTTGATAATTATTTCATATAAATATTATGTAAATATATTTTAAATATCAAACTTTTTACAGACACAAGGGATCAGCTAGAAAAATGGAATTAGCGAGTATTTATTCAACACATAAAAAATGTAATACATAAATATATTTTAAATAACAAAGTTTCTACTAAAGCGAGGGTACAATTAGTGTTTGAAAGTGAAATATGTAAATATATTTTAATTATCAAACTTTTTAATAACGGCAATGGGATAGCTAGAGAAATGGAAAAAATAGTGAGGGAAATTTGTAATTAGTATTCAATCTATCAAAAATTGAATTTACATAATAAAACATTAAAAAATTTCTACTGTTCAGAATATATCCTCCTTATACATATAAACTAGAAATATCTTTTAATAATCAACTGTATTATATTCTTTAATTTTTACTATTATTCGACTACTTTGAGCAAAGCTAACCTGGGGCTTTGCACCCATTAATAAAATAAAACAGTGTTGAGAATTAAAATATATTTAAAGAATATTTACATGAATTATCAACAGCAATTAAAAATGACCAAAATGCTTTACAATAATTATTTTTAAGCCAATAAACATCACGACTCCCAATTCCTATGCTTGAAGTGGTGGTATTGTAATGTTTATTGGCTTAAAACCAATCCTGCCTAATAGGATAATGGTGGCTATGATTATTAAAGAACCAAAGACACCAAAATATATGGGTACTGAACTGAGTTCAGACCCATATGACTATATAAGCTAATGGGCTTGGATTGAATACATTAAGGTGTTTTCAGTTTAAGGCTCATAGTTTTGTAGTTCAGTGAAGATAAAAGGTCACTGCTGGAGGGTTGCATTAGATGCTAAGATCTAGGTGCAGTGCTCTCAGATCCAAGGCTCCTCACTGACAAAGGCCACAAGCCAGAAACTAGTCTGGAGATATTGGATGAGTAGGCACTAGATGGGGATTTTATGCAAAAGCCTTCTGACATCCATTGATTACTCTAGCTTGCTGTGTGTGGCAATACATATAGTGAGTTTTTGCCTGTTTTAACAATAGTTATTTTTACCTGCTGTTAACTTTTTGTGTATTATTATTTCATGTAAATATAGTTTAAATATATTATGATTATCAACTATATTACATTCTTTTAATCTAATAATATGAGCAAAGCTGCAGGTGCAGTTAGTATTATATAAAAAAATTTTTTTAAAAAAAATTGTTTATGAATAAGTAAGAAATAACTTCCTCTAAAGCTTATTTAATAACTCAACCCATAGCAACTTTCAAAATACATTTCTTCATTATTTAAATATAAACAATACTCAAATAACACATTCATATTGTTAATATTTAATTTTTTTGTAGCATATGTTTCTTTTATATTAACATTACAGTTATTATATGTATAATTTGAATGTAAATATACTAAAAAGGCAAAACTCTCCATACAGTAGTGGTTTAATGTAAATATACTTGGGATACGTTTACACAATATCAAATCAATATATATATTGATAAGTTTTATTAATTTATTTTCACAATAAATTCTTAAATATTTTTTTATGTAAATTTACCAAACTAATTTTTTTTTAACTATCACAGTAATATATTTGCATAAATTTTGAAATATATATTTACTAAAAATTATGAATCATTCTTAATAGCATATCAATTTTTTTGTCTTGATGTTGATAAAAATATAAGAATGTTTTCATGCAATAGAATATTTTTATATAATTAGAATGGTTATTATTTGTTTATTTAATTTGATGATTCTTTATTTCTTTTCTTATTTAAATGTAATTCTGTTTTAAACAGCAGTTTATGCATTTAATAAGAAAGATTATACATTTATAAAGCATTTTAATATTTTGTTTTTGTCATAATTAATTTTTTTATTTTAATTTTTGTTCTAATAACTAGTTTATTTATTTATTTATTTTGTCAAGTTTTTATTACTCTTTTATATTTTAGTTTTCATTCTTTATATTTTGTATGGTTTTATTTTTATTATTTGTATTGTTTAGATTGTTAGATAAATTGTAATGATTAGTAGAGTTATTATTAAGATAAAATAAATTTTGTAATATTATTTCTTCATCATTATTCATATTAGCAGTTTCTATACTTATAACAGTTTTTTATTAAGCCTTCTCTATATATATGTAAACAAACTTAGAATCTTTCCACGAGTTATTGTTGTTCATTGCTAAAGATCACACATGTTAAATTTAAAAATCATATTGTTTCATTATTATTATATGATTATTTAAAATTTCCAAGATCATTTTCAATACTGTTTATTAAATAGATTACTGTACATTAAATGAAACATAAATAAAGTCACATTCAAACATTGTTGCAGTCCATTTTGACAACTAATTCTTTCAGAAATAATTTCCTTCATCACCTACCTTGGAGCACAGTCAATTTATTCACACAAATATAATATTGTTGGTACTGATAATATCTACTTTCAATTTTACATTTTTAGCCACTGTGTGGAGTTAATGAAATTATACTGGGATAATTGATTGATAAATTGAATGTATAATTTCAAACGTCTTATTTGTAATTCACATATTAGTTTCAAACTTTAAATTTATTTAGTTTTGAAAAAATGAGAATTTAAAAAAATACAGTCAATTTGTAAGTACCACATTTTATGAAAACTATATACAGTCAATTTGTAAGTACTACATTTTACGAAAACTACACTAAAGGTGAAAATAAAAATTATCAGCTATAATTTTTTATTTTTCATAAAATAAATTGGGTTTTCTTATTCATTACAAATTAAAATAAAACAATCAAAATAAAAATAATAAATTGTCTTTGTAACAACCAATAAAAAGGTTAAAATAATAAAAAAATTGTTAATAAAATTGAGTGAATATCCCAAAGAAAGGCTACAAAAAGATTTGGTTCACCACTGTTTAAGAGCAGAAACTAAACATAAAATCAAATGTAAAAGCTTAACTATATTTATACCCACAAAGTTTACCTCTAGATTTCTTTGTAAAAAGTTAAAAAATAAATAATGAAAAACTCAAAGTTTATTTTTAGATTAATTTGTAAAAAGTTTTAAAAAAGTATTTTAATATAAAGTGTGAAAATGTTTCATTTATAGACTTTATTTTCTGATCGATTTTATTAAAAAATGTACCCATATATTAACATCTTTAATGAGTGTTGATTCATAAACGAAATACAATTGCAACATGAAGTTTTTATCTTGAAGAGAGAAAGATGTCATACGTTATGGATAACACATCATAATATTACATGCAACCAAACGCTGGTTTAAGCACTAGCAAAACAAATATCATTTAACTGACCTGGTTATAGTTTCTAAAGAAAACGAAAAAAAAAAAGTTATCAAAAAGAGTGTGTTAAAATTTTTATCAAAATTATCCCATGTTTTTCTGAATAAAGTTTCAAATTGTTAATTTAATTTCTTCTTCATGATTTTCACTATGAAAGTCGAGCGTACCAACTTAAAAATTGATTACTACACTTAATTCAATTTTAGTAATTATATCTAGATGGAACTTTTAATCGAAATCAATAATTAAATCTCTTTACTAAATTCAGAGTTCAATTTCCAAACAATTTCTTTAAATTTATCGAGATTACAATTGAAAATATGTACGAACTTTTAATAATTGTGACAGAAGACAACAACAAAACAATTTGTTTGAGACCAGCAAAATATCGTGAACTTGCTTTGAAAAACAGCCTATATCCCTAGTGAAATATATCAACATTTACCTGATGCTGAGTACGTGCTTTTTCTTTAATTCAGTCTTCAGAAAGACTAAATATCTTAAAGCTGTTTATCTACATATTACCAAATCATGTTAAATTACAAATAAATATTTAACTAAGGGATTTTTTTAAAAATTAATATATTAAAAGGACGAATCTATTGGACTACAGTAAATGCATATTACGATTAGTTTCAGAAGACAATTAGATAAAATGTTCATTTAAACTATTTGTTACATGTAACTAAAAAAAAAAAAAAGTTACTGCACTTGTTTTTTACTTACTTCTACAGAAGAAAACTTTTCTGTATAACAAAATGCCACAAATATGTTGAATTAAGACTAAACAACTTAAATTTAAATGGATTGCGTAGCGCTGCTACACTGTTTACTTCCGTTTCGCATGCGTATTTGTACCACCAATCAAAATAAAGTAAAAAAAAAAAGTGTTCTTTCACATCTGGAATTCATGGAAATTGTATTAATACGGAATTGAAACTTATCTATTGTAATTAATTAATATCACCTTAATAACAAATATAGATTGAACGGCTACCTATATAAGCAATAAATAAAGTATCCACAATTTATCTGCCGTTTAATGCATATAATGACTTTCTCTGCTCGAGGGCAAGATTGAGGTGTCTAAATAATAATGTACGTCGATAATATCTCAATCGGTGGAAGCTTTCTTCTTTCATATACTGTTTACTGTATCATTCCAGCTTGAACTATATCAACCAATTATGAAGAATTACGTACATGGATGAAAAACTTTTATTACATATAATAAAATTATGATAAATTCAAACTTATAGCATTTGGCTCTCTATGCATTATGGCAGGGATGCCCAACCCGTAGCTCGCGAGTCACATGTGGCTCGCGCAATCGTTTAATGTGGCTCCCATTGCAGTCTTCAATAAAAATTGATAAAATATTTTGTTCTTTGACGCCACATGCACACACTAAAAAATAAAAATTTTTACAATCCAACCGATAACGATATGCAGTGTCAGGTTTCACATTAAATAAAATAATGAAAATATACTTTTCCTGTAATTGTAATTTATATGTATGTTACCAAATTTTAATAAATAAATAAAATGTATTTACATTTTTTTTCTTTTTAACATATTGCACCAGTTTTTTTTAGTTTGTGAATTATGTTTATAAATATAATATGAAAAATGCAATATATAATTATGGCTCCCCAAATTTTTTTAAATTCTCAATTGGCTCACGTCATGTTAAAGGTTGGGCATCCCTGCATTATGGTATGATACATGCTGTTTTAACATTAAGCTATATATATAGTACTACACGAAGAATTTAGATATAAATCAATTACACCCACAAATATATTTTTTTTAATTAAAAAAACAATAATCAAAAAATTTGCTTACCATAAAATAATCTATTAATCATTTTAATAAAGACAAAAAATAAATTGACATTAAATTATAAGGGAATCAACACAGACTTTAAGGCTCCCTTCAGTTATCGCTCTATCTTATACAACTGATACACATGACCACACACATGTCAAACGATAGACGATTTTCAATTACACATTTCGTGCTGAACCAGTACTCATCAATTGGTCCAGATCATCTCTCAAACACATATACAATCAGCGCTCGACTTATGTTAAGATAGCAAATCTTCAAACTTTAATGGATAGATTTCAATCTACTCAACCTAATTTGGAGAATATAGTAGATTGAAGCCTGTCCATTAAAGTTTGAAGATTTGCTATCTTAATATAAGAAGAGAACTGATTATAAGTGTGAGAGATGATAATCTCAACCAACTGACGTGTGCTCGTTCAGCACAAAATATGTATATTGGAGATCAATTATCTTTTTTACATGTGTGTGCTCATGTGTATCAGTTTATGAGATAGAGCAGATAGCCGAAGGAAGCTTGAAAGTCTGTGTTCAAGTCCCTTATAATTTACATCTAAAACTCTAAGTATATAAATTATATAGTGACTTGTCTCCTGAATTCAAAGGAAGAATATTAATACTTTGTGCTTACAAGTTAGAGAAGTTAGCAAGAGTAAATACATAGAAATATGTGTCATACCATGCATCATTAATCCATAATTATGTTATATACGAAGTTCAACACAAAAAATAAGTGTATGAATGCTAACCACTGTGAGAGTGGATACCAAAAAGAGTAACATAGAAGTGATGAGGACATGCTTCCATTGGACCATCATGGCCAAAATCCTTATAGGTGATCAGAATAAGACTATGATGAGTTGCAGGATATCTACATGCATAGTGTGAAGAGGAAGCTAGATCGCTATTGGCAACATCAGACAATATGCTGGAAAGACTCCATGGTTCCATGTGCATTGAAGGATAAATAAAATAACATGCACACATTCAGTAATATACTGTATGCATATTTACATGCTGCTTGACTTTCAGTAGCATTCAACCTTATCTACAGCAGTCAAGATGGCGAGAAGAGCTAATAGAGAATAAACACAACATAGCCATAAACCCAGAATAATAAATAGTCTCGTAGCATCAGAAAACTGATACACAGATTAAGCCATGAACACACACAGAATGAGGTTCACATAGCTGACATAGGTGCACCAAGCAGAGAACCAATCCAAATCAGAATATAGACAATATTTTTGATTCTGTTGTATAAGCCAAGAACCTAGAGACAGCAAAAAATGGCATATAATATATTATGTTATTGATATAACTATTTATGAGTAATAAATTATAAAATGTAGTTAAGCATTTGTATTTATAGATAACTACAATTGTACAATAGGTCATAACACAACAAAAATATAATTTTTAAGGTACTTCTATATCTATTAAATATATAATTATAGAAAAAGAACATTTAGTAATTTTTTCAAACAATACAGATTTTTGGAACTCGATAGTTTTTTTCCTTAGTACATTAAGGAATAATAATAATAAACAGCCATTCAAAAATGAGTATGGTCATTCCAATTCCAAAAAAAATCAGAAAGGAGAGAGAGAAAAAAACCTAGTCTAAAAATGAGTTTTGTGGTGACTATACAAACCAATCTGTGAAAGAAATACATCCACATTTAGAACATGCTAATCCAATTCTCTGTTTATTTGTTAATTGAAACATCATGTGATCACCATACATATGGAGAGTTTTGCCTGTTTTTTATTTGTTAATTTACAATATCATCTTTTAGTTTCCTCAGCAGAAAACTAAGTACTCTGATACAAATGTCAATTTATTGTGCTTCAAAGACAGTCACAGGGATTATAAAAAGTTAGTTCTCCAGTAGGGTATAAACATAGAATGATTAACTCTTGAACCTGATCCTGATGAGTTTCCACTTTAGCATTCTCTACCTGGATATTGTAGATGATTTGTCAAGAAAATCAGTAATACTGATCACCAGATTATGCTATTATTTTGTAGACTTTCAAGCTAGTCAAATACTAGATATAACAATATGTAAATAAGCATAAATGCATTTGGGAGTTATTCTTTATAATTTAGGTTCAATATTTGGTAGAGACCAAATATTTCTCAGATAATCAATAAAACTCAGATAATCATATGATCATTATCGAAAGCTAATAAATAATATATGTAAAAAGCAACTGTAAAACTTTTATGGAAAATTTAGAAATAATTAAAGAATGGAAGGTAATTTAATAAAAAAGGATTGTTACAAAAAAGTATCAAATACAGTAAAGCTATAGTTTGCTAGTTTCATCATTACTATATAATGGTGCTTTTTGGTAAATGAAATGGGAGGTAGTCAAACCAGAATATCAACTTCTCTATTAATTCAGAGCAAATTATATAGATAATTAATCACTTACATGATTTCATCTAGGGTGATTATTTCAATTCTATCCCGTTATACAGGTCCCTATTTTTATAATAAATGCCAGGTCAAAGGAGAGAAAAACATAGAACTTGGTAATCACTTCATATCTTGGCCAAAATGCAGAAATATATTCCTGTTAAATATGTCAGAGACTTGCACTGTTCATAACTATTGGCCAACTTATCCTGATAAGGATGCAGATAAGAAAAAAATGGATTATAAAACAGTTGCAGAATAGGTCTGGAATTTGTAAACCCAAGCTACTGATCTCACAAGGATGTAATTAAGAAAGGTTTTGATTTATTAAACTGTTTTATAGCAGGATTGGGCTTGAGACCCTTAAGAACTCTCCATCCTCTCAAAGAAATATAATATTACAGTAATGAAGATTTAGCAATATACTTTTTCTTAGGCCAGTCAAGTCATGTGATAAAAGAGAAATCTGTGCAAATGTAAAAAATTGTGCTAATGAAATAATAAAGAGAAATATAGATTACCTAAAACATACAAAGATTTTCTAAACAAAACACACAAGTAAATCAATCTATATCAATAGTCAGACGTTCAATAAGTTCAAACTTTGTTAAAACTCATCTATATTTAATAAAGGTATTACAATCAAGATGGTCATCAAATTAAATAGTTTATCACTTGTGTGCATCCTAGTTTCCAGAATTCTTGTATATGATGTCAAGAAACAGGGTAATTATTTCAACCCCTGACCATCATGCACTATTTCTAATTTCATGATAGTTGTCAGATCAAAAGAGAACAAATTATGGAAAAGCAAGCTGATATGTGTGGAGTACATTTGTTTACTTATTTTTTTATGTTCCTTTGGAACCTTAAAAAGTATTTCATAACCTCATCAAAATATGTCTATTGTGATTCTTAGAGAAAGACTTTCTGAAATAATTCCTAAGAGATTTGTTCAATGATCAGCTTAGTCAGCAACATTTGACAAATCTTGGTCTTACAAGATTGCTATTAGAAAAGATTAGGATTATGAAATAGTTCTAAAATAGGGCGTCAGAATACTATGATAGAAATTTTATGAAACGATGAAAATTTGGGATCCCAAGTCATTCATTAAAAGCTCTGCTATTCTTGACTCAAAATCTTTCTTTAATATTATAATTTTAAAATACTTTTTATCTTTATCTAAATCATTATTTCTTGTACATTTATCATAAATTCTACTTCCTTCTCTCAGACCCAACTTCACTACTCTACTCTTTAGCTTCATCTATGTACAATTTTTTGAATTGTTAATTCTTACTTTCATTTGTTATTTAAATTAATTTTCAATATGTAATTCCTTCCATATTTATAAAAATTAAAATCTCATTATATGTATACGTAGTATTTTAGTTGTTATATGTTGAACTATTTTATTATTTAATTGAATTGTTAAATTTTTCAGAAAAAAATAAACTTTATGTGTTTAGAAAAATAAAGTTTGAATTTTTCTAAAACAATTTAATAATTCAACTAGATAATGAAAAGGTGATTGATTCTTTTTCCAGGCAGCCTGCAGTGCCATCTCTAAATGAGCACGTGTATTAGATGGTGACAGTTTATTTTCCAGAAAAAAATTAAGGTATTAGCTTATTAGGATTATAGAGTATTTTTGATATCATCTTCAATACTCTTCCTGCCACCATAAAATATTGCAAATCAGGTGAAAACATTATTGTGGCTCACAGTTTCATTGCCATTTATGGTTTGAATCATTTCAAACATTATAGTAGCAATATTGTCCAATTTAAAACAAAAATTTAATGTTAGCATATTGTTACATCATGGATTAAGATAAGCAATACATTTCATGTTCGTAACGTATAATCCATTTGTGCTACAGCCTTAAAATTTTTGTGGTAAAAACTAAACTATGTTACTAAGTAATATATGCATTGATTCAGAGGTACCATTTTAGAATATCATATGATCACCATTTAATAAGCTTACACATGCTGTTAATAAGAGTAATGTGATGTGATGCACTGTGGCTTCTCCTTAAACTCTTCATACAGTAGTGCCACCAAGTGCAAACCTTTGTAATCAATGGATACAGGAAGGTTTGTGCATAAAATTCCCATCTAGTGCCTTTATAGTTACCAAATAGGTAAAGGTTGGCTGTTAGAGGATTGCAGTAGATCTTAAGGTCTAGGTGCAGTGCTCTCAAATCCAAGGCTTATTACTACTGATGAAAGCCACAAGCTAGAAACAAGTCTGTCGATATTGGATGAGTAGGCACTAGATAGAAACTTAGAGCTCGGTTGAAGACTGCTGGACAGTCACAACTGTAAGGAAAATAAAGAAGTTTTTAAGAAAATTTGTTTGCCTTGAAGAGTATATGAAAGAAGTGCTATAAGCAATATATATATATGATTATATAAAGATATGCAAAGAAAGTGAAAGAGAAGAATAAGAGAATATACAATACAACTGTTGACCAATATATTGTAGTATTACTGTAATTATTATACAATAATATTTTTAACTAAGTTTATTTTAAAATAAATTATTAATGATAATGTGTCATTTCTTATAAAAATTTGAATATTTAAATAAAAGTAATTCAGAAATCTAAAATTCCTTTACATACAGATTTTAAGAATTATCACATGGTGGTAATCTGTTCAATTTATCACAATGATAAAATATATGTAGTATATTTTAAGCATTACATGATCACCAATCTTTATGCTTCCAAAAGTTGTTTACACAGAGGCTAAACTCTACATAAATAGCTAATAAGGTAAAAGGTAGCTGCAGGATAGTTGCATTAGATCCTAAGATCTAGATGCAGTGTTCTCAGATCCAAAGTTCCTTACTGATGAAGGCCACAAGCTAGAAACTGGTCTGGGGATATTGGGTGAGTAGGCACTAGATGGGGATTTTATGCACAAACCTTCTTGCATCCATTGATTACTCTGGCTTGCTAGTGGCACTACTGTATGGAGAGTTTAGCCTCTGTGTATTTTAAACAATCACCACAACACGAAGTAAAAAAATTATCTCTTACATTTAAGTAAAAAGTATTTACACTCAGAACATGTTTCTAACAAGGAAGTGATTAAAAAATCTAAACATTTTCATTTATACACAAATTATATTAATTATCATATTCTAGCCGGTGTGTGTGTGTGTGTGTGGCACAACTGTTCCCAAAAGCTATAAAGTGTTAATATAAAATAGATAACTAAAAACAAACGAGTGGAGCACTTTCAAAGGATCTTGCCTTCATAATCATAGCAACATGTTCCCCATTGAGAAAGTGCCTTTGTGTCCCACACAACCTACACACTGCATGCAGAACTTTGTATAGCTAAAAATTATTTAATGTATATAAATCTATCTTCAAAACATTTTTACTAATTATTTGAAATATTTCTACTTATAAAAATGTTGTAATGATAGTATATGAGTTATCAGGTAGACAAAATATAGAATAGTAAATTATATAATTGAGTTAAAAAAAGTATATAGAGATTGAAGTAGCAAAATCACATGAATTTAAAAATAAAATAAAATATTGACCGTGTAGATGAGTGCACATTAAAAGTTATTGTTAAATTTTTATAATAATCTAGGTTATGAAATATGGAATTCTAGAATAAAAACTGAAATATTGACTAATATATATGTCATTAAAATCAGTCAACACTTACACAATCCCAGTATCAATAACAATTAATAATCTTAATCTGTTATCAAGGCAATCTTTTAACAAAATATGTATGTGCATATATAAGAAATGATTTGTATATACCAGTAGTCTTCAACCACCAGTCCGCGGACCGGCACCGGGCTGCAGAAGTTTTCTGCCGGGCCATGCTAGACTGGCAAGAAAGTTAGTAATAACAAAATAATAATATTTTAAACTTTTAATTAATATAAACAGTTTTTATTTATTTTTTTTATCGCATTTTTATCCGGTTAAAAAAAAAGAAACAGAACAAAAATGAAATCTAATCAATCATACATAAATTAATTTGTTTTTCTATTTGTCATAGATGTTTATGGAGGGGTAGAATTAAATTTTTTATTATTTTTTTAAAAAAATTCAAAATTAAAAAACAAAGTTTTTTATTATACAAACTCCAGTTGTCTTTTGATAGCCAATCACGGCTGCTTGTCGGCATTGTTTATGTGTTAAAATAATAAAATGTAACGTTACCGGGCCGCAATTTTTTTGATCTCTTAAATTTTTTCTACTTCCTCTGTTAATACAATATTTCATTTTTAGTGGGGTTTTTTTTTTTGGCTTTAACTTTTATTTTTGAAATCAATTTTTTTTACCTTTTTTTAAAAATAAAAACCAAAAAATAACTTCTGTCTCTAACTTTTACAAAGTATTTCTTAATACAACCCCCCCCCCCCAACTCCAAAACAAAGTAAGATCAAAACTTTTGACTTTTTCAAGTTTCAGGTTTTTTTTCTTTGTTTAAAAATATGGCCACCTTTTTTTGGCCTATAAGGCGATATCTTTTTTGCCTTTATTTATATACCGCTAATATACTAAAACTTTTATTTTTAAAACCAATTTTTATTACCTTTTTTAAAAAATAAAAACAAACCAAAAGTAACTTTTCTCTCAGTGAAGTCAAAGTATTTCTCACCCCCACCCACCCCCAAATTAAAATAAGATCTTTTTTGGCTTTAACTTTTATTTTTGAAATCAATTTTTATCACCTTTTTTTAAAAAGAAAAACAACCAAAAAATTTCTGTCTCTAACTTTTACAAAGTATTTCTCAATCCACCACCCTCCACCCCCAAATTAAAATAAGATCAAAACTTTTGACTTTTTCAAGTTTCGTTTTCTTTTTTTTATTATTTAAAAATACTCCCACTTTTTTTTTTGGCCTATAAGGCAACATTTTTTTTTGGCTTTATTTGTATATCACTAATATACTAAAACTTTTATTCTTAAAACCAATTTCTGTTACCTTTTTTTAAAAATAATTTAAAAAAAAAAAACTTTTCCTATTAATTACATTTTTTGATCCTTTCAACATAGCAGCACAAAAAAAAAAAAATTACATTACAATCAAAACTTCAGACTTTTACATATTTCGTTTAATTTTTTCAGATTTAAAATACAGCAATTTTTTTTTTTGGCTGTACGGTGATTTTAATTACGCAATTTCTATTTTGCCCTTACTACTATCAAAAGACAACCTCCATATATATATAACCATCTTGTATATTTAACATTAAATACAGATATTACATTTATCGTAATCATTGCCATGTAATTACAGTAGCTATGATATTTCCCAATATTCAGGTGAATAGCATTTTATTCTTGCATGTTTTAACAATGAAATAATAAATATAGAAATGCAAGCACATTAATGAGAATGATTGTTATTGTACTGTTTTCTGTGTTCAGCATGTGAAGGTAAGCAACACCATTACAATATACAGTAACTATTGTGCTGTTTTGGTCAGTTATAACAATTATGCTTATCTAAGGCTAAGCAGGTTACATCTTTAAGAAAATTTATCTGTAAACTTCTGCTGGTCTGCAAAATCTTATCCTTCTTTTTGCTGGTCCACAGGTGTGAAAAGGTTGAAGACTACTGGTATATAGTAATGTTTAAAGAGATATCTTATTATTTAAACAAATAATTTAGAAATTCTGAATCATTTGGAAAAGTTTGAAAATTCAAATCAAATTGATCTCAATAAATAATTGAATGGAAAGTGAATTTTATTTTTACTCAGGTAAATGGTTTTTTCCTACTCTTTGAACAAAAAGATTAGTTTTTTTTAATTTATTTTCTATCTATATAATAAGTTCGTGCTAATTTTTTATTTTGTTGTTGATGTCATTTTTAATTAAGCATTAGTATAAGTGGTTTATTAAAATAAACTCATAAAAAAAGTCTTTCTTTTAATATTATATACATTAATTATTATTATCTGGGGGTTTAAGTTTATTCATGTGATGGTTAGGTTTAACTTTTGTTTTAATGTTTATATATGTTTGGCTTTAAATATTAAGTTATGATAATTAATTAATATAAGTTTATGTATTCTAACATTACTTGATTCTATCATTTACTAAATAGCATTAATATCATGGACTGGAATTAGAATTGGGTGTTATGGTGTGTGTTGGTTATTGATGGGATGTAGGCATCCATCACCCAACCCCCAATAAAAGTATTAAAAATAGTTTCTATCTTTAATTCTTTGATTATTTTTTTTTGTTGTTGTTGTTTAGGTTAAGGTATCCATGATTTTTGCTTTTTTTTTTTTTACATGTGTCAAAGCATCGGCCAGGAGGCGAACCTGCAAACCCAGGACAGCTGCTTGTACAGCAGCTATGCTGACCACTTGGCCACCAACGCTTGCCTGATTTTTGCTTTTGTTGGGTTATTCGCGGTTTTTGGTAATATTCCTGTCACTCTCAAATTAATTGGAAAGCAGCATCATTTACAAAATTTTAATAATTAGCTCGAACAATTTCTATGCAACAAAATTACAAGCGCGTTGAGGCGTTGGCAGGGGAAGCTATATAAAGTACTCGTTTAGTATATGAAATTTTTTTTTCCAGTACAGGCTTTTTCATACCTGCACTCTAATATATAGGGGGTTTGAACTCAGACTTTCACATGGCCCTTAACCATCCTTGCCATCTCATACTGCTGATTCACTTGTTCACATACATGTCAAAAAGATAAATAATCACCAATAGCACTCATCAGTTGGTACAGATTATCAACTCCACACATATATACAATCCATGCTCAGCTTACGTTAAGATAGCCAATCTTCATACTTTAATGGACAGGCTTCAATCCACTCCACCCTACAACTCTTCAGCCATCCATTTCATTGAAAATCTGATGATGGAATGCTCAAAGCCATCAAGGGTATCAGCAGTATGAGATAGCATGGTTAGTCTAAATTCAAAGCTCCTATATATATAGTAATCTTATAAATCAATCAATAAATAAGTAAAAGCTGAGCACTTTTGAGGCATATTGCCTCATTTTGATAGCTACAAAAATAAATAATGTGGAGTAGTGTGTAGATGATAATATGCAAATTATATGTAAATTATTTAATTTGGCCAATACTTAGAAATATCAAAGCAAGTG
The DNA here is from genome assembly GCA_028023455.1 of Epiperipatus broadwayi. NCBI lineage: Eukaryota > Metazoa > Onychophora > Udeonychophora > Euonychophora > Peripatidae > Epiperipatus > Epiperipatus broadwayi. The sequence continues at coordinate 4,632,890 of JAQFVV010006228.1, forward strand.
TCATGTCTGTTAATGGAGTTATTGTTGTTAGTGATAAAATATGTTTTCTTGATTTTTTCATTTACAGTCATTTTTCTTAATGCAAACTGTTCTAGGGTTGGAGGATTCAAACCTGTGACTGGTCATTTTTGAGTGCTCTAAGAAAATTGAAAAATTATCATTGTTCTTCTGTGTTCTTTATTATATATACTTATTTTGGATGGCTCTATTGTTAATAGTGGCTTTGGTTTCACCATAATAAATGGCACCACACCCAGGCTGAGGGCATGAGATGCTGTAAACGATCTGGGGGGTCTGATCAAGGTCCATTTTATCTTTAGAATTGTTTATAAGTTAGTTAGTGCTGGGGTGTGCGTGAAAACTGATTCTTAGTTTGTTAGATAAAGATTTAATTAAACGATTAGAAATTTTAGGAATATAAGAGAGAGTGATGTGCTGAAGGTTCAGATCTCTAACATTGTCTGTGATTTTCTTGTAAAATTGTTTAATTTTGTTAATAATTGTCTTATATTTGAAACCTGCTTTTAATATATCATTGACATAGAGAGAATTTCAACAAAGTACTACTTTAAATCACTAAACATCACATGATCACCATCTCTATACTAGCACATAACTGTTGTAAACAAAGGCAAAACTCTCCATACAGTAGTGCCACCCTGTGCTAAACAGAGTAATCAATGAATGCCAGAAGGCTTGTGGATAAAATCCCTATCTAGTGCCTACTCAACCAATATCCCCAGACTAGTTTCAAGGTGCAGTGCTCTCAGATCCAAAGCTCCTCACTGACGAAGGCCACAAACCAGAAACTAGTCTGGGGATATTGGATGAGTAGGCATTAGATAGGGATTTTATTCACAAGCCTTCTGGCATCCATTGATTACTCTGTTTAGCACAGGTAGCAATACTGTATGGAGAGTTTTGCTCTGTTTAAAAGACATGTGATTAAACTTATCAAGTATTTTATTTTGTATTTTAAAGGAAAAGATCCATGCTAGCATTATGCTGTTATATGTTTTAAAGTCAATCTTTGGTTTACTAATATATATGCCTATTTTTGAAGGACGTAAGATCAATTAAACATTTGCAATCCTTTTATATGTAAGAGAGGGTACAGTATAACTGTATATTAATTAAAGCTCAAAATATTTATTAACTCTATGGGTAAAGTAATTAAATTATAATTAATTATTAATATGCCAGCCATTAAAAGGGAGGTAATAATTATTTTTATTGCAGATATTTTTCTGTCTCATAAAATTTTGACATACTATTATATATATGTTCATAATTAAGGTTTCATAATTAACGGTCATTTGACCGCATTTCTTCATATTGAGCTACTCTGTGATTCATGGGTGTCTCGACACATATCCATAGCTCCCGTCATCATTTCTTCATGGGCTAACATCTCCTTGGGATCGCAATTGGTTGATAGATTGGATCCCACACTCTTCATATATATATCTGGACACAAGCAATCATACTCCATTCTCGAGCTCAGTTTACACTACAGCGAACGAGTTCCTTTTCTCTAACTACAGTTTAGAGACGGAGTGCTATCCAGCCTCAAATTAAGCCATTTGTACATCGAAACTCACTCTCATAACTCACAAATGTATTCACCAAAAATCATGATAGTTTATTTTCCATTTTATATTAAAACCTCAAAAATGTTAGTGTAAATCTGAAAAATATCTGTTGGGGGTTTCTCGTTTAGTCTTAAAAGTTAAAATACAGCTATATTCAAGTTAGGTCTAAATCGTATTTAACTAGTTAAATGATATTTATATTTTGCAATTTACCCATGGAGTTATTCATTACTATCTCTTCATTAGATTAAAGTAACCCAGTTATTGGCTCTATGTATAATCATATTATAATTACTAAATTTATTATATACCCAACTCTTATATATATATATATATATATGCTATTGCAAGAGAAATAACTAGTAACACTTTATTTAATCCTTTAAATTGCTTTGTTAATGTAAATAATAAACTTTCACTATGATTATAACCATACTGATATTTATCTGTTATTAGATATATAAATCTGATTGTCATCTGTTAAAATTCCTCTTTCTGGATCTCATCTCTCCCTGACCATGGGCATACATGAGGTTTGGAGAGTAAGTTGCTTGGTAGTAATCTGGAGGAAGGGTGAGGTTAGAATCCCCTCTACCTATATCTCTAGGTTAGATTAATGCAGCTCTACTTTTCTTACTGTTACAATACCGAGTTTGAAGACATCAAATATATAACTTTCAAACAATTAATAGAAGTGACTAAAAAAAAAAAAAAAACCTGGTAAAACAAAACTAAGCCAGCACTGAGAAACTTTAAGTTATCATTTTTCAATTGTTGCTATAAAAAATTAATAATTGCATATATTTATTATAAAGTCTGAGTTCAAATCCCTTATATTTATAAAGTGATTTACTAATTTCAATTCTTAGTTGAGTCATTATTTACTATTCCGGAAATGTAATAAGTGATGGATATAGAGCAGGGGTGGGCAATTGTTTTGGCTCGGGGGCCGCATAGGTTGGTGGAGGTCCGCATTGGGGGCCACTTTGTGGAAGCGAAGGTTAGCGGAGGGCCGTATCTTTTTTTCATGACACAATAAACACACTGCTTTATTCCCTGTATTACCAAAGAAATATTTGTTTGTCCATTCTTCATTAAACACATGACATTCATTACCAATTTTACATTTTTTTGGAGCATTCATGGTTTCACTAAAGTTGGAAATGTATATTTTTGCTAATGCGAAGACAAAATTGAAATTAAGCAGATCAACTGGAAAAGCACTGCACATTGTATCTATACTGTGCATGTGTATTGATGTGGTCATCCTAGTGGAAAATATGAGATGATTATTCAGTCATGCAATGAGAAGGAAATCTCAGTCCAAAGTGAATTGTTCTGATTGTCTTGGTGGGCCGCATGTGGCCCTTGGGCCGCTATTTTTCCACCCCTGATATAGAGCCTAAAAATATAGATTGCCTACTATCCATTCTACAAGATAAAATATTCCCTGACTTAATAGCTCATTTACCAATAAAAGAGTTGTGGAAAACTGAAATTCAGCAAAAGTATTAATATAAAAAATAACATAAAATTAAATCTATAAAAGATAAAATTCAGCAAAGCGACTGTTATAAAAATATAACTTTAGAAACAATATTTAGAAAAATAAAGCTCCAAACTAGAAATTGACCTGCAAGTTATTTGGAACACTTCAAAATTAGGCCTCGCACAGTAACAAAGGTAGTTAATAAAAATATTTCAATATGCTAGTGTTTGTTATTTAAAGAATTAAATTATAATGGTGCCATCATTAATTTTTTCTTTTAAGGTTTTCATTTGATGTTTCTCATATAATTTTTTTTATATGAGACATTAAACAATAAAAATTTGTACTTGCAAGAAATTTTATGCATTATGTGCATAGGGTGTCCCACTGAAAGAGGTGACTGTTTCTCCAAGCTGTTTACATTGCCATCTTTGTTGTGAACTATATAGATTAGCTATTCTGCATAAAAAATTTAAACTGTGTTGACATTAATGCCATCTATTGTAAGCTTGAATAATTACTCATTACAAAATGCCTCCTTGCATTTTAAATTCCCTTTTTCAGATTAGTTTCTGGTTTTTGCCATTCCATAGATAAGGCAAAGAAACAACTGATTTTGGTGCTAAATTGGAATAGGAACGAAATAAGAATATTTTAAAAATAATTAATTAAATTAGTAGCAGAAAAATGACTAACTATCCTGCCCCTTTCTTTCATAAAAAAAAAAAAAATAAATTAAATTTTTTAAATAAATTTTTCATTCAATCATAAAATTTTCTTGATAATTTTTTAATTAAACATTTCTTTAAACAATAGGTTAGGAAATCTGTTCTTTTGTTTTAGATATAAAATAAAGCATTTCTTGGATAATACAGATATGATGAAATTCACAGGTGGTGAAACGAAGAAGTTTCTAAATTGTTTGCTAAAAGACAAAACCCGAAAATGATTTCCTTATTTTTTTGTGAGATTTTTTTTTATCGTTTATTTTGTTCCATTTTTCTACAATTTTTTTTTTTAATTTTCTATTTTTTTATGTTCATGAATTTTACTATTATATTTTTGTTCTATATTTTTTTTTTATAAGATAAACTTTATTAATTACAAATTATGTACAAGTATTAACATATGTATACTTTTTTTTTTGTATGACATTTTATATGACATAAAGTGAATAGCTTATAAAATTATGATTAATGTCTGAAGGCTGATACAATGATTCAGTTTTAAAATACAATTTATATCATTTTAAAATAATGAAATCTAAAAAAAATATTGTTCTGCCAAATTTTTCTCATAGTATTTCTGGGTATACATTTTATGGCAAATATATATTATACCACATTTTATTTTTTTTAGAACATTATATATATATTTTCTTGTGTGTCATAGCATCAGCTGGGAAGCGAACCTGCTAACCCAGGACAACTGCTTGTAAAGCAGCCATTGCTGACTTCTTGACCACCAATGCTTGACTAGAACATTATATTTTTTGTTGTCAAAGACTAAACAATTATTTTTTTAATTTTTTTTTGTGTTTTTTTTTTTCCATTTTACACCCATTCCTTGTTCAGTAGATCATTTTAAGTAAATAGACAAAATTGCTTTTTTAAAATCAATAGCCCATTGTAGATCAAAGACCTCTCTCATAAAGATATTGTGAAAGAGGAAGCTGAATTCATCAAAGTTTGCTAATTGTCAAAGTGACGAGTGTTTCGGTGGTTTTTCATTCTTTCTTCCTTTAGCTAAGAATAACTAAATATGCTTTTATTGACCAATATTGGTTGGTTACAATCAAACTACTTGAGAAAAAAAACTTAAGTCTTTTAAAAAGAATTTTAAAAGGTACAGTAATAAAGACTTTACTCAAGCACCAAAAATATTTGGGTGGCCCTGAGCATATACTATTTCAAGTGAAAGTATTACAAAATTAATACAGTGATTAGTGGTATTTATCCATGTATATTGCAAAGAACAGAAAACTAATTAAGTATTATATATTAATATTGTAAAGCCGAAAATAATGTTTTCTCACTAATATAAGCAATTGACATAAACGTAAGATAAGTAAAAGCTTTGATTGCAATCCGTTGGTGGATGACCAAAAAATTTTTAAATGACAACCTGAATTAAGACAAAATAATGGTAACTGATCCTAAACATAAGATTTTTTTGCGCATATAAGGCTACTACAGACAAGAATCAGTTCTTCATAATTGAGATGTCTGTGTCTAGCTGGGCAAGCTAGCCAATGAATGTAATGGATGTATGATGATGCATATGTCAATTATAAATCATCATTTTAAATATATTCGCTGGAAGCACTGAATATGTTTAGTCAGTCGCGAAGCTGATAACTGTTCTTATTAAGCATCATATGATCACTATCTCTTATACTAGCCCTGACGATGGCCACAAGCCAGAAACTAGTCTGGGGATATTGGATGAGTAGGCATTAGATAGGGATTTTATGCACAAACCTTCTGGCATTCATTGATTACTCTGGTTGGCACTACTGTATGGAAAGTTTTGCTTCGTTTATAAACTGTTCTTATTGTTGTGATTGGCACACAGATTTAAGTAATAGTATTTTATCATATTTTAAAAGAGGGGTACAGTGCTTGAAATAAGTGTAAGGAAAAGAATGGCATATAATTTTAATTCAGAATGGTTAGAAACATTTTTCTTCACGATGGTAAATGCAAAATGTGTGTATTATATATACCAAGTATGTCACTTCCAAAAAAAAAAGGAAACAATGAAAGACATTTTAAAACCATGCATGCAAGTTTTGACATTTTCTGTTAAAAGACAAATTATGCAAACAAATATTACGAGATTTCAAGTCATAATTAACCAGCCAACAATCATATTTTATTAAACCCATTATTAAATCTAAAACTGTAATGGTTGCATCATTTTGTGCGAATTATGTGATAAATCATAAAAAAATATTTTGCAAATGGAGATATAAAAGAAGCAATTCTTGAAGGTAGTGATTCTTTATTTGATTCATTCAAAACTTTCCCATAGAACGAACATGCAATACATAGAAATTATATCTTTTGATATGGTCGAACAAATAACTGAACTTATGACCAATTGCATTTGTTTTTATTCTGACATTTTTGACATTCTTCAGTTTTGTATTTTTATAAGAATGGTTTTTAAATATATGAATGTAGAAAAAATTCTTAAAAATATTGCATTAAAAGAAAAAAACATGAGTTGAATATGTTTACTGCATTTTAAGCCAATAAACATCACATGACCACCTCTTATGCTTGTGTATAACTGTTGTTAAATTTAACAGGCAAAACTCACTATATATATATATATTGCCACACACAGCAAGCTAGAGTAATAAATGGATGCCAGAAGGCTTGTGCATAAAATCCCCATCTACTGACTACTCATCCAATATCTGCAGACTAGTTTCTGGCTTATGGCCTTCATCAGTGAGACCATAAGCCATAAACTAGTCTGGGGATATTGGATGAGTAGGCACTAGATGGGGATTTTATGCACAAGCCTTCTGGCATCCATTGATTACTCTAGCTTGCTGTGTGTGGCAATATATATAGTGAGTTTTGCCTGTTTTTACTGCATTTCCAAAAAAAATTAGAGGAACAAATTTCAGGTACTCATCTATTAGCAGCTATACATCGCTTGATAGTGCTGTTTCTGTGCAAAAATACCAGAAATTTTTTACAAATTTCAATTTATAAAGTTGTATCAATTATAACTGATGGGTTGTCATCAATGACTGAAAAATCAATACATTTTTGAATAATCATTTCCCAGATTTCTTTACATATCATTGCATTATTCACCAGTAGAGTCTCTATTCTAAATATGTACCATATTATGTGAATCTGTGAGAAAATTTTTGAACTCTAAGGTAAAAGCCTTCAGAAAAGAATGTTTTGAGAATAACTTGAAGAAAATGAATCTAAAGTATGGTAAATTATTATATCATAAAGATGTTTGTTGGTTAAGTTTAGGAATATTTTTACAAAGATTCAGGGACCTATTATAAAAGGTAAAAAATTTTCTAAAGTCAAGAGATGAAATGTATGTTGAACTTAGTGATGACGATGTTTGGTTGATGAATTTAGCTTTCATTGTAGAGAAAGAAACAAAACAATAATTGAAATGATTGGATATGTTAATACTTTTAAAACAAATTAAAGCTGTTATATGACCAATTGATGAAAAATAAATCGAAAAATTTCAAAAACATTTCTATTGTAATAAGCAAATAATTTAAACTTTGTGGCAAAATATAAAATGCGCTGTGTGCTTGTGCGTGTTAGCGCATTTTATATTTTGCACTTTAAAAATATTTCTAATGAATTGTTAAAAAATGCAAATTTATTTGACAAAGATTAATATTATGAGAAAATAATAAACATTCTAAATTTTATAGACATTTCCAATAATTTATGAGATTAGAGGCAATAGTTATTTTTTGTGAGTTCTGTCTGAAAATAATTATGGAGGAAAATGAAATTCTTCTCTTGTAAAATAATATAATTTTAAAAGCTCCCATTCCAAAATTTAAAATGACCTTTGGAGTCTAATAAATGAAGAAAGCATCCAAATTTTAAAAAAGTTGCATAGCTTTATCTACATATGAAATTCTATGTTTTCAACAAAGATAATAATTACATAATTTTCTACTTCATTTCCTATGTATTGATTTCTATTAAAACATATAATACCATTTACACCTTCTTTGACACTTTATCAATACTTTTATTTTTATTATTTGTATTACACTAACAGTTTCAACTGTCTGTGTAAAGGATATGATATAATATAATTACATCAAAATCTCATTCTCATCCCACAGAAGACCACTTGGAATCCTATGCAAATGGTAGATTAGTAATTGTATTCCCAGATATTTAAGATTAGCAGACAGTATGTAGTGAGAATCTTCAACAACTTAATAAATTTTCAAGCTTCTACTTGGAATTTATTTTATATTGATTTTTATTATATATTGAATTTTTTGATAAGAAATTAATATTATTTATAATTATTATTACATTATAATATATGGGTGTAGACCATGGTATTGAGAAAATTAAAAATTTTAAAATATCATCTATAGTTTTTCTTTTCAAAAATAGTTCAAAATTTCCCATAAATGATCCAAACTTCTTTTTAAAACTTGTTTTTCCCTTGAAAAAGCCTATATTATAAAATAGTTGAAATGTTGGTGTGTTATTTTATTTTTATAATAGTCATATAAAAAAAGTTTTAAAAAGAAGTCTGATGTATTCATTTATATATATGAGAAAATTACAAATAGCCTTTGTCTTGCAAAAATTTGCCCACCCGAGATAAATTAACATAAAGTTTCAATCATTCATTGAAGCTATTTACAATAATATATTTACACAATAATTAATTAAGATTATTAAACCATCAAACATCACATGATCACCATTCTTTATGCTTACACAAGCTGTCTTTCACAGAGACAAAACTCTCCATACTGTAGAGCCACTCAGTACAAGCCAGAGTAATCAATGGATGCAGGGCTTGTGCATAAAATCCCTATCTAGCACCTACTCATCCAATAGACTAGTTTCTAGCTTGTGGTTTTCATCGATGAAGAGCCTTAGATCTGAGAGTACTGCATCTAGATCTTAGGATCTAATGCAACTCTTCAACGGCCACCTTTTATAGCTAACTATAAAGCTCTGAGTCCAAAATGAAAACACAATAATGTTTTCAAGCTAAGCTCATTAGCTTGTATAGATCTGAACTCAGTTCAGCATCCATTGATTACTCTGACTTGCACTGAGTGGCTCTATTGTATGGAGAGTTTTGCCTCTGTGAAAAATTAAGATTACTCATTAGAGTTGTAAGATTATAAATTGTTCATTAGTTACTTTATAATAATCACTTCGAACCTTTCAATTATCTGTTTACTTTGTGAAAGATGAGCCTCAATTTATTACTAGCATCTTCTTGCTTTAAGTTTGGACATGGCAAACAATGCACGAGTAATTTAGGGTGAATTAATATTCTGTAAACATCAAACCTCCACTCTTTTACACTTTTAGCAAAATATATTTATTAATTTGATAACAGTTTTGACTGTTCCCAGCAGTCTTCGTCAGATCTACAAATTTAAATATTACAGAAATACAATCATATTTTATAAATTTATACATATAATTTTACAATTTAACTATTTTTATATTATATTCAATAATTTAATCCTTTTAACCTTAATATTATTTTACCATTATTTTTACTTCTTATTATTTATTATTATTACTAGTATATTTATTTTTATACCCTTTCTATTATATTTTATATATTAATAAATCACTTTTTATTTTATAATTTAATCCATAATTATTTTTTTACCTTAACCAACCCATTAAATTTTTCTTTTCTACATAATCTTACTAACATTTTTTAACTTTTATAAATCAAATCATAATTACTTTCAAAGTACTATCAAATCTCTTTATATCATAATTTATTTCAATTCTTCAATTTCTTATTTTACTTTTAAATTTCTATATTACTATAAATATCTCCAACCTTCATTAACTCCTACCCAATTATAATATCTTATTTTTTATCTAATTTTATCTCCACCTTCTCCTTCACTCCTTATTTATATATCTTTTAATTCTATTTTTATCTTATTTTTTATCTAACCCTACCTATTTATAATTTTAATCTAAATTCATATCTTATTTCTCACTCCTTTACTTCCTTACTCTTTTTTATAATAATATAGCTCCCTCTATTGTACATCAAACACCCTAACTATCCATAACTTTATACTTTACTATTGAAGCAGTCGATGTCTAATCATCATCGAGCTTCATGCTTCACCATCTACACTAACCTCCTGTGGGGCATGCAATTCAGACCTCACCATAAATATATGCCATTCATCCACACACTGCATGCACAATGATTAGAGAAACTAGGAAAATTAATTATATTTAATAAAGTGAAACAGTAGTTTGCGTGATGCATATATATATATATGAACGAAGCAATAATTCTATTAATATTTATTGCTGAAAATTAGACATTTTGTTACATAAACTGTAAATATCTTTTCATATATTTGTATTTAATTAAGCTATTGGAATGTAACAATAAAAAAAAATGGGAAAGGCCCGAAATACTGAAATTATCTTTATCTATAGTCAGACTGTTTTCATTAATTAAAATTAGAAATCTTAATTAAAATTCTTTTGTTAGTTTGTTTTCAAATCTTTAAAAATATATCAAATGGTATTTCGAGTCTTATCTGTTTAAAAATATTTTACTAATTAAATGTTTTTTTTAAGAGATTACAGAGATAGCTGTGGGCAACTGAGATTGCATTCTTGGCGGGAAGGTGTATCAAAGATATAGAACAAAAAAAATATTTTTTTTTAGAGAGTTTAGTTTCGAAGTTTTTCGAGACCTTAAAAATTTTAAGAAGTCAACAGAAGTTCAGTGCTATGAACTGTGAGTAGAAAAGAAGTACCTTTGAGAACTGCCTATCCTGATGCTGTCAAGTTTCCAACAGTTTGACTGGCCCGGACAAGATGACTGTATAATTGCCAACTTGATTGCCTGCCGTTATGCTGCTATTCGTAGATAATTTTACCTTATGTAGAGCTGCCTTCATAAGTAAATACTTTTGTAAGTTATAATATGTAGTTCAGCCTTTGTATTTTTATTTATATATTAATTTATAAGCTTCTGCTAATTCTGTTTTTAAACTCTCACTCTGTAATCCCTTACTAATATAAAGTATTTTAACTTGCCTTTCACACTTAATTAATTTATGTTATATCGCTTTGTGCAGCTCAACTCAATATTTAACTTATTTTGTCTAATATATATATATAATTCATTTTCTTTAATATGCCAATCTCATCCAACCTAGCGAGTCTAATAAAGGTTTCTTCTCTTTGCTTAATGATAAAAAAGATTTTAGTTAGAGTTAATACTAATTGGCAATAATAATGCGTTAAAGTTCTTTTTTTTTGTGGGCATATTTTTAAATTACTAAATCATTCCTTTTCTTTTTTTAATCATTAAAGTTATTTGACGATCATATTTATACCTAACAGTCACATCTTATCCTACCTTATTCCTACTATACCTATTCTGATGTCCAGGTTGCTATTCGCGCTATTTCCTAAACTATTTTATTTGATCAGGGTATTCATGGTTAATGATTATCAGGCCCCACATTGGCCACCATTTATAACAGTCGGGAAAGAATTGATATTTCCAGTCTTACCGTATCTGCCAACAGAGGGCACCACTAGTCCATTTGGCAGCACTAATAAAATAAGCAAACAAAAAATTTTCTTTTAATTTGTTTAGTCTGAGAGCATTAATATTTATTAATTATTATTGTGTGTGAAAGTGTAATTAGTGGTTAAGAGTATTTGAAAGATTTTATTTGTTTTAAAGTTTTTTCAGTTTGTTATTTATATATATAGAAATTTTTTTAATAAGTTATTATTTATTTTTTGTTTTGTTTTATTATTTATATATTGTTATTTTATATATAGAATTATTATTATTTTTTTATTTTTAAAAAGTTATTTTGTTGATTAGTTTTTTGTAAATTTGTTATTAAAAGATTTACTTTTAAAAAAAATATAACGTTTGAAAAACGTTATTTATATATAGAAATTTTTTAAAAAAGTTATTATTTATTTTTTGTTTTGTTTTATTTCATCATCATCAACCATTATCAATCCACTGCAGGATGAAGGTCTCTCCAAGTTTAATCCATCTTCTCCGATCTTTAGCTTCTCTTCTCCACAACACCCCTGCACATTTTCTTATTTCATCCATCCATCTCACATGTAGTCTCTTTCTGGGTCTTTTACAATCTCTTGGAATCCAGTTTAAAATTTCAATTGTCCATCTACTATCATCTCTTCTAGCAATATGTCCAGCCCAACTCCATTTCAATCTTTTAATTTTTTCAATAAGGTCAGTAACACCTGTTTGTTGTCTTACCCATACATTGCGTTTTCGATCTCTTCTTGTTACTCCCAACATACATCTCTCCATACTCCTTTGAGTGGTCTGAAGTCTCTGTATTGCTCTTCTATTAAGTGTCCAAGTCTCAGATCCATAAGTAAGAACTGGTAAAACACATTTGTTAAAAACCATCCTTTTCAAACACATAGGCATATTTCCTTTTAGTATCAAGTTATTTCTACCAAAAGCACTCCAACCAAGTTTAATTCTATGATTAATTTCCTCCATTATGTTTCCATCTGTATTAATAATCTGACCAAGGTATTTGTAACTGTTAACTTCTTCTAATTCTTCATAATCAATCTTTATTTTCATATTTTGAGCAAATCGATTAAACATTACTTTCGTCTTTTTAACATTTATCTTTAGTCCTACTTTTCTACTTTCATCTGCTAACTCCTGCAACATTTCCTGCAGCTCAGAAGCATTATTTGCAAAAACAACTACATCATCTGCAAAATCTAAATGACTTAAATACTCTCCATTTACTTTCACTCCTTTAGTTTCCCATTTTAATCCACAAAATACTTCTTGCAGCACTGCTGTAAAGAGTTTTGGAGATATGGAGTCACCTTGTCTTACACCTTTCTCAATGTTGATTTTTCCAGTATCATTATGTAATCTAATTGTTGCTGTTGCATTTTTATAAATATTCTTTAAAATATGACAATATCCTGGATCTATACCTTGATGATCCAATGCTTTAATCACTGAAGAAATGTGTATAGAATCGAATGCCTTTTCATAATCTACAAATCCAAAACATAATGACAACTCATATTCATTTGTCCTTTCTATGACTTCTCTCAATACCTGGATATGATCTATTGTACTAAAACCACTTTTAAATCCAGCTTGTTCTCTTGGTTGGTGGAAATCCAAAGTTCTCTGTAGACGAGTTGTAATTATCTTGGTAAAAATTTTATATAAAACTGATAAAAGGCTGATGGGTCTGTAATTTCTAATATCTTCTTTATCACCTTTTTTAAAAATTAATATTATTACTGCATTCTTCCAATCTTCCGGTACATCTTTATCATTTAGACATTTGGTATATAACTTTGCTAAAATTGTTTCTATTTCTTCACCTGCTTCTTTTAATATATCAATTATAATTCCATCATTTCCTGGAGCCTTTCCTTTCTTCATACACTTAATTGCATGTCTCACTTCTTCATTTAAAATTCTGGGCAATTCGGAAGATGTAATAGATATAGGAGGTACTTGTTCTTTATTACTATATAATTCTTGATAAAAATCTTCTACCAATTTCATGATGTCATCTCTCTTTTTAGTAATAATTCCATCTTTTTTTCTTATTGCAGATATAAATTTCCTACCAATACCAAAATGTTGTTTAACATTTTTGAGACTTTTATTTTCTTCTGCAGCTTTCCTTGCTATTTCACAGTTATACTTTCTTATATCATTTTCAACTCTTTTCCGTACCATTTTACAAAATTTGAGATATTCAATTCTTTTTAATACATCATTTTTGTATATCTTCATATTCCTTCTTTTCTTCATAAATTCTCTAGTCTCAGTAGAAATTTTATTAGCCAATTGCTGCTTTTTTCTACCAGCTATGTTTGTTGCAGTTTTTAAAAGTGTATCAGTTATTTTCATATTAATTTCATTCAAATCTGAATCATGTTCAAAATCTCCTAACACTTGAAACCTATTTGTAAGTTCTAATTTAAATTCATTAGAATGTTTCTGAAGATTAGGAATATCAACTGTAAATATTGTTTTTCTTAATAATTTTTGTCTCTCTAGTTTTACATTAACACGTAACTTACACCTTACTAATCGATGATCACTTCCTGTGTTAAATTTATTAAGAACATTACAATCTTGAAATATGTATTTTCTGTTAGTCAAAATATAATCCAATTCTGCTGTACTTTCATTTGGATGCTTCCATGTCCATTTCCTTTTAACATTTTTCTCAAAAAATGAATTCATAATATAAAGTTTTTCTTTTTCTGCAAACTCCACAAGTCTATGTCCTCTCTCATTTCTATTACCACAACCAAAATTACCTACAACAATTTCATCTTTCATTTGTCTACCAATTCTAGCATTAAAGTCTCCCATAACAATTTTAAAATGTTGTTTACTCTGATCAAAAGCCTTTTGTACATCCATATAAAAATCTTCTACTACTTCATCACTATGAGAACTTGTTGGGGCATAAACCTGAATTATCTGCATTTGGTATCTGCTATTAAGTTGTATAACTAATCTTGCCACTCTGTCTGATACACCATCAATCTCCACAATATTGTTCTTCCACTTTTTATTTATAATGAATCCTACTCCACTTGTATTTCCAATATGTGTGCCTTTATAATAGAGTATATGTCCACTTTTTAAATCAATTGTTTCTTCTCCTTTTCTTCTAACTTCACAAAGTCCAATAATGTCCCATTTAATATAAGACAGTTCTTCTTCCAATTCTTGCAATCTTCCTTCACTTGAAAGTGATCTGCAGTTGTAAGTACCTAAATAAAAAGTCGTCATCAAATGGCAGCCTGGGTCCGCAATCAGGGGATTCTTAGCACCCTCTGCATTCGGCCACCAACCGCTGCCTTGGTTGGTGACTTTACAGCCTCCTGGGAATAAGGGCCATGCTTTATTTTTGTCTGTCATAATTGTATATATGTATTGGAAAAATATTTATCATTTACACAAACATTCATTCTGCCTTATCAGGCACTGAGAAGAAAGACCATGGTGTTTCTTGATCTTAAACTCAGAGGTAAAAAGCCAATAAACTCACCACGCTGGCTAATGCGTGTTGGTGAGCAGCCCATCCATGTTCGTATACTATATGAATAATCACATAGTAATAACAGCTACAACGACAAGAACGTATGGAGTGGACATTAGGAATTTGCCCTGCTTGGTTCCTTTAAGGCCTCCAAGAGGAATCAAAGGGTCTCCTTTCAGTTAATAGCAAACTCCTTTCTGCAGCCTTGTTTTATTTATATATTGTTATTTTATATATAGAATTATTATTATTTTTTTATTTTTAAAAGTTATTTTGTTGATTAGTTTTTTGTAAATTTGTTATTAAAAGATTTACTTTTAAGAAAAATATAACGTTCGAAAAACGTAAAATAAAAAAAATGGATTATATTTGTATTTCAAAATGTTTATATAATCGGGAAAAGGAAATTAAGCGTGCTGTAGTAGAATGTACTATATGTGATGGGGTATATCACTTGAAATGTTTAAATAAGACTAGGAAGGATGTAAAAGGTTTATGGTTATGCAGTCAATGTATTAATATGATAAAAGAGGTGAGAAAGTGTTTTCAAAGTGTAGATAGTTGAAGAATAGTGGGTGGAGAAAGTAATAGTGTAATGGAGATGATTAGTCAAAGAATAAATAAGATAGAGGAAGAATTGAAGGATGTAGAAGTAAAATTAAAATCATTAGAGATAAAATGTGAGGAGATAAAGAAATTATTGAATAGGAATGATAAGGAAGAAATAGATAAGGAGGACCAGAAGGTATTAGAAAATGTTATGGATAGAGCAGAAAAAGTAAATTATGAAACAGTATTGATAGGAGATTCACTAATTAGAGAATGTGGGGATATAATTGCAAGGGAAAATAGAAGTAGGTATGTAAGAGTATGTTTGCCTGGAGCTAGAATTAGGGATGTAGCAGATAAAGTTAAAAACAAGATAGTAGAGATGTATATGTTATGGTGGGGACTAATAATTTATTAGAATCATCAGAGAGAATAATGGATGAGTATGTAGATTTGATTAGGAATTTGATTATGATTAAAGGAAAAGTAGGAATAGTTGGATTATTACCAAGGTTTGACAAGAGTTATTTGTTAGATAGGGCATGTTCTATAAATGAGAGATTGAAAAAATTGTGTGAGAGAAATAATGTTATGTTTGTGGATGTGTGGGATTGTTTTATTGGAAAGAGAGTTATATAGTAAAGATGGGTTGCATTTAGGAAAACAAGGAAGTGAAGTTTTAGGGAGTTTGATTTATAAAGAATTTTTTTCAGGAAACTTATAAAGGGGGGTGGGTTTTTAAATTGTAATATTATTAAAAAGAATGGATGGAATATAAGAAGTAAGCAAAAGGAATTTGATTTTGATATAAATATAGATATGGAGAAGGAATGGGTTTGTAAAATTAAAGGTAAGAAAGTAATTTATAAATGTAATGGAGAAGAAAGAATTAAAAGAATTTATAAAAGAGTAGTTAGGAAAGAAGAAATTGTTAAAATTGGGTTTTTGAATATGCAAGGTGGTAGGAAACCAGAAAAGTGGATGGAATTAAATAAAACAATTGAAAATGAAGAGCTTGAGGTATTAGCAGTAGTGGAAACACATTTAAGAGAAGAAGAAGAACCTATTTTGGAACAGTTGGTATGGCAGGGTATAAATAGAAAAGAAAAAGAAAAAAGGGGTGGTGGTATAGGTGTTATATCAAAAAAATATTTAAATATTGTTAAATGTCAAGAACACTTGTGGTTTGAAATAAGGTTGGGTAGACAAGAATGGATGGTGGCTATAGTTTATATAGCTACTGGAGATAGTCAACTTATATTGGAATGGAATAGTAACATATACGAATGTTTAGTTAAGGATATACAAAGTTTTAAAGAAAAGAGGAAGAGAATAATGGTTATAGGGGATATGAATGGACATATTGAAGAAATTGATGATGTAGATAATAAAAATGGATAGCTTTTGAAGAATTTTTGTCAGAAAGTGAATTTGAGTATTGGAAATTTATTAAATATTTATGAGGGACAATACACATGGTCCAGAAATAATATATTTCACACAATAGATTATGTATTGGTAGAGAAAGAGGGAATAAATAAAATACGGAAAATTAAGGTATTTGATAATGAAGAAAAAGTATGCACTAGTGATCATAATTTCATTGTAATTGAAATGGTTAGTAATGTGATGGAGAATAGAAATAAAAGTAGACATAATAGTGAAAGATGTGGATGGAGAGTAAATGATAAGAATAAGTTGGAAGAGTATAAAATACAAGTTGAAGAAATAATGGAAGAGTGGGTTGGGGATGAGTATAAGGATTGGTGTAAGGAAGTAGAAAAAGTTGCAAATAGGGTTTTAGGTGAGAATATTGAAAAGAATAAAAGTAATAAAAAAATTAAAATTAGTAAAAGTGTAAAAGAAAGGAAAAAAGCATGTAGAGAATATAAGTGTGCTATTAAGAATAAGGAAAGTGAAAAAGATATTAATGCTAAATGGGAAAAGTACTTAGAAAAGAAGAAGTTGGCTAAAATAGATATTTATAGAGAGAGAATGAAATTGAATAGTAAATTGTTGGAGGATATTAATAAAAGTGGAAGAGATGGAAGTAAAAAATTTTGGAATTATATTAAAAGGAGAAATGTAGGGGAGAGAGAGTTAGTATTACTAGATGATGAGGGAACTGAGTGTAGTTCTAGAGAAGATTTAGAGAGAATCTTAAATAGTTATGTAATGAATATAGAAAAGATGTTAGATGTGAATGATAGAATATTAGAAAATATGAAAGAATATAGTAATGGGAATATTAGTTTTTCAGAAAATGAACTAAATGAGGTAGAGAAGAAATTGAAAAGTGGGAAGGCAAGAGGTTTAGATGGATGGGCAGCAGAGATGGTAATGAATTTAGGATATAGGGCAAAAGTAAAGTTATTATCCTGTTTTAATAAAATGGCACAGAATAGAGTTTTCCCAAGTAGTTGGAGTAATACAAGAGTAAGGTTATTATTTAAAGGAAAGGGTAAGGATCATAGCAAGTTGAATAATTATAGACCGATAGCGGTAACATCAGTTTTATATAAAGTTTTCTCGTATATGGTGGCTAGTAAAGTTGTAAAATGGATGGAAGGGAATAATGTAGTGGGTGAAATGCAAGGAGGTTTTAGATTAGATAGGCGTATAGGAGATAGTTTATTTGTAGTTACACAACTTATGGATATGAGTAGGAATGCAGATAAACAGTTATATATGAGTTTTATAGATATAGTAAATAGAAATAGATTATGGATAAGTTTAGCAAATTTGGGAATGGATGAAGCTTTAATAGATATTATTAAGAAATTATATGAAAATAATTATTATATATATCAATTAGAAATATAGAATCAATTAAAGTTAAAAATGGTGTGGGACTAAGGCAAGGATGCCCTATGTCACCTATTTTGTTTGTGTTGTATTTGAGTGAAATGGAAAGAGCAATAGAAAGATTAGGAAGAGGGATAGAGATACCGTTAATAGGTAGTAAGGGAGTATATATTTTGTCAGGTCTTTTTTTTGCAGATGATATATTTTTGTGTGCAGAAAAAAGAGAAGATATGGAAGTTATGTTGAGGACATGTGCAAGGGTGGGTAAAGAGATGGGGATTAAATTTAGTGAAGAAAAATCAAATATAATGATGGTTAATACTGAGGAAAGAGAAGATGTAGAATTTTTATTGGGAGATATTAAGTTAAGTGTGGTGAATAGATATAGTTATTTGGGAATTATTTTAAGTAATCAGAAAAATTATTTGGATGAATGGGAGAAAAAATTGATAAATGAAGCAAAGAAAAGAAAGGGATTGATAAAGAAATTAACAGTATTTTCATATAATAAATATGATGTAGCTAGAATTATATGGAAAGGAGTTGCAGTAGCAGGGTTAACATATGGTAATGATGCATTATATGTTAGTAAAAAGATATTAGATTATTTAGAAAAAGCTCAAAGGGAAGTAGGAAGACATGCATTGGATGCAGAAGTATGGACAGCAAGGGAGGCAATTCAAGGAGAAATGGGATGGTCAAGTTTTCATATGAGAGATGCAAAAAGTAAAATGAAAATGTTTGGTAGATTGCAGTTTATGGTTAATAAAAGAATAGCTAAAATAGTATTTAATTGGGTTATGAGTAAAGGGCAGGTAACAAGATGGGTGAGAAAGGTAATGCGCTATGCAAAAGATTTGGATAAAGAATTTATATCAGTATATTTGTACAAAAGATGGGATGATTGTGTTAAGAGGATTATTGAGTGTTATAGTAGTAAGGAATGGGATAAAAGAATAAATTTATTAATAAAGACTAGGGAGTTAGAGAGATGGAGAAATAGTATGGAGAGTAAAAAGAGTTTAAATATATATAGAAATAAACAGAATATTAGGTGTGAGTTAATTTATGATAATAGTAAGGAAAGTAGTTTATTGTTTAAGGCTCGAACGGGATCTTTAGCTACAAAAGAATATACATGTAAATGGAAAAATATGGGTGATTTATTTTGTAAATTATGTAAGGAAGGAATTGAAAATATTAGGCATTTGTTAATTGAATGTAAATGTTTGAAAACAGAAAGGGTACATATAATGAAGTTGTGGAAAAATAAATATGAAAAGAGTGATTATACAGAAAGTGAATTATTGGTTTTTATGCTGGGTTTGGGAAAAGATAAGGGGGATTTAGATATAAAGGTTATAGAGTTGACAAAAATTATGTTGTGGAAATGGGATAGAGCAGATTATGGGTAAATTTAGAGTGGGGAATGTAAAAGAAAGTGGTTAACAGGTTTATCTGGGCATAATTGCCGAGATATTCTTGACTTCGTTTAAGGAGAAGCCATAATACATCACATCACATCACAGAAAATTTATAAAGTAGACAGATATGCACTGTTAAGATCACGACCACCAGCCCTAGTCACTAGCTCAAGTAGATGCAGAAACATATATTTATTAAAATATGTTTTTAATAATAAAGAATAATAAAAGCAATCACTGTCAGTATTAATAACACAGAAAGATTTTATTCACACATATATATAAGTGATGACACACAAACTTGAAAAATAATTGTATAAAAAAAATTGTTTGTTTCATTATTATTTACTATTATTTTTATTTGTTTTAACTTTTATTTTTAATCTTAGAGATGTTGAGTATAGATGAGCTACCCAGACGACGCACTTAAAAGACTTTCAAACATTTGATTCCAGGCTAAAAGTCCGCAGCCACACCAACGCTCGCTTCCAGATATATATCAGCAACCAATGCAATGTGAACATGTTAGCACAGAATCACGCTGACAGGAATGTGCATCTGAACAGCGTGATATTATTGGAAGAAACATGACCTTCGTCAGTACAGGAATGTGCATTAGTCTGACTAAGGAATCATGTATATAAATTTTTTAAAAAGTGCTACGTATGGGGGAGAGTGATCTATCTGCCGACTTATAATCCCTCCATAGAGCTAGAAGAGGTCAATGGCACAGGAAATATCTCTGCATCCATTTCAATGGTATGACTACTTCTTTGGGGTCATGCATTCAATTGGACTCATTGCCCTAAGTGCAAACACACTTCACATTACATTGATGTAAATGTCCATATATCTCTCCATCAGCATTGACACAACTACGAAATAAATAGTCCAAAATCAAATCCCCTTTAAAACTAACATATATTTAAATGAGTCTAGCAGCCATCTACACTCAACTAACATTTAAATCATTTTATTAATTTATTTCTAAAAAAAATCTTTAGTTTACGGTTTGAAATCATTTTAAAATGACACATTATATTTAACTTTTTTTTTTTTCACAAATACTATTTTTAACCTATTTTTAAAATTTAATAATGCACAAATAATATGTAAGTTTGCAATCGCAAACCCCTACCCTATTACAAAAAGATATTAAACATGAATAAAAAAAACAATACATATTTTAAGAGATTATGTTAACTTTAGATCAGAGTTTAAAATGGCAAAGTTTATAAAAGATAAAGTTCAGGTTTGTTCAGGAAAGAAAGTTTATAGTTCATTTTTAGAAACAAATAAAGTTCGAAAATTTTAAATTTAAGAGTTTAGATTTCATTTTTATCATTTATAAATTATACTTTCCTTTGTCCGAGCTCATTCCTTCACGACAAAGATCTATGAAGACTTATGATGATTTATGAAGATTTCTGAAGACGGGATCCGAGCTTTGATCTTGGGATCCGTGGATATGAAAGCTGCCTTCGGCCGGCCGCACCAAAGGAAACCGTTGACGCTGATTACATTCTTAGTGATGGCGACAATAGCTTTTTAAAATTTTTCTGCTTTCAGCAAAGACAATTGAATTTAAAGTTTTAATTTTTGATTCTCTAAGTATTTCTTTTGGATTTTCCTTTTATCGTCCTGAGGCATCTTATCTCTGGAATGCACGGATTAATCAAACATATTTCATGCCTGTATTTTATTGGTTTATTGGGTTTGTGTCCAAGTATATTTTGGGTTTGTGGCTAGGTAAGATTTTGGGTTTTCTATTGAGGTCTGTGTCTATATCTTTGGGCGGGAACTCTTATCTATTTCGTAATCATCTTTTCAATGGTCATTTTGCCCTAAGGATCTGTAATTTTTATTTTTAAGATTAAAAACTATTCGTTATTTTTAAAATTAAAAGGTTTTTTATTATATTTTATTTAAAGATTAGAATCTTTGTTTCGATTCTATAATTTTTTTAAAGCTCATTTTATTTCAATATTGAAATCAAACATATTAATAAATTAATAATTCTTTATTTGTGTATTTTAAATGTTCGTGCTTATAATTCAGTATTAGTTATTTATAAAACATTAAGTATTAGAATTTAAATGTAACACACATATATATATATCCCGTTACACTATTTCTCTTCATCTTTATACTAAAATCTGTCCTTAAACCATTTTCTCTATTAATATTTGGCCCTATCACTTTTATTAAAATTGTCTCCCTTATCTTTCTATCTCTTCTACTATTTGCAAAACTTATTATTCTAACATCCTCTCTCTCCAACTCATGACCTGTCTCCAAAGAATGCAAATATACTAGTGATCCTCTTCATATCTATGTTGCTTTAACCTTGTATATATTAAATTCTTCTTCTCACCTACATACTTATTTACAATTCCTTTATCCTTACATTTCCTACAATTTATTTCATAAACTCCATTAATATATTTCTTTTCCCCACCTATATACCTACCATCTAATATATCCATTACATTTTTCTTTTATTTACCACTTTATAATTAATATTCTTCTTAAACTAATTTTTCTAATATTATTAATTCCCTTCACTATACTACCATCATTAACCTGTATCTATATAATCCTTCTCTCCCTATCCTTTGATTTCTTCTTCTGGATACCCACTTTCCTTAAAATTCTTCTTTATCCTATCAATTTCTCTATCATACTCATCTCCTTCATCACAATAATACTTTGCCTTGTATACTTTAGAACTTATAGCACTAACCTTATGCCTTACATCCATATTTGAACCCTATCCCATTCTATTTTTACCTCCCATTTTTCTATATACTCCAGTTTTTATCTCACAGATATTTCCCTTATAATATTTCTTTATCTCTATATCTAAATATGTCAATCTATTATCTTTTTCCCATTCTGTTACAAATTTTATGTTCTTTAAATAGTCAAAATAAGAGTCATAGATCAATTCATAGATCACATGACCCTATCTTTTAAGCTTGTAAGTTACAAACAGTGAGGATTGCCAATTCCTCTACAAGCTTTATGATAAATGCTTAGCCAGAGCCAGCACTTAAAATATCTCTGTCAGGAACCTCTCCCCAAACCCCTGACCCTGGTTTCGTGCTTTGGCACTCCTCAGAGAGGTGTCAGAGTAGGTTCAGACACTAGATCTAAAAATACCAACCCAAAGCTAAGCACTTAGCTAAAAGTTATCTATTGAGTGGAAAATCTGAAATTTTCAGACATCTACATGTCTTCAAACCCAGCTATCCAACTCAAATAGCTATATGGGGCTGATAGATCTTCAGCATTGAGTTGGATAACTGGGTTTGAAGACATGTAGATGTCTGAAAATTTCAGATTTTCCACTCAATAGATAACTTTTAGCTAAGTGCTTAGCTTTGGGTTGGTATTTTTAGATCTAGTGTCTGAACCTACCCTGACACCTCTCTGAGGAGTGCCAAAGCACAAAACCATGGTCAGGGGTTTGGGGAGAGGTTCCTGACAGAGATATTTTAAGTGCTGGCTCTGCCTAAGCATTTATCATAAAGCTTGTAGAGGAATTGGCAATCCTCACTGTTTATGTTCTTATCTAATTTATTTATATTATCTATAAACCTTTTAATTTGCCTTTCACTTCTATTAAATATCAACAGAAAATATCTACATACCTTTTCATTATTATTGGTGCATTCTCATCCTTTATCATTCCTTCTTCCATATCCAGCATATAGATTTCAGTCAGTACCCCACTCAATGCATCTCCTATCAACAATCCTTCCTTCTGCTTATAAAAATTCCCATTAAATCCAAATGTTATATTTTTACAGCATATCATTAAATCTTTTACTGTCTCTATAGGTATATATATTTCTTTTTTCCTACCCTCTTTATACTTATTAATTGCCAAATAAATTGCTTTATTAATTGCCAAATAAATTGCTTTATCAACATCTATATTCGTATACATAGACATTACATCCACCTTGATCATCGTCAATCTATATTTATTATATTTTACTTTTTGCCTAATTTCACTAACCAATTCTCTATTATTCTTTATATAAGTTTTACTACTTCTATCCACATATTTCCTAAACATCCCTGCTATCCATTTCGATACCCTATCATAATATGATCCCTTCCGATTAATGACTGGTCTTAACAGTATACCCTCTTTATTAATTTTCGGTGCCCCATATATCCTTGCCACCTCACAATCTTTACTAACTAAATTTTCTAACATTCCCCTATTTATTATTCTATTATTATATAAACCTTTCACTATCTCATATATTTTTTTATTATTCATCCCTGTATCATCTTTTTTATATACATAAAATACTCTTCTTTTAACATATCTTCCATTTTTTTAATATAATCTTCTCTATACATCATAACTATCTTTCCTCCTTTATCCGATTTCATAAATATTATATTTCTTTCATATTTCATTCTCAATTGTATAATTTCTTTTACTGTAATACTATCTTTCTTCTCTACCTCCTTTCTTCTTACATTTTAACTCTATATATAACATTATTTACTTCTTTTAACTTTTCAATCCACTCTTTATCCTCCTTATTAATTATACTATATACATCTTTATTTTCATAATAATATATTCCATATTTCTCCTCAACATACCTCTGCAACATTTTCTCTACTCCAACCTGCACCTCCATTATATCCCTTCTATTATTACCATATGGAACATATTTTACACCTTTATTTATTATCTTTATTTCCTCCTCTTCCAATTTTACTCTTGTTAAATTACATATATTATTGTCTTTACTTCTCTCTTCTTCTTTCTTCTCATCTTTTCCTCCTTCTTCATTATTATGTTATTCAATTTCTTTTCATGTCTAATTTTAGTTCTATTATTTATTACATCTCTCTTTTTATTATACAATTTTTTAAAAATTTCCTCCTCTTTATTAGTAATCCTATTAACCAATTGCTTTTCCATTTTATCTATTTCTTTATATGTCATTTTTATTTCTATATCCATTTTTAATATACTCTCATAATATTCTTCTTTCAATATTTTTTATTATTTCTCTTCTGTAAACATAATAGTTAACTGGCAACTGTAGTAACTAATTACTCTCAAATGCCCTCAGTTTTTATAGACAATTTTCCTATCTTAATATAAACAATATCAGATTCTCTGCCTAGCTTGTTAGATTGATTTGACAATATCTTCTACTTGTGAAAGATGAATCAATGACTCACATTATTTGTACAGGCGATGTTGATTTTATATTGCCCTTCTGGTTTTTTGAATGAACTCTTCCATTCTTTCCTGAGTGACTTGCTTTTTCTTTTTAAAACAAACAGTTTCTGTGTGATTGACACACTTACAATATCTACACATATTCGGTATGTGTTTATTCTGTTTTGTTACATCTGTAACAAATTTTTTCATTTGTTTTGCCAATTTATTCATGCAGTTTTTTTTTATTGCTAGCTTGATATTTGTTTGACCCAGTTTTTTCTGATTGACAAATTTAATACTGTAGTCTGTTTTCTTCAATGGAGTCACCTGACTTGCTGTTAATTCAGATAGAGTTACCTGAGAGACAGCTGAATCAAAATTATATCCGAGTCCATAAACACCTTAATTCTAAGATTGTAGTCTTTAATTCCACAAATGAAACTATCTCTCAGAGCTTAATTAAGGAAGCCATTGCTGTTCAGAATTAGCTGTCTGAGTTTAGCATCAAATTCTCTCACTTTCTTTTTCTTCCCTTGTGTACAAAGATTGAAATGGTATCTCTACATTATCATCAAACGTTTTGGGCAGAAAAAGTTTGACAGTAGAGATAATGCTTTATCAAACATAAGCATCTCCAGAAATATCAGGGCTGCATGGGATCATATCTTGGTCTGAAATCCATATACAGCCACAATTTAAGTCAGGCTTTTTGATTTGATTAACTTGTATATAGAAGAGCATTTGGTCCATGTAGGATGATCAATTTTTAGGATAAGATGGATCAAACTCTTCTTTTTTATATATATAGTTAATAAGTAACCAATTCTTTATTGTCGTGCTAATAATATTAGCTGTCAAACTTTTGTGCTTAATGACAAAAATCTAAACAACAATAGAGGCTAAGAGCCTGTTGTGACTGCACTAAACTGTGTGTTTATGCATGATTATCATAAACATGGACTCAGAAAATATATTTACATAGAATCCCTTCTGGAAGCTTGCCAGGCATTTTATTTTAAATAATTCATTTTCAGGATCGATGTATTTGTTTACATTTTTTTTTCTTCTTGAAATTATTTTTTCAAACATGTATAGCTTGTTATTGGCTATTTGTTTACTTTATTGTTGCTTAACTGGATAACTGTATTATATTCTGAATCCGATTCTAAGCATTGAACAAGTCCATTAAAATAATCTTTAAACGAGTCCACAAGTAATATCTAATTATAGCACAGAATATTAATAACTAATCATAATCTTAGATAGATTACCAATATTTACGAACGGTGCCCGAAATTAAGAATATGTACTTCTATATTAACAGTTTCTCTAATTATTAGTATAGCTGACATCCGGCTAATACAATGACACCATACTTTTGGCTTACAAGTCACAATTATACTTTTGTTTTTTTAAATGCACTATTTAAAGTACTGATAGTTTTACTCTTTCCCCACAACGTTTTGTGAAGCAATCAAAAAAAAAAAACCGGTGAGCGGAGGTAGGAGAAAGTAATTGGTAAAATATTTAACTATAGGAAATAAGCTACTTTTAAATTAATAAATATTCATGAATTTTACGGAAATTTTTTTAATTTAAATATTTACTTGAATATTCCTTTAGTATATTGTTCTTAATAAAAATAGAGTTTTAGAAGCTTAGCGTAAGTATATAAATAATACAGTGCTGTAATCTCCATTTTTCTACTTTTGGCTCCACCTATTGAACACCTCTTCCCAATTCACGTTTTAATTATCTATTGAATGTGTTTGTGTTGACTATAAGTCTAATCTCTGATTATGTATTTGATATTATTAACAACATTATTAAATAAACGTGAATTTACATTATTATTTAGTTACTAGTATTTTTTATTATTTTCGGAAATTAATCCTAAAAAGAGATACATAAGTGAAGAAAAATTCTTCCCATTTGAAAGCTGGAACTGTGATAACGTCTTAACTTATTAAAGATGTATCGAAAAATAAAGAATAAAATTAGCTCCAGAGTTTTTGAACTAAAATATGACTGAACTATTTTAAAAGATTTAAATATCTAGGAGAGAAAATGAACAAAATTGATAAATCTTAATATGCATTGACACTATTTAATTTCCATTGCATCGACTACTTTCGTTTATGTAATGGCTAGTTTGGAGGAAATAGAAGATAAAAAAAATAGCTGTAATCTACGTGAATACAAGTGAGTATTGCCTATTAGTTTTTAATTTATATATAAATTGATTGATTTTTTTTTTTTTGTAAATTGTAATTTTATTTTAAATATTCATATTATGCACAACAGTGATTTAAAAAAAGTCCACATGGAAAGTAGTATACTTCATTTAATTGTATATCAGATTGAAGGGTTATCAATGAAACTATCAAGTTCTGTTTTCTTTAAAACGAATCATTTGGTCTTTCAAGTTTACAGAATAACTAGGCATTAAATCTCTTTCATGTATTCATTTACAGACATTTCTACAGAAATAACACGCAAATATTAATACATTTCAATATATAATGTATTAAATCAAAACTATCACTACTAGATAGCGTAAGATCTAAATCTGCACACGACTGGCAAGTGCCCCCACTTCCTTTTTATAATTTCACATTAATTTTTTTAAAAGGAAAGGTGAAATTTAATTTCATTAATACATTTTTATTTAACTCTTATGTTTTTAAAATATTTCAATATGTAATGAACCTTATGTTTTCCAAATCCGTGTAATATATTTTTGCTACGTCTATCTGATCTAAGAGTGCGCTCCCCAAAAGTACAAATCACCGTTAAACAGTTAATATTTATATAATTTAATGAGCGATAATTAATAGCGTGTTAACTGTTTACATATATACAATTATTTTATATAATATGTTCTTAAGGCGTACGTAAATAATGTAGATCAATATTACCTGTAAGAATTCTAGCTGATGTCCCATGTTCGGAGGTCAACTCAAGCTCCAAGAATCAAGTATCCTTTTCTTGATCCAATTTGCACTGCATTTCAATCCCTAAAGGTGATTGGTACGTATTCCCGTCCATCCGCTCAGGTGATTCTTCCTTTCACTGCTCTATGCTGGATTCAAGAATTTAAATCATTATCTCTATATTTTAATTATTGAGTTATTTTTAAGCTTATAGTTTTATCTCATACAGAAAATCTAAACTCTAATTCCTTTAATTGTTTTATATCTCATTATCATATTGAATTCCACTCTCATTAATTACACTGTTTTTACATTTAGAAAATAATATTTTTTCTAATCCTAAAAGTTATAAATATCTTTTATTTCCTATTTTAAAAGAATCAGTCTTATTAAAATTCTTTAATTTATTTAAAATAGGCAAAACTCTCTCCATACAGTAGTGCCACTCAAAGCGAGACTACTTACTGTACGGAGAGAGTTTTGCCTATTTTTACAACAGTTATGAGCAAGCATGGGAGATAGTGATTATGTAATTTATTTAAACTTATTACTTGTTTTCATTTGTAATATATACCTATGTATGTATGTGCATTTAAGCATACACATACAACTCCAATAGCAATTAAATTTCTATCAAAAATATTTGACATGTACAGTATTTAGATTTCATAAAATTTTACAGTTGAAAAAATAATTATAAATATTCAAATTGTTCCAAATATATTTAATTTTTTTTTAATAATTGAAATGAGTAGCATAAAATCATTTCACTTTAATGTATGTTTACATCTATGTTGATAAAATTAATCCATTTTTGACAGAATTGATACAATTTGAAATAAAAAGCACATCAGTTTTAAAGTGGATTTAAAGTTTTTATGTGGTCAGAAAATTAAATAATAATGTATGGCCTAATAAAAAATAATTTGCAAATAATTATTAATATTTATCCTAAATCATATGATCACCATTTCTTATGCTTGCTCATAACTGTTATTAAAACAGGCAAAACTCTCCATACAGTAGTGCAGTGCTCTCGGATCCAAGGCTCCTCACTGACGAAAGCCACAAGCTAGAAACTAGTCTGGGAATATTGGATGAGTAGGCACTAGATTGGGATTTTATGCACAAACCTTCTTACATCCATTGATTACTCTGGATTTCATTGAGTGGGACTACTGTATGGAAAGTTTTGCCTGTTTCAATATTTATCCTATATGATATTGTCAAAATGAGTACATCTAAGTGAAGGCATACTTGTAAATTATATTATAACAATAAAAAATTTCCCATACAATAATGCAAGCTCTAGGATTCAACAAATGTTAGAAGATATTACATTATATTTCCTATCCTGCATCTACTTATCCATTATAATCCAGATTAATTTCTAACTTTATGGCTTTCATCAGTGAGGAGCCTTGGATTTGGGAGTAGTGCATCTGAATCTTTGGATCTAATGCATCCCTCTAGCATCCCCTTTTTAACTTTTTAATTGGCTATAAAGCTATTATCCCAGATTGAAAACACAAATTAATTCACTTATATAGTCATACAGATCTGAATCCATTTCGGCATCTATGTATTTAGTTCCTCACTGACGAAAACCATAAGCTAGAAATTAGTCTGGAAATATTGGCTAGAATGGGATTATATGTGCAATCTTCTCGCATCTATTTACTAGAGCTTACACTAGGTGGCACTTTTGTATAGAAAAATTTGTTACTGTTTTAACAGCTTGTGTAAGCATAAAAAAAAAGTGATCATGTAATATTTTATGATATAGTACTAATTCTAGCCAAAGAATAATGCTGACTATGGTTATTAAAAATCAAAGAGACAAAATATATAGATACTGAACGAGATTCAGATTTTTATGACTATACAAGTCAATTATACTTTGTTTTTAGTTATAGGCTAATAGCTTTATAGTTAACGAAAAGGGTAAAAGGTGGGTGTTGAAGATATGCATTAGACCCTAAGATCCAGGTGAACTTTCAGATCTCATTGATAAAACCTATAAGCTAGAAATTAGGCTGGGGATAGTGGATAGGGATTATAATGTGCAACCTTGCAGCATCTATTGATTATTTAAGTGTCACTATTGTGAGGAAAAAATTGCTATTCTTTTAACAGCTTATGTAAACATAAGAAAAGGTGAGGTCCAACTATGGTGGTAAGGATATGTGGGTGAGGATCTGGACCAATTGATGAAAGCAGATTCTGACAAAAATTCATCGTGGGGATCATTTGCTTTTTACCTATATCTTTATCCAGATAATGTGTTGAATATAGAAGTTTCATTACATATCAGTGTCAAACTGACCAAGTTAAGTAAATTCATTATCTTTTGTTATCAGTTTATTATCATTGAATTGAAATAAGTGTTATGTAAATTGAAAAACAATTTCAAATTTATTAATATCAGTGATGCCATCTTCAAATTTTTCTTGTAGTTTTTGCAGTTAAATACTGCCAATTACAATATCTCTTGCTGCCTTATAGGCTAGGATATTGATTTATCAAAGACTAGATAGTATTTCCAATACTTCTTTGTTTCTCTTTTCCATTTTCAGTTGCTTAAATTAGTATAGGGCTTCGTTATCTTGAATCTCATGCCATCGGTCATCTCTCTATACTAATTGTGACAATGGGATTGTTTATATCTGCAACTACATTTTGAACCTTTAACTGCATTCTCAGCATTTCTGATTCCAATTTCCTTTTTCATTGTAAATTTTTTAAAACCCAAATCCTTGAGAATTAAGAAAGCAATGACAAGAACAGTTTAATAAGCTGGCAGTCTTCTAGTTGTGATCTTGGCTCAAGGCAGTATAATCACTAATAAGTTTGTTAGGAACTGATGACAGGAATTTCAACTGGTAAATATTGTATGTTTAAGCAGTTCTATTTAGGGATCATCTTGCCTATAATGGAAATAGAAGAGTCCTAAAAATGCATGATCTTAAGAATGACTTGTCTTGCACAATTTGGTTAGGTTGTCATGCCTAGTGGATTACTCATTATAGTGATAGAAATAATATTACTAGTAGATAGTAGTAGTACTAAAGATGAAGTATTTATAAATTTAATTCTTTCCTAAATATTGTACCGGGTTGAACCACTGAAACCACTTACTTATGCGTATATATAAGTTTTGGGCTGGTTTCAAACTCCTTCATAATACATTTATAATCTTATAAAGGTTACGTGAATGAACCGACACGTTCGAGCAAAATGGGAGATCTTATTGATAGCTTTAACTATCAACAATGGCCCATCTCGGCTGCTAGATTCAAACCCCTACTATCCAAATACTTTATTTGTTTCGGGTAAACCCTCGGGGCACCAGCTAGTCTGAAGACTAACGTATTCGGGCAGTAGGCTCACAATCCAGTGCTCGAAACATTCCCTAAAACTAGCTCAGTCTAATTTTAATTCAATAACAAAATTATACAAAATTAGTTGTGGAAAGAATTAATAAAAAGGTTGGTAAAAAGAATTGACCGACAAATAAAGTTTAAGTTTGAAGACATTTTATTTTAATTAACATTAATTAAGTTTAAAGATAATTTATTACCAAACATTAATTGACTAAATTTAAACATCTTTATAAATCTGATTTAACACATGCACATTTTTAAAGTAACATTTCTAAACTAGTTTAAATATTCTTGTAGATTTTAATAATAGAACACTGGTATTTATCTATTTTAACTAATAACACTGATATAATGATCACGCACATATTAACTCATATAGCATTCACAAATATAATAATAAAGCATTAATAGCATTTGAAACTTAAACACACATATCAATAGTTCATTTTATGTATGATAGAGTTCATATAATTTGAATCTTGAATATTTACGAATTACAGCAGTGGCTACTACGTATAAATGATAATAAATAAATGTTTACCTAGGATTTTTGGGAATATGGATATTGCTTGTTGTTTGCTGCTTCTGATGGATTATAACTAACCGGTTAGATTTGGACGTTTCTTGAAGAGATTTTATGCAAAACCATTGGTCTTATTCTTGAAGACAGTTGAACGTTTGACGGAGAATTTCTGAGTTGTTATGCAGACATTATTTCTCAGGCAGGTTTTGATGATCTTGTTGGACTAAAAAGGCTGAAGTACGAGCATATATTTCCAAAAGCTGCTCAACAATGCATTTTTGTTTCTTGATACATAATAGAAATTGCACAAGACTGTCACTGCAAATTAGACTGAATAAAAACTCCGATTAAAATCTGGCTATTTATATCTGCAAAGTGTTTTTGTTTTAATATCCTCTGGCAAATGTGCAATAGGTGTTGTCAAAATTCCTTTAGTAATTAATCCTATGACGTGTTTTTTGATTGATTGTTTAATTAGTAGTAGCTATTTCAAAACATATTGTTTTCATATCTTTAATTAGTAGCGCACCACTGTGTTTTTAAATACATTTCATTTCAATATTTGTTTTCATGTGTTTTTCTCAATATGATTTTAACACGCACATAT
The DNA here is from genome assembly GCA_028023455.1 of Epiperipatus broadwayi. Taxonomy (NCBI): domain Eukaryota; kingdom Metazoa; phylum Onychophora; class Udeonychophora; order Euonychophora; family Peripatidae; genus Epiperipatus; species Epiperipatus broadwayi. Next base: position 4,665,213 of record JAQFVV010006228.1, read on the forward strand.
ACACGCATTTATTATATATTTTATTACCAAACTTACATTTACGCACGTATGTATTTTATTCTACAATCGCGAATGAAAAGAGATTTATATATTAACTTTTAATTTATAATAGAAACCCTTTAACTTCCTTTAAGAACTCTTAGTTGTTGTTTTTTTTATAGGAAAACTCCCCCTCCCATCTTTTACTTAATTAATTGTAACTTATTTCAAAAACTACTTAGACTTTTAACTTTACGTTTACGAAAACAAACTACATTTCGTTTAATAAAGAAACTTTATTTATTGATTTGTTGATTTCTTACTTTAATAATTTTTTTAGATAAAATTATTTTATATATGTGCCAATTTGGCCTTGGCACAATATAGATACATGGAATGTGCAAAATTTACTTTGTTACAAACTCTTGTGGTTTAAGAAGCGGGCTAAGATTTAAAATTGATATGGCGGATCTTCCAAAGGAAGAAAATTTAATAGAAATGGTGAATGGTAACATAAGGGCAGATCAGTCAGTAAAAGGAAAATGCATGTTGTTCAACTTGCTATAAAGTCTAATTTAATATCTTCTACTTTTCGAATTCCTTATTGTATCATTGAATGGCTAATGGTATTAAAATTTGTTCTTCATAATGAGTACTAATGTTTATTAATGTCATATGGAGAAAAAGAAAGCGTTTATTTCTTGCTGGATGACATTATCACAGCAATATTATTTAAAAAAATCCAAAATTTTCTCTTCGGAGACTTTAATGCAACTGGATTCCAAGAGATTGTAAAAGACCCAGAAAGAGACCACATGTGAAATGGATGGATGAAATAAGAAAGTGTGCAGGGGTGATGTGGAGAAGAGAAGCTAAAGATCGGAGAAGATGGATTGAACTTGGAGAGACCTTTAACCTGCAGTGGATTGATAATGGTTGATGATGATGATGAATGCATGCATTGATCTAAATATTAAGCTTTGGTCAAAAGTTGTCGGAAATGATGATATTAGTTTTGTAAATTATAATGGTCTGTTATTATTGAATTTTTGCACAACATATGAATTGACTATTATAAAGATTTTGTCTAAGCAGAAAAACTATTGTAAAAGAACATGGATGCATCCAAACTCTAAATAATAGTACCTAATAGATTACATTTTAGTCAGAATTCTGAATACAAGAGAAATTCACAAGTTATTTAATAGTGCAGATTGTTGGACGGGTCACCAATTAATATGCTCCAAGATTAAAATAAACAAAACTCTCCATACAGTAGTGGCACCCAGTGCCAACCAGAGTAATCAATGGATGCTAGAAGGCTTGTGCATAAAATTCCCATCTAGTGCCTCCTCATCCAATATCCCAAAACTAGTTTCTGGCTTGTGGCCTTCATCAGTGAGGACCTTTGGATCTGAGAGCACTGCATCTAGATCTTAGGATCTAATGCAACCCTCCAGCAGCCATTTTTATCTCTACTTAACTACAAAACTATGAGAATAAAATTGAAAACGCAATATTTTCTAATTTATGCTCAATAGCTTATATAGCCAAAGACATCAAATGTATGGGTACTGAACTGGGTTCAGACCCATATGTCTATATAAGCTATTGAGCTTAGATTGAAAATATTATTGACAATTTTATTCTCATAGTTTTGTAGTTAAGTAGAGATAAAAGATGGCTACTGGAGGGTTGCATTAGATCCTAAGATCTAGGTGCAATGCTCTCAGATCCAAAGCTCCTCACTAATGAAGGCCACAAGCCAGAAACTAGTCTGAGAGATATTGGATGAGTAGGCGCTAGATGGGGATTTTATGTATAAGCCTTCTGGCGTCCATTGATTATTCTGGTTGGCACTGAGTGGCACCACTGTATGGAGAGTTTTGCCTGTTTTAATAAGTTATGTGCTAGCATAAGAAATAGTGATCATGTGATGTTTAGTGGTTTAAAGATTAAAATAACTAATGCATTAAAAAGCAGATCTTATTTCAATTGTCATATTCACTAAAAAAAATTGCTGTTCATTCTTCAGAAGTATCTACTAAATGAATTATATTTTCAACAACTACTGAACTCTTAAGTTGTTAATTTAGACCTCCAGGACTGTCATATTATTGATGCATAAAATTGTATTAGGGGGTGTAGTGCAATATTCCTGGATTTACTAAAAATAAAAATCATGACTGGTTTTTTAACAATGATCTTATTATTAGTAAATTTGATCAAAAGGAAACAACATTTTCTATTAGGCAGAGTAAAAGATCAAATGTGAAACTTGATGATAAATATAAAGATCTGATGACAGAAGTTCAATGACTGACAAAAAGGGCTTAAAAGTGGTTGGTGGATTAAAACTGGAAAGAAAATATGGACATTCCAAATCATGATCATTCTAAATCTTTTTTTGAAGCTATGAAAGCAACATATGGACCTGAGAAACAGTATCACAATCCTATTAAATCCAGCAATGGCAGTAATATTTTGAATAAGTGGAAGGAGTGCTTTAATCATCTTCTGTTGTGATGATAACTTTGAATCATTTATCCATTTTATGTATTCATTTACATTTGGACAAAGATATCCAGCTTAGTGGAATCAAAACAGCTCCTTATAATCTTAAAAATAGAAAGACTACAGTTCTTGATGAAATATTTGGAAATTACTTGAGTAATTTGGATTTGTAGATTATGTAGTTATTTTTACAAGTAATGCTTCAAAACTATAGAAAATGTTACTAGAATTATCAAATGAAAGGAAAAAAGAAGGAATAAAATATTGTAAAAACTAAAAACAGAGCTAAAGTAATTGTCTATGAAGTTTCAAAAAAAAATTGATGGTAATCTTTATTTAAAAATTATAAATATCTTGAATAAATTATTAAAATAAATAAAAACATAATGGATGAAACTCATAGAATTGAATTCTAGTGATTTTATTTGAAATGATATTTTAAAAAATATATATCCATGTGCCTGAAAAGTAATCTTTTTAGTAAAAATATTTTAAGAATGAACAATATAGAGACTGCGATCCACACACAAAATATGGTGACATAATGGTATGTTGATTCAATGTGGGATAATTGAAGTGAAATTTATAGCTGAAAAAATAAGTATCACTGATAATATTAAGAGGATTAAGTAACTGACATAAATCTAACAAAACATATTTCTAATGAGATGTTAATAAAATAATAATAAATTCATATAGTGGAAACTAAAGGAATTTTAAGAAACCTTGCAGGAGTGGCTGTGTGAGATGTATGGATGAGATAAATATGTTGGAATGATATTGATAAGTTGTATAACGCAAAAAGATTTTCATCATGCACTGGGTTGCTAATAGTTGGAAGTAATTGTTGGAGATGATGGCTAATAACTTATAAAATTGGAAAATTTAATCTCAACATTATATTGCATTAGTTTATAAGAAAACTATATACCAAATTGGTCACTGAATAAAAAAAAAGAAAAGCTTAATTCAATTTCTCCCTCAATTATAATTCCATGATTCCCATAATGATACTAGAATATTTGGGTAGTTGTTGGTTACGCATATTGTGGCCGCTAGTTGACGCTGCAGTACCACCAAGAAGCCTGTAAGTGATAAATTTCTATCCAAAAATCACTAAAATTGATGGAAAATTAAAATGCAAAAATTGCTGAAATCAATGGAAAATTAAAATGCAAAAATCACTGAAATTGATGTAAAATTAAAATGCCTGAAGCAAGAAATAGAAAAATTAATTAAAGTGATAAATTTCTATTCAAAAATCGCTGAAATCGATGGAAAATTAAAACGCGATTTTTGGATAGAAATTTATCTCTTGGTGGTTTTTGATGGTACTGCGGCGTTGCATAGCGGCCACAGTATGCATAAAGACAACTACCAATATTTGTTAATAACGATCATATATATAATTTGATGCAACACAATAAAATGGAGCAATATACACTGCTTTGTGCACTAAATTTTATCCAATTTGAGCGCTGTGTGGATCATTTATTGCCTTTCTGTTTAACTCTTAAGATATTATTAAACTCCATATAACTTATTTTTTTCTGTAAACAGACAATTCCATAAAAGCTCATACTTTTGGATATCAGCTCAATGTTTATTATTCATAAACATATATAATTTTTATGCTTTTTAAACTAAAGAAAATGTATGATGTATCTGTAAATGTTGAGAAGGAAAGCAATCACAATCTATATCCAGCAATGACAAATGTTATTGCCTTATTATGGTTACCTCCATTCATATATCTTGTTTGACACATGTTCCTGTCATTACATATATTAAAAGCAACTCAAAAAACCCATTGAGAATTGCTGATAGGGTCAGATTAGAAGAAAAGTAGCCGATAAGAGATTAATCAATTTTTTCGTCAAAACATTGCCACTGGAAATTTTGTAAAAATTTCTAGAAATCTGAAATAATTGTAACGTATATGGGCAAAGTAAAAATAAACCAGCCATTAAATAACTCATTACAGGACAAAGATTTCAACAACAGCTTGTCAGAGGAAAACAATGGTGAAGACATTAAAGCTTTCCAAATGTTGGGGAGTTTGATTAGTTTTTCATTTTTATTTTACATTCTTGTATGCAAGTAGATAATCAGTTATCAATCAATATTGGATGCTTAGTTGGATTAGGATATGGGTTAATTATTTAAAATAAAAATGCTAAATCTGAATGGGACCAGAAATGGTTATTTTAAGTTTTATTTAGTTATTAGCATGGTAGGCAAGATGTACGATCCACACAGAATTCTGTAGTATATGATCTATGAGTACTTTTATTTTACTAATTCATTTTTAAGACCTTGTAATAACAATAAATATAAAAAAGAAAAGATTGCTTTTTTGTGTGTTTAATGATAAAAAATATTTAAACCCTAGTCATAGCGTATAGTTTTCATGCATGTGGAATAGTGATATGAAAAACCTATATTCCTAATGGAGTATACTTTTTAAGGAATTCCAGTAAAAACTAAAATTTGAGAAAATTATTACCATAGATTTATATTTTCATAGCGAAATGAGTCATTAAAAATAATTATCACCATCCCAAAATTGGTTATTTTATTGGATGTCTATATTATGCAATGAAACTTTAAAAAAAAAACATATTCCTTAAAATATATGGATAAAGAGTTTAAAGACCTATGTAAAAAAGAAAATCCTAAATTGCCTTTCTGGCACAACCTGACTTAGATCCTTGTCTTCATCATCATAGTTTAAGATTTATTCTTAGTAGACAATTATGATTTAATTTAGAAGTGCAACTCCACTTAATTTACTCGTTTTGATGATATCATTCAGGATTAATATTAATGAATAGTGAATAATTATTAATATGGTTATTGTCAAAATATGCGCATTTAAATGTATCAAACTTGTGAATTAAATCATAGTTATTGTATATATATATTTTTTCTCATGTGTCATAGCATCAGCCGGGAAGTGATCCGCTAACCCGGGACAACTGCTTATAATGCAGCTGTCGCTGACCTCTCGACCACCAATGACTATTGTATATTTTAAAGAAAATATTGATTGGAAGTGGAGTTAACCATTAAGCAACATGTTTATGAATCCACAGACATTAGAATGACTAGTTTTTCTATAGAAGAGATAAATACAAGGAGTAATGTTTATTTAGACAAGGTGCTAAATGAATATTGTTTATTCAATGATATTAGCATTGTGAATGGAAAAGTTTTACTCCCATAATTTTACTGATATGACAGTATTTACAAATATCAAGAACAAACTTAATAAGCATTTGGATTGAAAATAAATAGATATCTAAATTTAAAGCAGTGATTACCAATGATAATATAAAAAAGTAATTGGGTAGGAAGAAAGCAAGTTAGTGCTTTTAAAGTATTTAGGTAATTTTTAATCTGATGCTGCAAAAAGAAAAGTGCTAGATTGAGGATTGCATTAATTAAAAAAACTTTTAACGATAGGATTATTTTGTGTGCACTTTGTTACTGTTAGAGAATGTTTTATTTATATATATATTTTATTGAATATTATAAAGAGCGTAGGAAATTTTAGCCCTATTTAATACAAACCATTGAATTATTATGTGTTTAAACTTATGGTCTTGAATCAAAATAAGAGTCATAGATCACATGACTCTTATTTTGACTATTTATAGTCTGCCTTAAGTCTTATGCAATGTTATATTGCTAAGACTACTAATATATGGTATGGCTGACGATCTCTCAGCTCCATATAGCTATTTGAGTTGGATAGCTGGGTTTGAAGACATGTAGGTGTCTGAAAATTTTAGATTTTCCATTTAATAGATAACTTTTAGTTAAATGCTGGCTTTGGATTAGTATTTTTAGATTTAGTGTCTGAACCTATCCTAGCACTTCTCTGAGGAGTGCCAGAGCATGAAAGCATGGTCAGAGGTTGGGGGGGGGGGGTCCTGACAGAGATATTTTAAATGCTTTCTCTAGCTAAGCATTTATCACAAAGCTTGTTGAGGAAATGGCAGTCCTCATTGTTTATGGTCTTGAATATTTGTTTTCTTAGACAAAGAAATCACTGTTGAAATAAAGTTTCTGCAATTAAATCCAGGCAGAAGAAAAAGAAGATATCAGCTTTATATATTTTTATACATTTCTGTTTAACTTGCTTTTGCTTTTTAGTCTGTTTGTCTGCATAAAATCTTGTAACTCAATTTTCATCCACTTCCCAATTTTGGATAGAGAACCAGTTACCTCTCACTGAGACAAATGTGTATTAAAGATGAATCATGCTGTAGAGGTTATAGTTATATAATTGAAAAGTGAAAATATTTATTTGTAGTTTTCGTGGAATATTTAAATGATTGTAATTTTTTGCATAATTTTAAACTTTATGAAAATTGGATGTTTAATTATCAGTTTTAAGATGTGAGTAGTAATCAGGGAATTTTATATATTTTATTGTAAGTGTATTACGCAATTCTTTATCTTTGATCTTTTTGTTATTGTTTAAAATTAGTTCTCTTTAATACTTATTTGGTCATTTTTCATAAATTAAATAATATTTTTTTAAAAAAACATTTATTTATTTTTTATTTATATCTAAAATATATATATATATTTCATTTATATATTTTAAAATTTAGATGCAACCTTAGTTTATTAGATCTTCCTTGGGAAGATATTTTACTAAAGCATGTTTTTCCATGCCTATCTTGGTGGGATCTATTTCGCCTCCGACAAGTAAATCGTCTTAGCTTGCAGCTAGTAACTTTGTATTTTTCTACCACTTCAAGATTGGATCTTACTCGCATTGGTAGCTTAATGAATATGGAATCATTTGAATTAGTTACAAAGGACAACATGGTTTTGCGAACTTTAGTTCTGAGAAATTGTAAATCTTGGCTGAAGGATGAGTGCCTTATTGATGTTCTGAAGAAAAATCCTCGTCTCTCACATATCAATCTCCAGGGATGTCTAAGCATCAGTAATGCCTGCATCCAAACTTTGGTTAGTACTTGTAAAGAAAATTTAAAAAAAATAGTTTTGAAAGACTGCCACTGGCTGTCTCCAGTAGCTGTGACTGTAATTGCGATTAATTGTCCAAACTTGGAGTATATTGATCTTTCTTCTTGTTGGGAAGTTAATGACGAAGCTGTTTCAGCTTTAGTTTTCGCTTGCAGACGGTAAGTAAACTATATCTTCTCATTTTTAATCAGTTTCTTTAATTAATTAATTATACATTATTAAATAAAATAAATATAAAAAGTGATTTATGTTGTCAGAAGTATATTTTAAGAAAATATATTGCATATACTACATGAAGATTTTTTGAGCATCATAATGATGAAAATAACTAGAGAAGCTACGGAATGAAAACTTATTAAAATATCTTCATTCTTCTCTCAAGCTTATTCTTAACTTCTCACCATTTTATTCCTATTCATGTAATTATCACTTCTACGATTTGTTTTTGCTTAGTTGACTTTAATTCAAAAGAACTAATAATTTTCCATTCAGTGGACAATTTCTTTTCTGTTTTACTATAGAAATTAATGATTCAAAATTTCAACACCTGAGTAGCTGGAACTTAAGCGAATACGATACTCTCACTTGCGAGATAAAATTTTACAATCTGCATATTATAAAAATTATAAGCTAATGGAAAAAAAATCATTTTTTTATATAATTAGATGATTTATATAAAATTATCATGATTTTTCTCAGAATTTCTTTGGCTTAAACTGTGATGACTTCCATCTAAATCAGGGGTGGGCAACTGCAGGCCAGCGACGATGTCGAATCTGGCCCACTGCATACATGCGTAAATAAACAAAATCTATACCTAATGAATTATTAGGAGGCTAGCAACTGCCGATTTTTTATATTTAATGGCAATAGAGAAAGAGACAATGACCTCATTGATGTCTGCACAAAAATTTTATTAATGATATAGATGTTGAAATTAACATTCAGATGGGGTTTCTATGCCACACTTGTAAGTGTGTGATACAGGAATGGTCGGCATAAAGTAACATTGATTTTATATCACTACAATACCACATGTTGCAAGTAGCAACACACACTCTTACTTGAATCATAAGTCACAAATTATTTGTGTGGTGTGCAGTTAACTATGTGACACTAAGCAGGTATCGAGAGTATTATTTCCAAAGTATTATTTTAGCACCGATTGAACAAAGTTCCTTTGGGTTTCATCAACTTTTTATTGAAAAAATAATATTGTTGCTTGGTATTTTATAAGTAAATTTGTGCATTTTTTCTAATTATTAGAATTTTTAATTTAATATGAGCCAATTAAAGAAAAGAAAAATTGATGTTGAATGCTGCCATTTTAACGATAATTGGACATTCAAATATTTAATTGCAAATATAGACAATAAAACTGCTTGTTTGGTTTATAATGAAACTATTTCCATTTTTAAAGAATATAATTTAAAAAGGCATTTTTCAACAAAACATTTTGAGAAATGCAAGCTATTTTCACTGGAACAAATAAAAATTGAAGCAGAAAAATTAAAAAGTACTTTGTGTAAACAACAAAATACTTGGAAAAATCTCATCAAATACTGATAGAACTTTGGCAAAAGCTAATTACATTGTTGGACATAAGGTTGCAAAACAATGCCAATCATTTTCTGATTGGAACTTTGTAAAGGAATGCTTACATCAAACCTCCACTCTTTTACACTTTTAGCAAAATATATTTATTAATTTGATAATAGTTTCGACTGTTCCCAGCAGTCTTCATCAGATCTACAAATTTAAACATTAAATAAATACAATCATATTTTATAAATTTATACATATAATTTTACAATTTAACTATTTTTACATTCTATTATATTCAATAATTTAATCCTTTTAACCTTAATATTATTTTATTTTTATTTTACTATTATTTTTACTTCGTATTATTACTAGTATATTTATTTTTATACCCTTTCTATTATATTTTATTATATTAATAAATCACTTTTCACCCTTTACTATTATATTAACTCCTATCCAATATATATTTTTATTTTATAATCTTACAATTTAATCCACTAATTACTTTACCTTACCCAACCCATTAAATTTTTATTTTCTACATAATCTTACTGTAACATTTTTTAACTTTTATAAATCAAAACATAATTAAATACATAATTACTTTTATATTACTATCAAATCTCTTTATATCATAATTTATTTTCAATTCTTCCATTTCTTATTTTACTTTTAAATTTTTATATTACTATAAATATCATATATATTATTTATAATACTTCACTCATATACACTTTAATGCAATTAATTTTCTTAAAAACTTTTTTATTTTCTTATAGTTTCGGCTATCCAGCAGTCTTCTTCAGAGCTACAAGATTTGAATAATACAAATACATAATTATCATTTCACATATATATGTATAAATCTTATATAAATCAAAAATATATATATCTCCATCATTTTACACACATATATACATATATATCAAAATATACACATATATTTTCTTCATATATATACACATATAAATCTATATCACCCCTAGATATATATTATCCATATCTACATCTATATATATATGCATATCCAATACCTAGACATACCTCTTTTAAACATACATCATATACAGATATATATACACCTATAGACATATATACAATCTTCATATATCTTTACTAATACACATCCATATTTATATTCTATCTACACATATATAAAATACAAAACATATCCAATTCACCATTTTTTAATTTTTTACCTTTTTAAACAATTCCATTTTTACTTATTTTTAAATCAACCTTTTAAATATTCTTCTTTTTAATATTATTTATAATATTTAATACTATTTTATTATTATTATTTTTATAATTATCTAAGATATAACATCTTTTACTTTACTATCTTTAATTTTACTTTTTATAACTTTCATCTCTATTTCACTAAATAATATTTTTAACATTATTACCTCCATCTTCCTTACAGTTGTTTTAACTTTAATTAAAATGACCATTTTTTTCAAAATTTTCTATCTTATTTATTCAGCCTTCATTAACTTTTATCCAATTATAATATCTTATTTTTATCTAATTTTATCTCTGCCTTCTCCTTCACTCCTTACTTATATATCTTTTATTTCTATTTTTATCTTATGCTTAATAGATATTGCTTAATAGGTATTGCTGAGTTATTATGTCCTGATAAAAAAACCAACATTTGAAAAAAATAGTCTCTCATGAAGAATTCTTACGAGATGCATTAATAATATTTCAAGCAATTTATGTGATCAATTAAAATTAAAATTGGAAGATTGTATTTATTTTGCACTGACTTTAAATGAGTCATGTGACATTACCACTATGAGTCAACTTTTGATCTTTATCAAGATATAAATAATAAGATTTGAAATTATGGAAGAATTACTTTTTTCATGTCCTATGAAAGACACAACTACTGGCAAAATTTTTTTATACCCCTTCAAGAAGCTTTGCAAAAGTATAATATAAAGTGGACAAAATTATCAACATCACAACCAATGTGTGTCATAATTTAACGGGAAGAAATACTGGATTATTAAAAAGAATAAGCGAAGAATTAAAGCATCTTCCAGGAAATGAAATAAATTTCTTACGTTGTATAATTCATCAAGAAATCCTTTGCAAAAGAGTTCTAAAACTAAAGCATATTATATCGGTTGTAATGATATAGTTAATTTTATTCATAGAAGAGCCTTAAATCACTGGTAATTCATAACATTTTTGAAAGAGTTTGAATGTGACTTTATCGATATTCTGTATAAGATAGCTTAGTCTTGCAAAAGTTTTAAAATGATTTCACGATTTGTTGGATGAAATTGATAACGAATTTTGTGAATTAAAAGATAAACAATGACTTTTTCTTCTCCAGTCATATCAAAATGAATTAAATTTATCATTACAAGGGAAAGGATTATTTATTTACGATATGTATACAAATGTCACATCATTTACAACACAACTAAATTTATTTTCACGACAATTTTAAAAGGAACGGTTAACTCACTTGCTAATCCTATAAAAAAGAGAAAATTAAAATGTGCTGATTTTAAGAAATATGAAACAATAATAAAGTGCCTTATTCAATGAATTTATCAGATTTGAAGATTTTCACAAAATTTCTAAAGATCTATCTTTGGTAGCCTATCGTTTACTTGTAATGTCAATGATCACATTGTGTCCAGTTGGAACTGATAAATTTGCAATCAGATTTAATATTAAAGAACCAATTTGCTGAAAAAACAATAATGGATTTTTATGCTTTAAATTCAAAAATGTTTAAAAATATTCTGGATAATGCACAGAAATATTTGACATTCTTTGGATTGACATACTTATACGAAACTACGTTTTCTTTAATAAAAAATACTGAATAACAGATGAAAATTTAGAAGCTGTTCTCTATGAATAGCCACTTGTGAATTGAATTCCAATTTTGATGCAGTATAAATCAGGAGCATTCCAAATTCACTTCCTCATATTAAAGTTTTTGTAACAATAAAATTTTCTGTATTTACTTTGTTATCATGACAACAAAAATGTTTGCTACAAATTTTAGTTTTTATCCTAATTGATTCTTATTTGTATTTACAATTTTTTTAAAATATATTAATAATTCAGTAATTCAAGTAATTTAATATTTTTTAGGTTCTGAATTTTTGTTAATCATTCAATCTATTTTGGCCTGCGCCATAATAAGAAAATTTTATTGAGCCCGCTGACGAAAAAAGTTGCTCACCCCTACTCTAAATCATTCTCAAATTAAGAAATAAAATAAATAATTGAATGGAATTATTGCTTGAGAGTTCATAAGAAATTTGAGAGGACCTTACACTCCAAAGTCTGATATTCTGCAAGTCTCAAATTAAAAAATACTGGATTAAAAGACTGAGTTTAGAGTAAATTTGACAGGAAAGTCATATGACATTTCATTTCATTTATGAACTTCATATCAAATATGAAAAATCATTCTACATTAGATGACGATTTCCGTGTTACTTTGTGGCTATTGCCATCCTCATTAGGGAGCTTTCTATGTGCTAAAAACTAGTCATAGCATATTTTTACTCGTGTTATTTAATTTTATATATGAATCCTTTTGATAGAGATCAAAAATGTATTGCAGTGATTAGCTGATATTCAAAACCTTAAAACGTTGGCCTGGATAACTAAAAATAAATTATACACTGGATGGATGCAATGCCAAGCAATTCTTTTTCCTAAATGAGGGTTAAATGTGCAGATTCCTGTTGGGATTCTGGCTTTCTAAGCTAATAAACATCACATGGTCACCATTTCTCATGCTCGCTTATAACTGTTATTAAAACAGGCAAAACTCTCCGTGCAGTATTGCCATTCAGTGCAAGCCAGTGGCATCCATTGATTACTCTGGCTTGCACTGTGTGGCAATATTGTATGGAGAGTTTTGCCTGTTTTAATTCTGGCTTTATCTAGTATTGAATGACTAATTCAGTGTGATTTATAATAAGTAAATTTTGAATAAAGTCAGCACTGGAATTAACATAACATTAGTATAATGTAATTTATAATAAAAATATAATTTAAACAATTGTTTAAAATTAATGGTGGGTGGAGAAAGTTCTGGATTACATATCACAATTTACTATTTCATTATCGATTATTATTCCTTTAATATCTTGTGTTGTGTGATTTAGCAAAGATAGGGTTTTAGAGAGAAAAAACAACCCATTTTTAGTATTTGCATGTCATATAACAACCTGAGCAATTTACTATATGATTATGTCTATTTTTTAAAAAAAACTAATTAATTTTTTTAAAAAAAAAACTAATAATAATCAGCATTAAGCTAATGCACATGCGCTTTGTGGATTTTAACAATAAATGAATACTCTCACTTTTCCAAACACAAGAATAGAATGAATCCACCTATTCTTTTAACCCAAACGTTTAAGTATGGGTAAATCTTAAGTATCTGGAAATGAGAACGTGAAGATATTAAACAATCACTTTGTTTAATATCTTCACGCTTTTAAGCATGTGATTGTTTAATATCTTCATGCTCTCATTTCTAGTTACTTAAGATTTGCCCATATTTAAACGTTTGGGTTGAAAGAATAGGTGGATTCATTCTATTCTTTCACAAAGACTTTATCTTGTGTTTTGAAAAGTGAGAGTATTCATTTATTGTTAAAATCCACAAAGCGCATGTGCATTAGCTTAATGCTGATTGTTATTACAGTTTAAAAAAAAACATCGCATTATATAAAATAAATATCTTAATTAATTATTGTAAAAGCTTTAATATAAAATATTTTATAAATATAAAAGTGTTTGATGTAATTTTTTAAAAATTTATTTAGATTACTTTTTTTATCCACATCTCGGATCTATGGCATCACAGATATTGCATTAAATGCAGTTGCCCGCTATTGTATTAATCTCAGGCATCTTAATATCCAGGGTTGCTGGAGAGTCACTGATGATAGCATAAGGTATATTCCTTTTTAATATCTATTAATTCTTTAAAAGTTTCTTTATTATTGTGTGTACGTATTACAAGAGATAAACGTATACTGTACGTATTTTAGAGAATTGTAGTTTTTAGAAATCATAATGATATTCTTAGAGGAGAAAGAAAGAATGGAAGAGTTTGTCTGAAAGTTTATGATAATAATCTTTTATTTGTAATTATATGTTGGGCTATTTTACGACCATCTAGAATTAGTTGTTAAATGCCTTTAGAAAAATTCAAACTTTATTTAAAGTTCAAATATATTCAGTTATTAGTAATAGCACACAGGTTAGTATATAATACCATTTAAAAGATATTCTTCTTCATGTGATACTGCCCTGGAAACTCATTTTTAAAAACAAATCTTAACAGAATATTGAAATTATATAAGTTTTTCAAGGAAAGCAAAATTATATTAATAAGCAGTAGTGTAAATGTCATCTGAAAAGGCAGTCTAATTCATTTATAACCCAGTTATTTCCCTTAGTCATGCACAATAAAACAGATTAATAAGATATTTAGCATGTGAATATAATAATTATATGCACCTGACATCTTTAAAATACAATGTATAAAATGTACTTTGTATAATTGGTTATATAATTAGGCAATACAAATCAAGACCTTCAGTGGATCATTCTATCAACATAATTATTTAATAAAAATAAAATATATAATTATTTTTTTTAAAGTAATGCTTTTATTCACATAATCACACTAAAAATAAATTTTCTTTAGTCTTCACAAATAAAATAATGGGATGGAATAACTAAGTCCAAAAAGGTTCTGACATTGATACAAGAAAGTGGGTTTTACTTGCAAGTTTATTGAAGTGATTCTTTGGTCATCTGACTTGTGAATTAATTTTTCTACTTCATGCTTTTATTTGTAAAAACGGTAGAAAATTTATCTTTTTTTTACGCTCTTTATTTTTTTTTTTATCATTACAAGCTTATTAAATTAAGTCATGTGATATATGACTCAGTTTTAGCTATTATAGCTTTTGCTTTTAAGTCTTAAGTGATGTTATATTACTAAGGCAATTTAGTATATGGCATGGCTGAAGAATTCTCAACCCCATATAGCTATTTAAATTGGGTAGCTGGGTTTGAAGACAAGCAGGTGTCTGAAAATTTCAGTTTGGCTACTTAAATGTTAACTTTCAGATAAATGTTGGCTTTGATTTGGTATTTTAGATCTCTAGTGTCTAAAATGTCCCAGCGCCTCATTGAGAATTGCCAAAGCATGAAACCAGTCTGCAGATAGAGATTTTTTAAATGCTTTTTCTCGCGGCATTTATTAATAAAGTTTGTTAGAGCTATTGCACACTCTTTAGTTTTTTTATCATTACAAGCTTACTAAATTAAGTCACATGATATATGACTTACTTTTAGCTATTATTACCACTAGTATCAGTATTACATATAAAATTAAAATTTTAAACTTTTCATTAAGTTTTTGATAAAGCAATTTGTTAAAAAATATCAAGTTTCATTGTGGATGAATATTTAATTGTAATAATTGATCTAGACAAACAGAGTATGTTAAATAAAAATGTATAAAATAAAAAAAAAGTAAGGGAAAAAAATCAACAATTCATTTTAGCCTTCTTAAAAACTTTGCAAAATTTGTTGTCAAATTCCAAAATCTGTAAAAAAACTGCTTTTGATAAAAGTAATTGATTCTATTTCTGCTTACTTCTACATTTCTTGCTTAAGATAAGAAAAAAAAAAGGATTTTCTCAATCAAAGAAATTTGTGCTATTTCAGCATATTATAAATATTTCTCATTGAAAAGTGATAAATCACAATTCAAAATTATTCATCAAACTTTGACTGTGCATAGTTTAAATCTTCAATAGAAACTATAGCTGAAAGTTTTACATTTGTTTATAAAACCAATTACTATCTCTATGTCACATGATCACCATCTCTATACTAGCACATAATTGTTGTAAACAAAGGCAAAACTCTCCATACAGTAGTGCCACTCTGTGACAAACAGAGTAATCAATGGATGCCAGAAGGCTTGTGCATAAAATCCCTATCTAGTGCCAACTCATCCAATATCCCCAGACTAGTTTCTGGCTTGTGGCCATCATCAGTGAGGAGCCTTGGATCTGAGAGCATTAGTGGTCGAGAGGTCAGCAACCGCTGCTTTACAAGCAGTTGTCCCAGGTTAGCGGGTTCGCTTCCCAGCTGATGCTATGACACATGAGAAAAAAAAAAAATCAATATTATTTATTTAACAATACAAACCAGTCACCTTTATCTTCTTTTAACAAGATAACATCATTGATTTTCAATCTTGTTTTTAAAAGACTAATTTGCTTAGGGGCAAAAACAAATTTTTCTCTTTTAAGAAATTGACTATTCAAAATAACCTGTAAAGATACTTTATTTTCATCAGAAATATTACTATTACATTCAATAGCAGAAATAAAATCAAAAACTAAATTTCTATTAATAAATGGAACAAAACCAGGACCTTTACCTAAAATAGTCAAATCAGATAAATTCTAAACATAATTAGACATTTAAAACAGAAAAAACATCAGGCTGTTTTTAAAACATACCAAATTATACTCTTTTTGTTTAACAAAACTTTTTTTTCCAGATTTATAAATCAACCAATTGAATTTTTTTAAATATTTATTATAATAAGTAATTTCACATTTGTTCCTAAACCACTTTAAAAAAGAATTCAAAATTGAATAATTAAAATTACTCTTAAAGTCTAAACCTCTTCTAATCATTTTAAACCTATCAATTAAATTAGATAAACTACCCACAATCTGCATAATAAATTGTTTTAGAATAAATTTTTTAATGTTTAAAATGAAATCACAATTCGAAAATAATACCAATTTTTTATCCAATCTAATATTACATGAATTAGGAAAAACATTACAAAGCCTACAAGACTTAAGAAAATTTACCTGAGCCTTTAATGACTATTTTATTAGACATTAAGTAATTTTTTAATTTTTAAAATTTCTGCACCAGAAAATTATCAAACAAAATCTGCCACATACTGAAAATAAATCAATAATAATATAATAATACAAATAAAAATTACTAAATAATATAAAATGCAATTACAAACAAAATAATAAATTGAAGAAATATAAAATATGAAATTCACAAAACCATAAAACATTATTTAAAAATATTACTTAGTAAACCTAAATAGAAAATTCAAAACTTCCTAACACTATACTAGTAATAAATAAAATACAAAACCATAAAACTATAATACTAAATAAAAATCCAAATTTTACCAAAATCCTTACGCGACCATGGTTTCAACTACTAAACAAATAGACCTCAAGTGAACATCAAAATAAACAACATATATATATACAAAGCAAACAAAAGTTCCCATAATTCATTTCAAAAACCAACTTCCCTTTATATCAAAAGATGTCTTCATAAGATTGATAGCCTTAGATTCAAGAAGTTTTATCATTAAAGTTTCTTTTACTCTTCTCTTTAATTCATTTTTTTCATAAAAAATAACCGCTGCATTGTCAAACAATATTTTATGACCTGTATTCAATTTGTGAATATATAAAGCTGAGTTATGATGCCTATGTTTAACTTTACTTATATGCCTTTCATTAAGGCTAAATTTACTCTGACCTATATAAATCTTACTACAATTACAAGGGATCTTATAAATAATGCCAGGAATAGATTTACTATCAATTGACTGTTTTGAACCATTCAGTAAAGAATTCAAATCAGAACCTTTCTTTCATGCCATCTTCATTCCTCCTAACAAATGACTATTCTTATAAACCAAATTATAAATTGATGACTTAAATGGTAAAGACGTAAACTCTATCCTTACTAACCATAAAATTTTTCATATTAGTGTCATGACTATCAATATTATTATTAAATACATTTCTAATAAATTCATGATTATAACCGAATTATACATAATCAACAGCAAATTGACCTTTTTGAATATCAGCATTATTACTAAAGTTATTCAGCCTTCTATTCCTACAACAAAAATTCAATAAAGATATTTTTTATGCATAAAAGGCTGATAACTATCAGATCTAATCATATTTCTCAAATTCTTAGGTTTTATAAAATGTCTACAAAATAAAACATTATCAACCTTCTCAACACTAAGTCCAAAAATTTTAATTTTACAAAATTAAAACTACCACCTTCAATCATAAAATTAATACTGGAATCAAAAGGATTCAATCCATCTAAAAACTCCTCTAACAAAATAATTTTAAAGAAACAGAAAATTGATTAATAACAATACATTCCAAAAAATCAATATAGACAGAGCACATTAAAGGAGAAATAACATAACAAATAACCCAACCCTCTTTAAATTTTATAAAACACATCATAACAAATAAAATACATCGAATCTTCTAACAGCAAAAGCAAATCATGAATAATCTTAATCTTATCTGCAGAAAAACATTCAAACTTTTTTAAAATTGAAAGAAAAACACTAATACTTCTTAATCTATCAACAGATTGATACATATTTTCAATGTCTAAATTACCAAAAACACAATTATCATCTAAAACTATTTATTTTATTAAAAACCTCAAAAGAAGAAGAAACATGAAATTGACCTAATTTAATATAGTCCTTAAAAAATTCTATTAAAAATTTTGATATCAACAATTCCTCCTGTAAAATCAAAAATACATCTTAAAGGAAAACTATCTTTATGAGACTTCAAATTAAAGAAAACATTTGAAGCCACATAATCACTAGGATAACAATGTAAATAAGTAACTCTATCAAAATCTTTTTATTTTCCATAATTTTCATAATTTTAATAAATTTACATTTTATTTTTTTACCAGGATCAGAATCTAAAATAGCATACTTTCCATTATTAAATTTTAAAGAAACTTTACTTTCAAAATCAATATTATTTAACAATACAAACCGGCTACCTTTATCTTCTTTTAACAAGATAACGTCATTGACTTTCAATGTTTTTTTTTAAAAAGAGTAATTTGCTTAGGGGCAAAAACAAATTTTCTCTTTTAAGTAATTGACTATTCAAAATAACCTGTAAAGATTCTTTATTTTCATCAGAAATATTGCTACTACATTCAATAGCAGAAATAAAATCAACAACTAAATTTCTATTAGTAAAAGGAACAAAGCCAGGATAGTCGAATCAGGTAAATTCAAAACATAATTAGACAAATTTAAAACAGAAGAAACATCACGCTTTTTTTAAAACACATCAAATTTTACTCTTTGTTTAACAAAACTTTTTTTTTCCAGGCTTATAAATCAACCAATTGAATTTTTTAAAATATTTATTATAATAAGATTTGAAATACAGGCATTCTTATACCTGTAACTTAATTGTACAATTAAGTAAATTCACTGAATCTTCTAACAGCAAAAGCAGATCATGAATAATGTTATCTGCAGAAAAACATTCAAACTTTTTTAAAATTGATAGAAAAACATCAAATATATAAACTATCTTTTGAGGCTTTTAATAGAATAAATGGCTTTGTTTTAGATGATAATTGTGTTTTTGGTAGTTTAGACATTGAAAATATTTGTCAATTTATTGATAGATTACAAAGTATTGATGTTTTTCTTTCGATTTTAAAAAAGTTTGAATGTTTTTCTGCAGATAAGATTAAGATTATTCATGATTTGCTTTTGCTTCTTAGAAGATTCAATGTATTTTAAGTGTAATAATGTGTTTTATAAAATTAAAGATGGCTGGGTCATTGGTTATGTTATTTCTCCTTTAATGTGTTCTGTCTATATTGATTTTTTTGGAATGTATTGTTATTAATCAATTTTCCGTTTTTTTTTAAATTTATTTGTTAGGTACGTTGATGATTGTTTGTTTGTTATTCAAAAAGACAAATCAGAGGAGTTTTTAGATGGATTGAATCCTTTTGATTCCAGTATTAATTTTATGATTGAGGATGGTTGTAAAATTTTTGGATGTAAGGGTTGAGAAGGTCGATAATGTTTTATTTTGTAGTCATTTTATAAAACCTAAGAATTTGAGAAATATGATTAGACCTGATAGTTATCAGCCTTTTATGCATAAAAAAATATCTTCATTGAATTTTTGTTGTAGGAATAGAAGGCTGAATAACTTTAGTAATAATGCTGATATTCAAAAAGGTCAATTTGCTGTTGATTATGTATAATTCGGTGATAATCATGAATTTATTAGAAATGTATTTAATAATAAAATTTAAAGTCATGACACTAATAGGAAAAAATTTATAGTTAGTAAGGATAAAGAATTTATATCTTTACCATTTCAGCCATCAATTTATAATTTGGTTTATAAGAATAGTCATTTGTGAGGAGGAATGAAGGTGGCATGGAAGAAAGGTTCTGATTTGAATTCTTTACTGAATGGTTCAAAACAGTCAATTGATAGTAAATCTATTCCTGGCATTATTTATAAGATCCCTTGTAATTGTAGTAAGATTTATATAGGTCAGAGTAAATTTAGCCTTAATGAAAGGCATATAAGTAAAGTTAAACATAGGCATCATAACTCAGCTTTATATATTCACAAATTGAATACAGGTCATAAAATATTGTTTGACAATGCAGCGGTTATTTTTTATGAAAAGAATGAATTAAAGAGAAAAGTAAAGGAAACTTTAATGATAAAACTTTTTGAATCTGAGACTATCAATCTTATGAAGACATATTTTGATATAAAAGGAAGTTCAGTTTTGAAATGAATTATGGGAAGTTTTGTATATATATGTTGTTGTTTTTTTTTCACTTGAGAAGGTCTATTTGTTTAGTAGTTGAAACCATGGTTGCGTAAGGATTTTGGTAAAATTTGGATTTTTATTTAGTATTATAGTTTTATGGTTTTGTATTTTATTTATTATTAGTATAGTGTTAGGTAGTTTTGAATTTTCTAATATATATATATATAATGATGTGTATATAAATATTTTAAGTTAGATTTAAATAATTCATTATAATATTAAGAGATTTGTTTACTATTCATTAATAAAGAAAGATTGTATCTCTCCACCCAGAAGAGAGAAGAAAAATAAAGCTTTCTGTCTTATTTATAAAAGTTTAATCACTTTCCTTTTACATTTTACTTGTCTATGTATTTTTATGCTTCAAACCTTTCTTGACTTTTTCTTCTATATAAACAAATAATATCAGACTCCACCACATGTTTAGACTAATAATTTTACTTAATAGTTAAACGTAAGTCTTTAAATTGCATTTCTTTTAATTTATTGTTTTAATTTAATTTATCAGACTTTTCACAAGCTAAATCATGAAATATGACATTAAATACCCAAAATTTATTTATATCAGAATATGATATATAACACACATTGAAAAGTAAAAGAGAGAAAGAATAATGTATATCATACTTTCTTCATTTAAAGCATTTGTTTACTTAAGCTTGAGGCATTAATCAAAGATTTTTTTATCAGGAATGGTTCAGTAATCAGATTTAAATGGGTTTTTTAAAGTCAATAAAGAAACTACCCTCAGAAGTTAATTTTAAATATTAAATAATAAAATAAGTAATATAGAGTTTTGTAATAATTGTAGGGTTCCCTGGCAGAATTTTCTCTTTTGGAGTTAACTTTTAAATTTTATGTAACCTACTATAACTTAATTAAATGTAATTCATGATTAATATGTACTCACTAATTCGGTTAAGAATATCTTATAGTTAGAAATCTATTACGATAATTTAAAGTTGCAATTATAAATTTATTTAAACACCCATTGATTACATAAGTAATATTTACTAAGGCTGTAACCTTAAGAATGTGCGCGTAAAAATGCGATAGTAGGGACCTCTACAGGTCTTAACCACAAACTTATGTTCCCCTCTTTTCTTCCTAAACCTAAGATTGTGGTTAAGACCTATAGAGGTCCCTACTATCGCATTTTTACGCACACATTCTTGAGGTTACAGCTTTAGTAAATATTACTTAAAAATATCATAACTTTCATCCCTTTTTCATTTAATCTTTTTTTTAAATCCCATATTAAATACTGAAAATATTGATGTAATTATTAGGTGTTTATAAAGAATTGTTGCACTCTAGTGTTATCCAAAACAAGAGCTAATTTAATATAGGATTTCAAATTTCATTTTTTTCTATAACTTTATTCATCTTCTATTCAGTTTTTTTTTATCTATCAAGCATTAAATTTAGATTTTATCCTTATAAATATTTTACTTTCCATCCTGGAACAATTTTGTATTTACTCAATAATTTCTCCATTTCATCTCATAATATCACCTTTCTTGAGAGATAATAAAAATAAATTGTCTTTTTTTTTTTAATATTGTAATCCATTGTAGAGATTGTAATATTATATCATTAAAAATGTAGATAAATTTTAAAGGTAAATAAATAATTTTTCTTACAAAGGTTTTTTTTATGATTCTTTCAACTTGTGGGTCAAATATTTAATTACAGATAGTAAATAAATAATATAAAAACTCTGTCAGATAATGAAAATTATTCTACATGAATAAAGTGTGATAAACAGAGTGGCCAAAATTCGAAAAACATTAATTATAAACAACAATTTGCCAGCGTTTTTGATACTGTATACCAGAATCATGGCGACATATTGGAACTGATCGGTTAATATTCCAGTGCGGTTAATATTCCAAATATTAACCCATCTGTTCCAATATGTTGCCATGATTCTGATATACAGTATCAAAAGCACTGACAAATTGTTGTTTATAATTAATGTTTTTTGAAATTTTGACTGTTCTGTTCACGCTTTATTCGTATAGAATAATTTTTATAGATAGTAAATAGCAGTCTCTTTCATAAGAAGCTTTTTAATACATTGAACTTTTACAACAGTCAGAAAAATGACAAATTCAAATTTTAATTATGAGTTATAAACTGATACCACTTTTTTTTAACATAATATACATAGGTTTTCATTTTTAGACAAGCTACCATATATATATCCTTTCATGTGGGACTTTATCTTATACATCGCAATACACATGTAAAATTCCCTTTATTTTATGTTATCTGTATATATATATATTCATAGAAAATAATTTGTTTGATAAAACGTTTTTTCCTGCACTTCTTTTTTTCCTCTTAATAATTTTTTTGGGGGGATAGATAAAAGACCCTTCTCAGATATTTTAGCTCATTTTAATTTTGGAAAAATAATATTTGATGTATATTTTTAAACATTTGATATATAGGGTATATGTAATATATAGTGTATATGAGCACAGACTTTCGCACGACCTGCCACTCTCCACTCTTATCTCATAACACTGATACACTTGAACACATATATGTTGAAAAGATAAATAATCATGAATATACGTATTTCATGCTAAGCCAGCAATCATCAGTTGTAAAATGATAAAATTAAATATTTTTTGAATTTAAAACTTCTAGACATTGTAAGGCTTACATTTTAATAATTATTAGCAAACCATGTTTTTTTTTTTCCTTTTCTGTTCCTTTATACTTGATGGAAAATTATTGAATAAATTTGAACTAATTTGGTGGAAATATTCAAGATCAAGAAAACTTAAATAAAAATGATATATTTGAAATACAGGTACTCTTCATATACCTGAAGTTTAATTGTAAATATAGGGGATTTGAACTCAGACTTTCAAGCACTTTTTGACTATCCACACTATCTCATATCACTGATATACATGATCACACACATGTAGAAAAGATCAGTAATCACCAATATATGTATTTCGTGTTGAACCAGCACTCATCACTTGGTTCAGGTTATCATCTCTCAACCTGTCCTTTAAAGTATGAAGATTTAATACTTAATATAAACTGAACACTGGTTATATATGTGTGTGAGAGATGATAACCTGGACCAAGTGATGAGTGCTGGTTCAACACGAAATACATATATTGGTGATTACTGATCTTTTCTACATGTGTCTGATCATGTGTATCAGTAATATAAAATAGTGTGGATAGTTGAAAGGTGCTTGAAAGTCTGAGTTCAAATCCCCTATATTTACAATTAAACTCCAGGTATATGAAGAGTGCCTGTATTTCAAATATTACACATTAAACCTGCATCCTGCCCATCCCTCTTCTAAGTCTTTAAATGGATACAGTCCTGTACATGAGGGATCAGAGTGACTTGAGGTCAACATGGGCATATATCAGCATGGGATTTGGTCTTTCCATCATCAGATTTTCATGATATGGATGGCTGAAGAGTTGGAGGTTGAAGTAGAGTGAAGCCTATCCATTAAAGTATGAAGATTTCCTATCTTAATATAAACTGAGCACTGGTTATATATATGTGTGAGAGTTGATAACGTGGACCAACTGATGAGTGCTGGTTCAGCACGAAATATGTATATTAGTGATTATTGATCTTTTCTACATGTGTGTGATAATGTGTATCAGTGATGTGAGATATTGTGGATAGTTGAAAGGTGCTTGAAAGTCTGAATTCCCTATATTTATAAAAATGATATGTGTTTTATTTGTACTTTTTAATTATCTTTAACAAATATGTTATTTTTTATTTTTACGAAGCACACACAAATAATGTTTCAATTCAAATTATGATTACGATTATAGTTCATTAGCTTTTCAACACCTTTATTTTATATAATTTGAAAATAATAAGTTATTAATATAAATAATGTAAACACTTTTTTAGGACCAAAGGTGATTTTAATTTCAATTAGTCATGCATTTTTAATCCCATATTATATTCCAAAAAGTAATCCTGAAGTAAAATATGGTTACACGTTAAGTGCAATATATATTAAAAAAATATTTTGCTCCTAATTTTTTTTAATATTACTACCTTAGTAATTTATTCTTCATGATATATATATATTCAATTTTTCAGATTAGTTGCCGAATACTGCAAGAATTTAAAATGCTTAGAAGTAAGAGAATGTAGAGATATAACAGAATCAAGTCTTCAGCGGATGCGGCTTCGGGGTGTTAAAATCGATGTTTTTCCATTTCCATTATCTTGGTTTCCTAGAATTAATGTTCAGATTTAGAAATTAGATTTATCGTTTTTATTTGTGATTTTTAATCTGTGATAACTAAAAAAGTCTATGAAGAAATTATCGTGATATTTTATTTGTTACTTTTCTCGCAAAAGAATGTTATGGACTAATATTTTTTATTCTTTTACTTCTGGATGCCATATAATACTAAATTGTCCAAGCATTACCGCCCTTTCTTACAGCTTACAGTTTCGATTGCCCCAGCAATCTCCTTCAGAACTTTTTATCTCCTAACCTCAACTGTTACAATCAAATTTTTTAATTTGATCAGTTGAGGTTAGGAGATATAATGTTCTGAAGAAGATTGCTGGGGCAATCGAAACTGTAAACTGTAAGAAAGGGTGGTAAATAAAGCATTGTGTAACACTGGTAAAGTGTTTGGACAATTTAGTATTATATGGTATACACTTGACAATGCAATAAGAAAGAGTAGTTATTTTATTTCTGAATGATTTATGTTAGTGTATACAATATTGTATATGTATTTTGCTGAAGAGAAAACACATTTTAGCGAACTAAAAATTTACATAAAAAACAATGGTTTTATGTAATAATTAAAAATTAAATCAAAAATATGTGCTATTTAAGTTAAACAACTGGAACAATATATATATAAATATTAACTGTTAAATTAATAAAAAATAAATAATGTTTTGGATCTGTTGAAAATATGAAGAAATATGTATTCAAAATATCATTTTCATCTTGTAGAATACTTTAAAAAAAATTTTTTTACATTAGAAACTGAAAAGAAAATATTTTTAAAACCGTTACTGGAATTCATTTTTAGTTGTGTGCTTTTAGGTTTAAATATTAGGGTTTATAAGATACTATTATTAAAATTTATTTGTGATATTAAAAAGGGTTATTTTCTTTTAAAATGGCTTAAGTTTATATATTAAAAGATACAATGATTCTTTAAATGTAAGAAGTTGTGCGGTACTAGCTTAAACTATTATAAATAGAATTTGTATATATATATATTTTAAACACTACTTATATTTATTTCAAGAAATTTATATATATGAAGAGCAGGGTACTGTAAAAAAAAAAAGTGAAATGTTAAAGAAATTGAATTCATCAATTTTTGCAAAAATATTATTATATGCTTCATTAAATTTAAAGTCTATATTAAGAGCTTTATAGAATATAAGAATTTCTAATATAACAAAAATAACTGTTTAGGTATTTTTTGGTTATGAGTAGTTTAATGCAATATAAAGTAGAATTTTCTTTGTTTTCTATTTAGAATTGTTTCTCTTAAAAATTATGCTAAATTCTCTGATTTTGATGTAATATGGTGGTAAAGTATTATAACATTGGATTATCAATGGGCCATTTCCCTAACATTATCTACAGACGTGCATATTACTATTAATATATATTTTTAAAAAATTGTTATAGATGTGTTGAAATTTTAAAACTACTAATATATAATTATGACTAATTAAAAAAACTTTAAAAGCACACTTTATATATGCAAGCATACATATTGGAAATATTTTCAATTACAGATTTGTTTCATCAATGCTATATAAAATACAGTACTATCCTACTTCTTTCTTTAAAAAAAAAAAGGTACAGAGAAAATCCCAAATAATCTAGTGTTTATTCAAACTTAATGAAAATTAATTATAATTTATTATAACTGAAATACATGCTTATTATATACCTGCATCAATATACACTTGAACACATATATGTCGAAAAGATAAATAATCACCAATATACATATTTCATGCTAAACCAACAATCATCAGTTGGTCCAGATTATCAGCTCTACACATATATGCAATAAGTACTCAGATATATATTAAGATAGCCAATCTTTATACTTTAATGGACAGGCTTCAATCCACTCCACATTCCAACTCTTCAACTGTCCATCCAATTGAAAATCTGATGATGAAACGCTCAAAGGTGACCCTGAGGCCGAGATTCTCATCTCACCCATGTTGAGTTGGAGTGTGGAGTGGATTGAAAGCTATCCATTAAAGTATGAAGATTGGCTATCTTAATATATATTTGAGCACTTATAGCATATATGTGTAGAGATGATAAACTGGACCAACTAATGATTGCTGGTTTAGCATGAAATACAGATATTGGTGATTATTTATCTTTTCGACATATACGGGTTCACGTGTATCAGTTTTATGAGATAGAGTGGTGGGTCATGTGAAAGTCTGTGCTCACATACCCTATATATTATATAATTTATTATATAAATAATTTTATTCATTCTTTACGAGAGCATTAATGGCTGGCTATTCACGTTAGGTTATAAGTATTGATTATTTAAAGACTGCTTTTACGATTAAGAAGCCCTTTTCTACTATAATATTATGAATATTTCTGTTTCAGATTATTAAATGGGGTGGGGGGTGAGTGTTCATTAATTTTAGATAGTTTCATACTTATATGCACTATTGATACTGTCATATATAGCTTAACTAATACAACATATATCAGCTGAATATTACTATAGAAATTCAATACTGTTTTTTTTAATTATCATGTTTTAATATATCTAGTTTTCAGCTGCTTCCTATTGTAAAATTTAAATCATCAGTATTTCAATATTTAAAATATGCGAGCTCACAAAAATTTACATTATTGTGATGTTTTCTAATTGTAGGATGCAATATGCCAAAATTGATTGGTAGTTAATGTTAATATGTAGTGCCTAATCTAATTCTTTTTTTTTTTAATTTACTTTTTACTATGCAGTATGCTAATTTTCTCAGAAATGAAATCTTTGTTATAAGATCTTGTGTAATTCATAAAAGCCAAGCAGATTGTTTTTTATGACCTTTAGTCACTGCTATTTAATATTTTCTCACCCTATTGACAAAATTACTCAATAATTTACTGATAAAAACTACACCTCTTTATAAAATCAATTTATATATATTTTTACCTACATCATTTTTTCCATTATTTGAAAATCTATTATGAAATATAAGACCAAATATATGTTAGAAGATATCTTTTATTCTTTTTTTTTCTTCCTGTGTCATCGGCCGGGAAGCGGGGGCAACTGCTTGTAAGGCAGCTGTGCTGACCATTCGGCCACCAACGCTTGACTTATGTTCAATTCTTTTACATTTATTATGATATTTAAGTATAGTTTTTATGTTCTCATGTTTGATTGCACAAAAGCTATCTGTGAATCATTATGGACGCCGTGATTCCTAATGCAAATGATGTATGATTGATTGTGGTTTGTAAAATATCTTCTAATAATAATAATTTAATTTTTCAGATTAAAAAAAGGTGATATCTATTAACATATATATATAAATGATTAACTGCCAATTGGTGATTCATCAATTAGTTTAATTTAGATAATATCTTAATAATTTGAAAAATAACTATATGCAAAAGTGTATACGAGATATGCTTAAAGTCCGAATAAATTTTGCAATTTTTTCCTAGTACACTTTCGACTAAGTTATATTAGTCATAGTCATGATATCTGACAGAGGGAAGAAGATTGCCTACTTTAAGCGTATCCTATATACGTTTTTGCGTATAGTTATTTTCCATATTACATTTCCTTGAGATATTACTTAGCAAAATTTTCAACGTTATCATAATAATTTATATATTTTTGTGACGTCACCCATTTTAAATATTAAGCTATTGGTGATGAATGAATATATAAGACAATCTCTATATTTATGTTGTATTATATGCATATGCTAAAACAAAGATTTTTATTAAAAGATATATTATCCTAATTACATTATATACAAGGCAAAATTCTCCAAACAGTAGTGCCACCCTGTGCCAACCAGAGTAATCATTGGATGCCAGAAGGCTTGTGCATTGATTACTCTGGTTGGCACAGGGTGGCACTACTGTATGGAGAATTTTGCCTTGTTTATAAACAATTATGTGCTAGTATAAGAGATGGTGATCATGTGATGCTTAATGGTTTAATTACATTATAATTAACAGTACTATTGTGCCAGTGTTTTGGCTGGATCATACTTAGCGTTAAGTGGATGATGAATGTTATTTTTAACAAAGCATTGTAAATATTCAGCCAATAAAAACAAAAATAAAAATAATTTAAGATGGAGGGAGAT
This sequence comes from Epiperipatus broadwayi, assembly GCA_028023455.1. Classification (NCBI taxonomy): domain Eukaryota; kingdom Metazoa; phylum Onychophora; class Udeonychophora; order Euonychophora; family Peripatidae; genus Epiperipatus; species Epiperipatus broadwayi. The sequence goes on from JAQFVV010006228.1 coordinate 4,694,362, forward strand.
AACAATAGATAAAATAATTTCCAAAGAGAAGATAATTTATAATTATTATAATGTTTGTTGATAGTCGAATTATTTAAGAATCTCAGTGGCTTCTCTGATTTGTTTCTTTGGTGAAGAATATCATATTTAGGATATTGGTATTTAAAAACACTACTTTATTACCAGTATTCATAATATAGAGTGAGAGTGTCCATGATGAGTACTGAATAACTGAATTAGTATTTTTACCTCTCCTAGCACTGTTTTAATGATTTCTCATACCCTCTTAAGAGATTTTACAAATTCCATACGAGTTTTAATAAATTCTCTGGATCTCAAGAGGGATTAAGTTCTTAAGCCTGGGATGGAATATTGTTAATGTTTTGTTAGAATTATATGCTATTCTTATCTTATACAGTTTCAGAACACATCCAATGGTATCTACAGTCCTCTTTATATAAAGAATACAAATTCTAATAACTTGTTTTGGAAATGAATTAAGGCTTTATTTATGATTCCATAATTAATTAGCTAAGATATTGTTTATATAATTAATTTCTTCTTCTAAGTAGGATTTTTCTGAAAAATGAATTGCTCTAGTAAGTTTTTGCTACAGAAAAAAACCTGATCTGGATGATGGAATTAAAAATTAATTCCCAGCCCAAAATAGTCATAATTAAAAAAATAAGATGAAAAAAAACTTGTATTCCTTATATAAAAAGAACTATAGACAATATCGGTTACATTTTGAAATGTTATAAGAAAATACTACTAATCAAAAATTTAGTAACACTCTCTACAGACTTAAGGATTCTATTCTTTTTGAGACCAAGTGAATTTATGAAATCCCACCTGAATCTTGTATGTGGATCTAACTAATCAACACATAAACATCCTCATGCAATCAAGCATTCCTGGCTAGTATTAGAGAAGCCATTGAGATCTTTAAAAACCAGACTGTATCAACAAGTGTAATAATATATGTAAGTTCCATTTGAAAAAAATATTTAAAGCCTATTAATAAGTTAATATTTTCATCTACTATTATCTCTAACTTCATATTTTAAGAATTTGTATTTTTGTTTTTATTGAATTAAACTATTAATCTTGTTATATGTGCTGTTGTTTGCAATGCTTCTATATATTTTTTGAATGACATCCATTATCCAAATAATGGCAAATGCAATCCAGCTGAAATGTTGGTACAATAATACTGCTAATTATATACAGATGAATGTGGACAATGTCATATATACATGTGTGTGTACATTTACTTTTGCTAATGTATGATAATAATATAAAGAACAAGTAACAAAAAAAGAAATTCCTGAGTTTTGTATATAAATCAGAAAATAATTTTATACTAGAAAACAAAGACAAATGTGGAATGTTGAAACATTTACACCCAATATTAAAATTGAAGAATTCCATAACCGCAGTAGAAAAACTAGATACTTTGATATATATGAAATTAATAAGTAGTCATTTGTTGGATTATAGTGCAAGAGATCAGAGTATTTTGGTAATAGAATTTGATGTAAAAAGATGATGTAACATCATAGAAAAGTGATAGATTAGTGATTTTAATGCAAGCAGTATATATGATAATTACTTAAAATATATATGCCAATCAGACAATAAATGATATAAAATTAAGTAATATAGTAAATTTTTTTCATGAAAGTCTGTATTAAAATTTTATGAATTGAATACAGTAGAATAAAGAAAATATACCATTGATGAGTAAGATATGAAAGATACATATACACGTAATAATTATAACTGATGGATAGAATATCAAATGTATAATTTTTAATTTAAAAAGAACAAATTGAATTTAATATTTAGATCAGACTATATTTTTGGAAGATATAAGTTGTAATAAAAATATTGGATTTTATTAGTTTTCGTCCATAAGATTTTACTTGTCCCGAAGAAAGATTTTTTTTTAAATATGGTATATATATTAGCTAAGATTCTTTCTAACGAGGGTTAGAATCTCAGTGATGTTTCCTCAAATTATCTAAACTTGTCATTTTAGTTTGAATATATTTATTTGATTATGTATAAATATTATTCTTTAAGTATCATAAATTCATCATCATCAACCATTATCAATCCACTGCAGGATGAAGGTCTCTCCAAGTTTAATCCATCTCCGATCTTTAGCTTCTCTCTCCACATCACCCCTGCACACCTTCTTATTTCATCCATCCATCTCACACATGGTCTCTTTCTGGGTCTTTTACAATCTTTTGGAATCCGGTTTAAAATTTCAATTGTCCATCTATTATCATCTCTTCTAGCAATATGTCCAGCCCAACTCCACTTCAATCTTTTAATTTTTTCAATGAGGTCAGTAACACCTATTTGTTCTCTTACCCATCCATTGCGTTTTCGATCTCTTCTTGTTACTCCCAACATACATTTCTCCATACTTCTTTGAGTCTTAAATCAGCATCAGCTAATGAATTTTTTTACAAATAATTAATTATAAATATTTTTAATTTGTATGAAATATATAAGACATTATATGACCAACCAGTCATTACCGTACTTTTGTTTATATCTTGCTATTCATTAGTATTATCTTCTATTTTCATCATTTTTATGCCATCTAGTCTAAGCTTTAGTAATCAAGAGATGCCAGATGGTAATGTTTAATAAATCTCTATCCATTGTTCTCTTATCCAAATATATCTAGATTAGTTTCTAGCTTATAGCATTCATCAGTGATTTTTTTTAAACACCTGCGTTTGGACTTTTGAATTTAATGCACCTTTTGTTTTTTTACTTTTTTGTCATTCTGTCAAGCTATTACTTCCGAACTGAAAACATTAATTTTTTTAATCCAAACCTATTTGCTTGCATAGGCCAAAGAATAAAAGTGCCTAAGGTTATAAAAAAGAAACAAAAAACTTCTCACTGATGAAAGCTATACTGAGAACCCAATCACTTTTATAAATTTCTACAAAATTTTTTGCTTAGCATATCAAAACCACCATGAATGTCATTAGAAAGTATAGCTTCATGCTCAGTTTTACATCTATATGAGCACAAATTAATAGCTGGATGGAAAAGGAATATATATTTATAATATATTGAATTTTCTATCAAGATATTAGAAACGTATCCATAGGACAATAAGAATCAATATGATTTAATTTTGGGTATGATTCAGATATTTCCATCAAATTAATGAAAAAATTTGCTTCTCACAATGTTTACGCCAGTATATTATAATAAACATTATATGAAATTAAATAGAAAGTATTGACTGAAAATCATATAAATTACATTGTAAAAATAATGTTCCACACATATGTATATTGTGATAAACATTGCTATAATTTATCAGTAGGTCATTTCAAAATGATTTTTCAATAAGAAAATGGGATGCATTATTTGATAGAGATTTTTGTAATCCTAAAATCAAATGATCTGTCAATATTATCATCCTTTATTATCATATTAAAGAATGACCAAATACATTCCTTAACTAAAACAAGTGATCAGAAGTATCCAAACTCTCCGTATAAATGAATTTCAATACTATTCACGCAAAACGTTTTAATTTGATATAATATAGTGACAAACTATTTCAGCAATAGGCTGGTGATCGATATGTACAATAACTTAAATTTTATTTGAAATCATTTATGTTGCAAATGTTGAGCAATGAGACAAAACATATTTTGAGGATTTATCACTTTATCATCGGGTATTTGAAGTTCATCATATTGTGTGAATAGTGTACGATTTACTGTGATAGAGAAAGTTCAGGAACACTATGCATGGAAAATAATAAACGCTTAAATAAGTTTATTAAGAAGATCCAACAGATTATCAATCTACAAGTAAATAGATCTTGCAGTTTATATATCAAATGAGTAATTGTACTTTTAAGAGGGAAAGGATAACCCACCATATTTAAAAATTGCCTAGCTCATGTAGGAAATAGATTCATTGTACCACAATATAAATCTGGGTGTACATTGTTATCTCTAAACAGATTTACTTTTTGATCAATATATAATTGAGAAATGGCAGAGCAGATCCAAGAATAAATTTGGTACATCTAACAAACGAAGAACAATTCTCCCTGTATTTGCATTTTCACTCATTTCTGAAGCACAATGTATTGATTATTTGAAGAGAATCGGTGGAATATTTAAAAAATCTTAGCGTGAAAGTAGTCTATTGAAATTAGTAATATGCTTAGGGGTTTCTAATTTAAACATACCACTTCATCTGTATTGAGTATTCTTTCAACAGTATCGGTTGAACTTTAAATGATCAAATTTCAATGTTAAAATTTGTCCATAATGTTGTGCCTTTTATGGATAAAATTTAGAGTAATCAATTTAAAACAAAATTGAAAGAGACAACTTACTATAAGAAATTTATTTAAGACATCAATCTAGCTTTTATGACTTATTGGAACCTATCAATTGAATTTTGAATCAAGATATTTGAATCTTTCCAAAACATTCAAAAAACTTCTACTGATGGATAGGTTTACTAAAAAAAAATATCTGGAAATCATTGCATATACAATTTGAATGCATGCAAAAAATTATCAATATGGTCAAGATTCTATTGTGATTGGATTTGCATTCAATTCACAGAATGAAATCATCATAACTGAAAATTTGATTGAAATAATCTGTAATATGATTTATTTAATTAAATCTCACCTTTTACCAATATTTATGTAAAAAGACCTCTTAAATTTGGCTCAGAAGAAAAGCTTTCTCTACAACATTGTGGCATATAATGTTCTCAGACAAAAATGAAGTTACTTCTTTTTGCATTTGAATTACAGTTGATTTATAAAAGATGAATTTACCTTTAGTACTTTAATTTTTTGTTATTCCCATGCCTTAGACGTCAGAATAAAATCAGCACACTCCATCTCATGAACTAAGAGAAAAATATTTCTTCGTTGACAAAGTATTAATGGTAAAAACCCAGTCTATATAATATTAATTAATGTGTGAATGAATCTGTGAAAACACCATTTTCTGGATAGTTTTTATTTTTGGCAATAATTTTTTTGCTTATAACTTAAACATAACATTTTTGATTTGTAAAAGTTTTTCATGGCATTACATTAATTGACGCTGTTTTAATATTAATTGATGGTCTGCTGGTTAAAAGTAGTTTAATGACTGAATACTAAAAATCATTATCCATATTGGAATTAATTCCATAAATTAAATAAATGCTGTTATATTTTGTTAAAACTGTTGAAATTTCAAAAATGTGGATTCAATCGATTAATTTCATAAATCAATTATTATTTCTGAAGTTATGGAAATGTTTCTGATAATTTTGAATCAATTAATGAAAATCAACAAAAATATAATATAGATCAAAATGATTTTTGTAATTTTGTTTATCATATATGTTCCATGTTAACTAAAGATAAAAATATATACATATTTATTTTGCTATTCCTCAACTTAGAAATAAAAATCATATCCAATAATCTTACAGATACTGAAATCATTGGAATTCACATAAAAAAGAGGAAGACCTTATCTTCGTTTATCTTACTTTACTGCCAATATCTAGCGACTTCAGCATTGATTATCACAATTAACAAATTATAAAGACAATCATTTGATTATGGAGTATGTTACTTTTTTATTGGTTTAAATGTATATTTTAATGTTTTGTGTCTGTTTAAATCTTACACATACATATAGTCATTATGATTTGCTCAGTGCAAAAAATTTCTTTTTTCAGGCTTTATTTTTAGATATTTTGAACTTTAGTTTGTAAAAGCATTGGGATAATTTCTGCCATTATAAACCTAGACAAACTCAGATTAACAAAATTAAATCTGACCAAATAATTACATGTCAGTATTTTCCATAGAATATCCTATCTTACTTACGTTATTTAAGACTATAACCTTAAGACTATGCACCTAGATGCGACGGTAGGGACCTTTAACGCAAGATTAAACTTACGATTTGTAGAGGTCCCTACCGTCACATCTAGGTGCATAGTCTTAAACTTATAGCCTTAATATATATTACATATGTAATGAGTATGCGCTTAACAAATTATTAATTACAACTTTACATTATTTCGTTATATTTTCAAAGGAGTGCATGCTTAGTATAACTAATAAGACAATAATAGTATGTAAAAAAATTATATTTTTTGTTTTACATGTTTTATATATATATCTATTATATACACTTGAAAATAGTTTTATTACCAAACAATTATATATTACGAATATTTGTAACAATTCATAATTATAAGGTTTGCTTTCCTAAAATCTTTCTAGAACCATTGGTTTAATGCTTTCATAATTTCATTGACTCTTTTATTCCAGCAATAAAACTATTTTAAAGTTTATATGAAAAAGATCTGTTAAAATATCATGCTAAATCACATTGAATAAACATCAATTTCTTCAGAAATTAATTTACAGATATTATTGTCTATATATATTTTTTATTAATCAAATTATTTTAAAAAAAAAATATCAAAAAATATTTAAATCATTACTAGTTATAGACTAAATAGCATAATTTCATGAGTCACATAGACTTTTAAAAGACTTAGAAAAAGCAACCCTTGTGGTTGTTATTGTAATTATGTATATATTGAATTAAATGATAATGTTTATAGTAATGGTATAACAAGAAATGTATTCTTGAACTTGAATTTCAACAAACGATAAGAACAATAAATTACTATACTTGTTAAATGTTTACTATATTGTTTTTTTTATATAATAGATACAATAATACATTGTACAGGCTTAAACCTGTATTAATATATGTGTAATATATGCGGGATTCGAACCCAGACTTTCACACGACCCACTACTCTCATGTACATGAGGGATCAGAATGACTAATATGTCAACATGGGTAGGATGACAACCTTGGCACTAACAAGAGCTTTAAATGTTCCACCATCAGATTTTCAATGAAATGGAAGGCTGAAGAGTTGCGAGTTGGAATAGTTTGAAGCCTGTCCATTAAAGTATGAAGATTGGCTATCTTAATATAAAGCTGAGCACTGATTATATATATGTGTGAGGATAGTAATCTAGACCAACTGATTGCTGGTTTAGCATGAAAGACATATATTGGTGATTATTTATTTTTTCAACATGTGTGTGATCAGGTGGGTCAGCAATATGAGATGGCTCTGAGAGTAGTGGGTCGTGTGAAAGTCTGAGTTCGAATTCCGAATAGATACAATAATAAAATCAGTATTATCTAACATATAAGAATTATCAAAAAATTGAAATCATCCAGAATAAATAATAAAATAAAATAATATAATAATAAATTACAGTAATGCTATAACTAGCTTTGCTACTTAATATGATGGAAAAAACATAAATTGGCCAGTGTTACAACAATTTAATTTATTTTTATATTACTGACTGAATTTTTATTATTTATTCTTGATGGTTCCAATTTTTTGATTATTATATATATATAAACTATAGAAACATGAGTAAATCTCTGTAATTATTAAAGAAAATTATTCAGCAATAATATTATTAGGCAACCAACAATTAACATGCTTTTTTTTTCATATATCAAATGCGTTGACCGGGAAGCGAACCCAGCCAGCTGCATGGAAGGCAGCTATGCTAACCACTAGGCCACCAACTCCTGACTAACATGCTTTTTGTCTGAATTTACTTTGTGTTTGTAAATTTAGACAAAAGATTTATTAGCATGTTGTTCAGTTTGGGACTAACAATATGAATTGCTTATTAAAATGATTGCTGCCAGTTTTGTTTATAATTATTAGATTTATCCATTTATTTATATCCTAATCATACAGGAAAAAACCATCTTTAATAGTTATTTCAGGACAAAGCTAGAGGAACAATAAAGGAGACATTAATCAAGTTGAGGATTTGAATATTTTTTCATTTATTTTATTATTTAGCTAAGAATAGCTAATTACCCATTTATTGATCAAAATTGGATGGTGTCTATGGACTAGATTTCAAAAGAAAAAACAATTCCAAGACTGATTGGAACCTGAAAAAATGTTCAAGTTCATCTGATCAGTATATAAATCCTAGACATGAGAGTCTTATATGTACATCAAAAGGAATTAAACATAAATGTTATTCCAGTGTAGATTATGTATCAATTATTTAAAATTTGTCATTAATGTATTTCAATAAACTTCTTTATGTATGTTACCACATCTGGATTCATATCAGTAGAGATCAGTTTTCTTAAAGTAAACTTCTTCAAATATATTACCTATTAACAAAAATAATTTTGATGTCCATTTTAAAATTCATGTCATGAAATGGTGATATCTTATTCAATTCCCATAGCCCTTATTAAACTAATTTTTGAAGTAATTGTAAAGAAAATTTTTTGTTAACATAATGTTAAATATTTAGTGATTTAATACATTGGGCTATAACATGAAATGCATTGAAATTTATCTAGATTCTTGTTCGAGAACTATTAACTATTAAAGACTCCAAAAATACAAACTCAATAAGCTTTTAATACAAATTTCCAAATTGTTTGAAGTGTCCATAGTATTTGAATTATAAAATCTAATTCTCTATGAAATCAGTTTAGTGCAGTAGTAATATAGCTGGGCTTTAAATTCAAGGTCAATGGATTATAGCTCAAATCTTTCAATCACTTTCACACCTAAACTTATTTTAGCAATTGTTTTTTCAATAAATAGCTTTAAATGTCTTATGGAATAATTTAATACAAATATTTTATCTTCTATTTGGCAAAACTCTCCATACAGCAATGCCACCCTGTACCATCTAGAGTTATCAATGGATGCCAGAAGGCTTTTGTGCATAAAATCCCCATCTAGTGCCTTCTAGCATCCATTGATTACTCTGGTTGGCACTGCTGTATGGAGAGTTTTTCCTGTTTAATAATAGTTATGTGCTAGCATAAGAGATTGTGATCATGTGATGTTCTATTAAATTACTGTGAGGATTTATTTTTCTAAACTATTTTTGAGTAAATAAAATAATTTCAACATCATCTTGCTTGAGAATATTTCATCTATACATATTCAATCTTTAACATTGTCAAAACATGAGTCCAGTGTCTGTAAATGTATAACAATTTCTCGACTTTGTCCAATTTGATTTATTCTTGCAAAAACACAGACAAAATGTGAATTCATTCCACACCATTCACGTTATCAGTCACATTCTATATTTTTTTTGCATTTTCCTATTTACTCTTTCATACAATTCTGCATTTGAAAAACATCCAATTCACAGTAACTATCTATGGCAAGTTCATTCAAATGCTAAAATTCTTCTATCGCTACACGTTTCGCAACAATATAATGCACATATATAAAGTTACAACAGTTCTTAACAATAAAATTTACAACTGGTTATTAAGCTTGATATTTAATATTGTATTTTCTGGTATGAAGTCACATACAAAAAAGCTATCTATATAACTTGTTCTATTAACTATCCCAACAGATTTGTTTTTTGAAATATATCTGCAAAGATGGCCACCGAATGCTACGATAGCCACTAATCAGTCTTTAGTTTCAACCAGTTAAGATAGAGTATTTTGCACATGCAAAGAATAAGGTAAACTTGTTTGTATAGTGAGTGGCAAGTATACAAGATTACTAGATAAATGAAAGTTGGAATAATTTGGAGACAATCGGAAAATAAGTTAAACATTGGATAAGGTAAGGTATATAAAAGAAAAGACTACAATTTTTATATTTAAAAAAAAAATCTTAAAATATTTGGTTTTCTTCAAGTCAATAATTATGACATTAGTACTTTCTAGAACACTGGAAATATGCTTATAAATTGAATTAAATAATACAAAAACTCTGTCAGATAATGAAAATTATTATTCACTTATAAAGTGTGATAAACAGAGTAGCTAAAATTCAAAAAACTATTTGCCAAGTGCTTTCGGTACCATGTACCAAATCATGGTGACATGTTACCATGATTTGGTACACAGCATCGAAAGCACTTGGCAAATATTTTTTTGTGATTAATGTTTTTTGAATTTTAGCTACTTTTTTTATCACACTTTATACATGAATAATAATTCTTATTTAAGCTAAAGCTTTAGTACATGCGCCTTGAGTGCTTAATTTTAGCAAGAGACCTCTACAAATCATAACACGAGATTTGACTTTATAAAGATAAGAGGGACCCTCTTATCTCTAACCTATTTTTCTTAATTATATAGGCAAATCTAAAGCATTTTGATTTGGGAGCATGAAGCTAATTTCTATTAAACATTAACATTCGCGAAATCTTTCGATTTACGAGTCAATATTCAGATATTAAATTTAGAAATATTTTGAATCAATTTAAAATTATAAATATTAATTCTTATTAAGCGCAATGTCAGCACGTAATACTTATATAACTTTAAATTGATTCAAAATATTTCTAAATTTAATATCTGAATATTGACTCGTAAATCGAAAGATTTCACGAATGTTAATGTTTAATAGAAATAGTGGACTTAATCAGTGAAGAATTTATTAGCTTCATGCTCCCAAATCAAAATGCTTTAGATTTGCCTATATAATTAAGAAAAATAGGTTAGAGATAAGAGGGTCCCTCTTATCTTTATAAAGTCGAATCTCGTGTTATGATTTGTAGAGGTCTCTTGCTAAAATTAAGCACTCAAGGCGCATATACTAAAGCTTTAGCTTTATATAAGTATTACGTGCTGACATTGCGCTTAATAAGAATTAATATGAATAATAATTATAAATTGAATTGTAAATATAAACTTTTGTTGATCACGTATTAGTACCTAATAGATAAGTCTGGTGTAGCTTGCAGGAAGTTTGGGTAAATATTGCTGAAAGTTTAATATTCATTGAAGCAGATTTAAATGTTTTCTATTTAAGGTGGTATTTCTTAGGGTTTTAATAGCAGTGATGATAAATATACTGGAGATCTTTGTTTTGAGTCTGGCAAAACTACTTGATAGTAAGTTTCCTTATCTTATTGGTGAGTTGCATGAAGCTGATGAGCCATGATTATTACTATAATTATATTGGCTTTGTTACTTCAGCTTGAATGCTGCTATACCTTATAACATTCAAAAATTGATTTTAACTGTCTTTCACTCCATTCTGATATAGAAATGACATTATCTTTTGACTTTAAACTGACACATCCTCAGGCAGTTTGAAGTAATTCTGCTGTAGTTTAGTTTTGATCCACTTCATTTTTTTTTTCAATTTCAAAAAAATAATTATATCGTATGTGAATGAATTCCCAAACTTCATGGCAGCAATGGCTTGACCATTAAGTGATCATTATAGCTTATTACTATTTATTTTTTACTAGCCTGTGCTTTTTAGGAAAATAATTTATTTGCATTTTCAGCAGAAATTGAATATATTTGCTAGTTTTTGTGCAATCAATCATCTGACTTTTATTTTATCAATATTTTTAAGTTAATTATTTTATGTTTTAATAATTCTTAAATGGCTATATAGAGCATTCCATATCCACTCACCTTTACAGTTTTCTTGGTTAAGTAGAACCAAATCTGGATTTAAAACCACTAAACATCACATGATCACCATTAGATCCTAAGATCTAGGTTCAGTGCTCTCAGATCCAAGGCTCCTCACTGATGAAGGCCACAAACCAGAAACTAATCTGGGGATGTTGGATGAGTAGGCACTAGATAGGGATTTTTGCGCAAGCCTTCTGGAATCCATTGATTACTCTGGCTTGCACTGAGTGGCACTGCTGTATGGAGAGTTTTGCCTGTTTTTGTTTTCAAATCTGGATTTGTCAGTTTCTTACAAGAATTCATAAAATACTAGCAGAAAAGGAATCTTGAATTTCAAGACCATTACTAAAATATTGTTTATCATGTTTACATTGAACACCATAGTCTGTTTGGATAAGTTAAATTTATTCAATACTCTAGCAATCACTTGTTTGAACTTTAAAATTGATCATCATTTTCTACTGTTATTGATCCATACAGAGTGACAGTCTAAGTTTAACCAGTTTCTCTTATCTATACCCTCTTACATCACACCGACAAACTTTGTTTCATCCATCCATCTCATACTTGACTCTTTCTAGATCTTTTACAATCTCTTGAGATACAATTTAAGATTTTAACTATCTATAAGATATCTAGGCTAGTTGTATCTATTCTGTCAATTCTTTCAATAATGTCAAAGATATTTGTGTTTTCTGAGCCAAGAAATTTTTGCTTTCATTCCTTTTTTATTATTCCCAGCACATATCTTTCCATACGTCATTGGATGACCTCTATTGTTCTTTTAAGTTTTCAAGTCTCTGATTTAAAAATAAGAACTAGGAAAACAGTCATTAAAATTTTTTCTTTGAAACATATAGGCATATTTCTTATTAAGTCATTTATAAAGAACACTTCAAGTTTAATTCTGTGATGAATTTAAACCATTATATTTCAATTTGCATTAATAATTTATAGCTGTTTACAAAACAAAAGATATCCGGTCAGCAGATTTTAGCTTTGCTAAAGTGCTCAAATTGCCTCAAGTCCAGCAGTTAAGTGCTATACTACATCATCAAAAAAAAGAGTATAAATACTGCTGGATTTGAATCCAAAAAGGGATGAGACAACCATAAATTAATGATGGTCCACATAATCCATGCTAGTTTTAATCTTCATCCAATGTGCCATGAGTAGGGGAAACTTCACCTTCCCCTCTGTTCCAACATGCTCATTCCCGTAATAAAAACTCCGGATCCCATGCCTATGAACTTTCAAATGTCTATCAATTAAATAAGTAAAAATGCTACCTGTGATGCTTTATTCCAAACCTAGATCTAATGTATTACTGCCGATGAACATTCCAAACATCAAGAAACGCTACCATTTATGAAAGGTAAAAGAACTTTAGCCGCTCTAAGATTCTATTAAATTCAGCCTTCTATAACAACAATAATCCTAAAGCTCTACTCTAATATCTTATGTAAATGTTTATATCTTCTGTAATTTTACTTAGCTACAACTCTATATAACTTAACCTATTCTATCACAGCCTCTAGTCAATATGTTTTCCTTTTTATTATTTCCATGTGGCAATCATTTTTATTTCATTATATTATGTATTTTTTTTGCTTTAAAATGCCAGTAATATTTCAAACTCATTAGCATGTAATTCCTTTCTAGTTTCCCTACCCATCACTTAACGGGGTAATTAAGAACTTATTTTAATTAAAAACAAATCCTATTAGACTTATGCAGATGCTCTCGAGTTTGGAAAAATAAAGTCATTGTCTTATAAATTGTAGGAAAACAGATCAACATCTGTTTTTCTAAAAATGTTTTTTTTTTATCTTTTTAAAATACGCTAATCCCAACCGTAAATGTATTTCATATATGTAAAATCTAATTATTTCCACCACCCATTTGTTTCCATATAAACATATTTATTTCTAATAATAGCATTCTTTTAACCGAAATTTGTATTTATTAAAAGGTGTGGGAAGTTATAAATAATTTAAAGTAAAGGGAAGGGGGAATCTTTATGTCTTAAAATTTATATAATTTAATTCATCCATGCCTGTTTAGTGATTAGATCATACCATTACACAGGATATTCTATAATTTATGGGGATTAAATAATTAAAATAGTCTTTAAAGCTATATATTTCATTATCCCAAGCGTTGCATGCATATAGGCACATTCGTTCCTATATTATATATTTGTGCTTCTCTTTCCTATGGAGGTATCGCAAAGTCGAACCCCATCATCTTTCTCAAAGTCCAAGAACCAGGTTTTAACCCCCATGGGTACTTATTTGGTCGTATGTGTGTGCTTTATATAGGGATCGCTCTGGAAAAACCAGCCCAATAAATGCATAGCCAATTGCTCTTCGTTCCTGAACCGATTCTGCTAATGTCGCAGACTTATATCGGTCTATTTCTCAAAATGAATTCCATGAAGCACATGTTCGGATCCGTGCCTGGATCACATCAAATACGCCATCATGCACATACCGCTTTCTGTTATATTTCTAATAAACCCATGAACATCCATAAGCCGTAATGTTGTGATTTTTGCTAAACAGATATCTATGTCCACTATTTAAAATGCGCGTCATTACAACATTATTATTATTAATATATTCATTAGCTATCCCACACACGTTTGTCACCTTATAAACTGAATTAATAACTATATTTTTGTGCAAATGTGATACTTCGTTATCAAATTATAATTATCTTTCAAATCGGTTAAATGCTATTTTGTTCTTTCTGGGGGTGTAGTGGCACTTCAATATTATATTTCTTAATAGCGCTAGCATAGTCGCAACTATAAATAGTCATCTATTAAATTTGATTCTTAATTTATCAACCAAACATAATATTATTTCTCTATGATCTACTGTTATGTAATATTTATGAGGCCAATGATCAATCAATGATGACATGCGTTTACTTATGTTTTGTTAAAATAATAAACCTTAAATATATATATTATAACATTTCCGAATCATTGTGTTTTCTTTTATTTGAATTAATATTTTAGTTAATAAGTTATGCTCCTACTGACTAGATGATCTCTGCTAATGTATAGTTAATATGAAAGGTTACATTCGTTAATTGTTTCTAAATTATGTTTTATGCTAAATATCCCACCATTAAACTTAAATTAGAGTCTTTTTGTGTCTCTGATGTGCAATGCCGGCGGAGAGAGATGAAATTAGATCGATATCATTGGGATTGTTGCTCATAAGTTGGTAGATCTGGAAAATAAGCAAATAGGGTAGAATTCATGAGCGTTTCTGACTTATGTATCTTGCGCATGATTGGATTCGAGGTACTTTTGCATAGATGCTAGATCTTGTTATGTGAACATACAAAACCGACCGGTACAGTATCTTCCATTAAATTAAATAACTAATGTTGCTACTCTGTTACATATTCCATCAATGTCCTCAATTTTGTTCTTCATTTTTTTATCTATAATGAATTCCATCCTATTTGCGTTTGCAAAATTAGTGCCTTTAAAATAAAATACACATTCACTTTTCAAATCAATTGTCTCATCACCTTCTAACTTCATAAAATCCAATAACATCGCATTTTACATTAGACAATTCTTCCAATTCATATAATCTTTTTTCAGTTCAAACTGGGCTGCAGTTATGAGTAGCTAAAAAAAAGTCATCATCGAATAATAACCAGTCTGAAAACATGAGATTTTTAGTTTTTTTGACTTTGGCTGCCAACCAATATGTTGGTTGATGATTTTACAGCCTTCTAGAAATAAAGCTCATAATTTAGTTTTGTCTTTTGATTTTTTTTTTTAAAGCCATTTATACATGCATTCACTATGCTTTCAAGAAAATTCAATGTTTCAATTAAGAACTGACAGGCAACCAAGAAAAAAATCCAAGGTGTTTCTTGATCTTAAACTCAGAGGTAAGAATCAATAATCTCACTATGCTAGTTTGTGCATGTTCACACATATTTATTTACTATATCAATGATCACTTAGTAATAACTGTAATGAAAATAATAATATATGAAGTGGACATTAGGAATTTGTCATGCTTAGATCCTTTAAGGTTTCAAAGAGGAATCAAAAGTCTCAGTTAACAGTAAACTCCTTTCTGCAGCCATATTAATCAATAAAAAATATTATATAACTATACATTTCAACAACTTAAATATTCCTCCATATACATTGTCATAGAATAATTCTAATTTTATATAGTCCACTCCTATCCACATGCCATATTATCTTTATATTTATCATCTTCACAATTATCATTAGTATAACTTATGTACCATCATAATCAACATCCCAATATCTTGCATTTTCCCAGAATTCATTACATTTTCAAACTCTTTACTGTCTTAAATAACAATTTACATCTATACGGATCCATTTATAGTTCAAAATT
Organism: Epiperipatus broadwayi; assembly: GCA_028023455.1. Classification (NCBI taxonomy): domain Eukaryota; kingdom Metazoa; phylum Onychophora; class Udeonychophora; order Euonychophora; family Peripatidae; genus Epiperipatus; species Epiperipatus broadwayi. The sequence goes on from JAQFVV010006228.1 coordinate 4,710,266, forward strand.
TCTACATATTTGTCATTTCACTATCATATCAGAATAGTAACTAGCTTGTCTCCCTCATTATAACAATTTCATAAAACACTGTTATCTGAAATCAGGTACTAGTTCATCTTAAAATTTTTGCCTTTTTTTTTTTTAATTATAATTTTTTCCACTATTTATCAGTTTTGTTGTTGTTATTTGTTGAAGTTTTTAATTTATTAATCCTTGATAGGATTTTTTTTACAAATACTTTTCATTAATTCAAATAAATCAATAAAATATAAATTCAGATACTCTTTTTAATATTACAGAATCTAATTAAAAATAATGCATAATCAAAACTGACTTACTTTTATAAATTACTAAAGCTCTAAAACATGTCTTCAAAACAAAAAATGTTTGATTTCTCACTTGGTCATTTCTACTTTTGATATTTTTAAAATAAAAATACAAATTTATTATAATACTTGTAAGATTTTAATATGCTCTCTTACATGGATTAATATCAAATAATCAAGAATTTATTAAAGAATATAAATTTTAATTTGATTATATCCACTATATCCAAATATATCTAGCCATTCTTATTTCATACACAATTTTACACAATATTTTATCATATATCTTATATATGTGTGTGTGTATATAGAATAAGATATGCTACAACATTTGTTTTATATATTCATGTACTATTTTTACATTTACAGATATAGGTGACTATATATATACAATATGTAATGTGAACATATAATGATAGTTATTATTAGACATTTATGTGTACGGATGCATATTATTTTAATTTTTGATATGGTTGGATATGTATATGTTGGTTTGGAAACAATAATGTATATAATATATTGAATGTATATATACATACATTCTTACATTTATAATTTATTATAATAAAATAATTACACAACTTAAAAATATTTATTATATTATTTAATATATTCAGTTTATTAGTGCATATTTACAATTTTATATTTTTTTATTTCTTGGCACATTTTTTCTATTTTAAACAATTTTACATATATAAATAATATATAGAAAAAGACCAATCAACAACTCTCTGCATTGAGGGATAACTATAAAAATATAACAGAAAACAAATTCAATAAATTTCTAAATTTTTACAAACAATATTTAAAGAAATTTCTTTATTTACAGCATTTATTATATAAATATATTATAGCTAATGTAAATTTATATATATACGAATTGATGGGGGGAGGTGATTATTTCTTTAAATTTGTCTTAAAATATAATAAAGTTTATAGAAATAAATTTGATGTAAAGCTTCTTATTAAAGTTTTACATCCAGGCCTTGTCTATTTACATTCAAAAAATAAAATAGTGTACTTAAAGCAATATAATAAATGCAAAATTGTATACATTAGAATATAAATGATAAACCATAGATTTAATATTAATTATACATAAAAATCAGAGAGCAATTGATAAAACTTCAATATGTTTTATATGCTTTAAATAATTTCTAGGTAACAAAATTTTTCCAACAAACAGAAACTATGATTGTTTCCAAATTTAAAACAATACAAATACTTATCTTAATCTAAATCATTTTTTTAGTATTATAAATAAATAATACAGAAGTAAGTAATACTTATAAAGTTTAATTTACTAGTATGAATGCTATTATATAGTTTTCCAATTCAAAGATGGAAAAAAGCAATAATAAATTCAATTTTCTATATTTGCAATCAAATCATCACTAAGGATAATTGATAATGTAGAAATTTCAATTAAATATTTATTATATGCTCAAAACTCCAAATGATTACTGTAGACATAATTTATTTATAAACACCCATAGATTACTATATAATCAATTCTATTCTTAAAATTTTGATTATCTATTATTTTAACAGATGTGTGTATACATATATATTTATATTAGCTCTTTTTCTCTAAAATGTTGATTTCTGCAAGTATTTCATCTGCATTCTTCATTCCTGCAGGAAAATCTGAAACATATATAAAACTATAAAATGAAGCAATTCAAGGTTAAAAATGAAGTTGATAAAATATACCATTAACATTAGTATTGAACAAGGCAAAACTCTCCATACAGTAGTGCCACCCTGTGCCAACCAGAGTAATCAATGGATGCCAGAAGGCTTGTGCATAAAATCCCTATTTATGCACAAGCCTTCTGGCATCCATTGATTACTCTGGTTGGCACAGGGTGGCACTACTGTATGGAGAGTTTTGCCTTGTTTAATAACAATTATGTGCTAGTATGAGATAGAGATCATGTGATGTTTAGTGGTTTAACATTAGTATTGCTTATATAAACAAGCATTTATTATCTTGTGAATTCTTTTCAGATTTTTAAAAATAAATAATTAACTTTTTTTAAAATGAAATTATATATTATTACATCATGTCTATTAATCTTACAATAATTTGTAAATGTTAGATTTAACTTATGGAGGGTGCTGCAAAATATTTTTTTTGTATTAAATTAGCTTTAAATTTTAATCTACAACACTAGTTTGTAAGATGAAATATTATAGGCAAATCCTTGTTGACTTTTTGTTTTAACATGCTATTTATCCATGTTTTAGAAGATAGAATATAGCAATTAAACATCACTTGTTCTGTTTTATATTTCAGATATTTGAATTTTTAAGATAAAAAATTATACAACTTTTGGTTCATTAAACAAATCCATCTTCAAATCTTGCCAACTCTTAAAATTTTATGAATCTTTAAATTCCCAGAAAAAATAATTTTTAAATTATAAACAATATCATCATTAGTTCAAATGTTTAAAAAGATTAAAAACTTCACACAAAATAATACATTAATAGTTACAATCACACATATATACAAATTTTAACATTAAAAATGGCTCAAATTCAATTTCTATTTCTCGATTATTTGTTTTTTTTTATAATGTGCGATCAAACATCAATATGTTTTATATTTATTCACAATTTCAGTTGTGATTAATTATATTGCAATATTTTTTTCATTTTTACCTTCACAAGATCTCACATCAAGTATTTCTTAAACAGAACTTATTTATATTAGCAGCAGTTATATATTCAGCTTTTGTTGATGAGAATTACGATAAATTAACATCTTGAATATCATTGAATTGGTCCATTAAATGTTAAAATAAATTTTATTGTGCTTCTTATTTCTCTATTTCCTGCATAGTCAACAACAATTGCACAAAATTTTCTCAGACCATTTAAATACTTCCAGTATTATTTAGAAGTATATGAGCTATCTACTGTAAGCCAGAGAAAATATTATAATGCTATAATATTTTAGACTAAATTCTAGCTTTGCTTTCTTCAATTAGCTGGAACTAATGCATTTAGAAAGTCACCTTTTACTCCTTTACATGAAGGCAAAAGCTAAAAATCGATCTTGATAATGTGGATATTATACTGCTATATCATCTGGTATCCATTGATTACCCACTTATAAAGAAAATAGCTCTAAAGTGGTATGAAGAGACTTCCCTTGAAAATGTATCAAGTAAGTATTGTAATGATATTATTAATAGAAAGAATCCACAATTAGCATAAAACTAATATATTTAAAATATATAAAAACTGACACATTCACAATCTTAGGATATTTTGAATCCTAATTTAGAGTAGGAATAAAAGATGTCTTCTAAATGCATAAGCAAATTAGTTCCAATTTGAATCCTAAGTCTTCATTGACAAAAGCAAAAGCTCAAAAATGGTCTGGTGATGTGAATATGATGGCATTATCTCATATGGTGTCCATTGATTATCAGAATTATAGTAAATGGTAAGAGGAAAGTGAACTGACCTTGGAAGCAAGCAAAGGGTGAAAAGCCCTACATTTGGCATAAAATTGAAGTCTCTAACATATAGAAACTGACTTGATGTCAGATCTATATAATTATACAAAAGTTGACTAGGATTTAAAAACCTTAGATTTTTTTCTCTTGAATAGTGCAGTAGCATCCTTTTACTTTTGGGCACTATAAGTTCTCACTGCACTGATCACCAATGTTTACAGTAGATGGTTATAGATTAAAGTGATGAATTTAATTCTATTATGTTTTATCAAAAATATGTTGATCCATTAATCTTTTTAACTCTAATAGCACATTTGTTTACAGATTTTTCAATATGTATATTCTCTGGAATTCCATCATCATCATCATCAACCATTATCAGTCCACAGCAGGATGAAGGTCTCTCTAAGTTCAAACTATCTCTGATCTTTAGCTTCTCTTCTCCATATCACCTCTGCACACTTTATTTCATCCATCCATCTCACATGTGTTTTCTTTATGGGTTTTTTACAATCTCTTGGAATCCAGTTTAAGATTTCAATTGTCCATCTATTATCATCTCTTCTAGCAATATGTCCAGCCTAACTCCACTTCAGTCTTTTAATTTTTTCAATGAAGTCATTAACACCTGTTTGTTCTCTTACCCATATATTATGTTTTGATCTCTTTTTGTTATTCCTAACATACATCTCTTCATACTTCTGTGAATGGTCTGAAGTCTCTGTGTTGCTCTTCTATTAAGGGTCCAAATCTCAGATCCATAAGTAAGAACTGGTAAAACACATTTATTAAAAACCTTTCTTTTCAAACACATAGGCAAATTTCCTTTTAGTATCAAGTTATTTCTACCAAACACTCAAACCAAGTTTAATTCTATGATTAATTTTATTCATTATGTTTCCATCTGTATTAATAGTCTGACCAAGATATTTATAGCTGTTAACTTCTTCTAACTCATCATAATCAATCTTTATTTTCATATTTTGAAAAAAATCCATTGAACATTACTTTAGTCTTTTTAACATTTATCTTTAGTCCTATTTTCATCTGATAACTCCTACAACATTTCCTGCAGCTCTAAAGCATTACTCTGGAATTATCAAATGATATATTTGACAGAGTTCCTATAGAAAAATAAAATTAAACTGCATACTACTTGTTTATGATAAAACTTCATTCTAAATTTCTTTTATTTGAATTAATTATTGTATTTTCTGAGTTTATGATGAATTTTTCAAATAGTGATTCAGTCTATTGATTCTGAGTGAATCTTACTTTACTATGATTACAATCTCTCCATCCAATAAACAAAAGACTTCTTGTACTTTTCATGTCAATTACCTGTTCAAGACCTTACTAGATTTTCCAATTTAGCAATATTATTATTAATTGCTAATTCATCACCCATGTAAGCTACAACAATAATTAATCCCTTATTGTTTTCGAAAATACCCTTACCTGGCATGATTGCATTAAAGCATCCTATAAGGTTTAATGTAGTAATAGAATGTCAAACTCTGGAACCTAAGATCCTTCCTTGGATTGAATCCAATGCTGGCACTTCCAGCATTCATATCTCCTATAAATTCCTAAGCAACAAAGCCATTTGATTTTTTTTATTATTGGATTAAGATCTTTGTTTTTGCTGATCTTAATAAACTTCTTATTCTAGATAAAAAAAAAGTAAAATTGTTTTGAATCTCACAAGCTTAGTCTGTTTGCACATTTAACAAATTCAATGTTGAACGTTTCAAGAATATTCATATAAATATTTTTTATCTCACTATATAAGAATACGATACAATTCTATCATCAAATTTCACAGAAGGGAAATTCTGAAGTAAGTATCAGTTTAATTAACATAGTACTAACAATAAAACTAAATAACTCTGTAAAAAACAGGCAAAACACTATACGTATTGCCACCCACAGCAAGCTAGAGTAATCAATGGATGCCAGAAGGCTTGTGCATAAAATCCCCATCTAAGGCCTATTCATCCAATATCCCCAGTCTAGTTTCTGGCCTTCATCAGTGAGGAGCATTGAATCTGAGAGCCCTGCACCTAGATCTTAGGATCTAATGCAACCCTCCAGCAACCACTTTTATCTCCATTTAACTACAAAACTATGAGTCTTAAACTGAAAACATCTTAATGTTTTCAATCCAAACCCATCAGCTTATATAGTCATATGGGTCTGAACCCAGTTCAGATCCAAGGCTCCACACTGATGAAGGCCACAAGCCAGAAACTAGTCTGGGGATATTGGATGAGTAGGCATTAGATGGGGATTTTATGCACAGGCCTTCTGGCATCCATTGATTACTCTAGCTTGCTGTGTGTGGCAATACATATAGTGAGTTTTGCCTGTTTTAACAAGTTATACACAAGCATAAGAGGTGGTGGTCATGTGATGTTTATTGGCTTAACTCTGTAAAATTTGTCAATCAAATTTGCAATCTTGCTTTTAGTAGTTGTCTTTTTTTTTTTGTCTAAATATCTATTTATTTGACTACAGAAAAGAGTCTGCTAGTTAACTGAAAAAGAGACACTTTGAGACCTTAAAGGAATCAAGCAGGGTGAACTCCTAAAGTCCACTCCACACATTCTTATCTTGCAGCTGTTACTACTGTGTGATAATTCATATAGTAAATAAATATGGATGGATTGCTTACTAACATGCATCAGCCAGTATAATGAATTTTTTAATTTTTTTATTTTCAAGATCAAGAAATAGCATGGGTTTTCATTTCAATTGCCTGATAGTTCTTAACTGAAATATCAGTTGTTTCCTTAAAGGCAGAATAAATGTCTGTGAATGATTTTTTTTTCCTTGTAGATATTTACAATCATGAAAAACAGAACTAAATTATGATCTTACTCTCAGAAGGCTATAAAGTCACCAAATAACAGCAGTTGGCAACCAAAGGTAGAGGGAGCAGACTCGGGCTATCATTCAATGACAATCTTTTACTTAGATACTTACAACTGCAAGTGTTTTAAAGTGAAGGAAGAGTGCACAAATTGGAAGAAGTAATATCTAATATTAAGTAGTACATGTTAAACTTTGTGACATTAGAAGAAAATGTGAAGAGGCAATTGATTTACAAAGTTGTCATGTACTTTACTATAAAGAAACAAATATTGGACAAGTGTTGTGGGATTCATTGTAAATAAAAACTGAAAGACCAACATTGTAAAGATTGATGTATTAGACGAGTAGCAAGATTAATTATTCAAATTAATAAAAGACACCAATAATTCAGGTTTAAATTACAAGTTCTCATTATGATGAAAATATAGAGAATTTTTATATGGATATACAAAATATTTTTGATCAGATTAAACATTTTAAATCCTAGACTTCAATGCCAAAATTAATAAATGATCAAAAATTGAAAATGCTGTGGATTCAAATATTTTACAAGATCAACAATAAAACAAAATATTAATGTTACTCTACTTGACAGTTAAAAAATAATCTGGCTACTTTTACCTAACTTCAACTTTATATTATATCTGATTAATAGTTTGATATTGATTTTAAAAATGGACATGGTATGCAAATTCCTTTAAATGATTTTTTGGGAATTTGGCTTGGGAATTATATTAATAAAGTTTTCAGATTTGTTTATTCCATGAATAGGCTTAAGGCAAAATATGAATACTATTGTTTTATTAGGAACAAAAATAATGTGATATGTATGTTTGTTTACATATATATAAATATTCATATATTTATAAAAAATATTTACCTTGACAATATTTTATTACTTGACTCCATATTTTAGTCTTTAATAAAGTTTTCTTATGGCCAAGTATAAACAAATGAGTTTTGGCACGAGTTAAAGCCACATTCATCCTCCTAAAAAAAAAATATTAAAATTTCAATATACACACACATATATATATATATATATAAATGTACTTATAAGAAATTGTGATCATCAAAACTTAAATTAAGCTATTTCCAAAAACAGAATACAAGAAAGTATTAATTGAATCAACACAGACATGAAAAGTGGCTAAAATATTGCTAGAAATATGATGTTATAATATGTAGCTAATCTTTTACTAGTTTGGCATGCCACAAAATTTTTCCAGAACCTGGAAAATGATAGAGATTGAGGTCAAACTGCAATCTTTCCTAAAACATATTCTTTAGTTTTGGATTTAGGCAGTGTAATTTCCAAAATAATACAATATATTTAGCAAAACTATACATAAAAAAAATACTAAACTACTTGTCTATGCTTTTTCTCTTTTTCTGATTCTTTATCATACATATTTTTATATTTCATAACTACTACATCTTACCAGTTATTTCCGGCATAGGACAGGAAGCCATGAATCTTTCCAACTTACATATTGAATAAAACTTCTAGTTTAACAAAACATAACATATTTATTATATACAATTCTATCATTGGTTGATTACTTAATATATTGTGCCGGACAAAAGCTTTAGACTCGCATATAGAGAGTGAGTAAAGGAAAAGTAATACTCATTAGATTTGCTTTTTCATTCTTGTTTTACCCTCTAGTTAGGAATAACTAAATAATATATATTGGTTAGTTGGCTTGTTAGGCTAACTGGAAAAAAAAAAATCTAGAACCTGAAGAAAACAGTTTTACTTTATACTTAATATATGTATATATTAATAATTTTTATTAGTCATTCATTAGACTAGAGATTATCCAATAATGAATAATATTTCTACTATATAATTTTCGCTGTGCCACTTTCACGCAAGATAGGGACTTGTGTTAAACGTGGATAGAAACCATCCCATGTCTTGCGTGGGGGTGGTGTGGTGAAGATTATATTACTGAAATATTAAACATCAATATATTTATCATGTAAGTCGTTTCTTAAATTAGCAATCCAAATTTCTGTTTAATATATATCTGTATTTCAAATTGGTGTATTATATATATTTTTAATTGGTGTACTATAAGAGATACTTTTTTTTTTTAAAAAAAAAAAAAATGTTTGATTGTTTTCAAAATAGTTAATAATGGATTACTATGTCGACATCCTATTACAATTAAAGTATTTTAAATTTAAATCAAAGTTACACTTAAGTCTAATTTTTATTTATGCAGTATAGTAAGTAGTTCTACAACAAATGTTCTCATCGCAATTAAATAATGAATTTTTAACCATATATTCCAAATCTGTATGTATATGTACATACATACATAAATTAATTTTTTACATTTAATTGAATTTTAGCTTTCTTTTTGATGAAACTGAAAATTTTATTAAAAAAAAAAACATACATTTAACTATTTGTCATTATTTATATATATATATATGTGTGTATATATTAATTTTAAAAATGCTTTATTACATTCATTGATCATTTTTATAGATTGGGTATATTTACGGAAGAAAAAATAATTATTTGAGAGATTATGATTTGTTTAAAGTCTGTGCTTCAGTGGTGGCGAGCTTCAGAGTGGTACCAATTTGAAGTTGTACGCTAAGCGATCTTGGGTATTGGTGCAAACTGGCTCAAGCAGGGATCATAGAATTTTAATTAAGCGGTCTTAACTTTTTGCTAATAAATAAACTAACATGTCTACAACTTATTAAAGACAAACTAAACATTAGTATTTTAATCTTTAAATAACCCTCCTAAACTATAAATGAAAATAAAGTTACCGTTAACACTGAGATAATAATACAAAAATAAATAAATATCTAAACCATTACATAATGATGTGATGTGATATTCGTAATTGTATTACATAACATCACATTATAAAAACATATTAGTTTGTTAGCAAAAGGTTGGGATCGTTTGCTTATTTGAGGTTTCGTGCTCTTTGTTTGAGTTGGTTTGTATTTCAATGTTTAAGATCGTTTAGCGTACAAATTCAAATTGGAACATTCGCAATTATTAGACTGTCCATTTTCATCCTCTACGCAATTTGGGTAGCACGCTGCAAGTTGATAATGGAACTGCCCCGTCTAGACCCAGATCTGTTGTTCTGCAAAACAATAAAAAAGATTATGAAAAGAGATGAATGAGCTCATCTCTCCCAAAAAATCCTTTGAGGACACTTGGACCCAATTCACCTTTCCAGCTAATAACAGAACGACAAACATGCCGGCCTACTAAACCATTCAACAAGAACTCTCAGAACTTAGCATAACCTCATTTAACTATGTATATATCCTTCCAATTTGTACACATGGTAATTAATAATATATTTTTGAAACAACTTCAAATTGGTATCATTTTGGAGTTCGCTGTTGTTGAAATATAGACTTTAAACAGAGGGCATTACTGGATATTCGTAATAGGTGGGTAAAGAGATGGAGATTAAATTTAGTGAAGAAAAATCAAATATAATGATGGTTAATACTGGGGAAAGAGAAGATGTAGAATTTTTATTGGGGGATATAAAGTTAAGTGTGGTGGGTAGATATAGGAACTTGGAAATCATCTTATGTAATCAGGAAAATTGCTTGGATGAATGGGAGAAAAAATTGGTAAATGAAGCAAAGAAAAGAAAGGGTTTGGTAAAGAAACTAACACTATTTTCATATAATAAATATGATGTAGCTAGAATTGTATGGGAGTTGCAGTAGCAGGGTTAACATATGGTAATGATGCATTATGTGTTAGTAAAAGGATTTAGATTATTTAGAGAAAGTACAAAGGGAAGTAGGAAGACATGCATTAGATGCAGAGATGTGGACAGCAAAGGAGGCAATTCAAGGAGAAATGGGATGGTCAAGTTTTTATATGAGAGATGCAAAATGTAAAATGAAAAATGTTTGATAGTTTGCAGTTTATGGATAATAAAAGAATAGCCAAAATAGTGTTTAATTGGGTTATGAGTAAAGGGCAGGTAACAAGATGGGTGAGAAAGGTAATGCGGTATGCAAAAGATTTGGATAAAGAATTTATATCAGTATACTTGTATAAAAGGTGGGATGATTGTGTTAGGAGGATTGTTGAGTATTATAGTGGTAAGGAATGGGATAAAAGAATAGAAACATTAATAAAAAATAGGGAGTTGGAGAGATGGAGAACTAGTATGGAAGGTAAGAAGAGTTTAAATATATATAGAAGTAAACGGAATATTGGATGCGAGTTAATTTATGATAATAGTAAGGAAAGTAGTTTATTGGTTAAGGCTCGAACGGGATCTTTAGCAACAAGAGAATATACATGTAAATGGAAAACTATGGATGATTTAGTGTGCAAATTGTGTAAGGAAGGTATAGAAAATATTAGGCATCTGTTGATTGAATGTAAATGCTTGAAAGCAGAAAGGGTACAGATAATGAAGTTATGGGAGAATAGGTATGAACAAAGCGACTATACAGAAAGTGAGTTATTAGTTTTTATGCTGGGTTTGTGAAAAGATAAGGGGGATTTAGATATAAAAGCCATAGAATTGACAAAGATTATGTTGTGGAAATGGGGTGGGGCAGAATATGGGAAGACTTAGAGTGGGGAATGGAAAATTAAGTGGTTATTAGGTTTATCTGGGCATAATTGCTGAGATATTCTTGACTTCATTTAAGGAGAAGCCAAATACATCACATATAGAGTTGACAAAGATTATGTTGTGGAAAAGGGATGGAGCAGAATATGGGAAAACTTAGAGTGGGAAATGGAAAATAAAGTGACTAACAGGTTTCTCTGAGCATAATTGCTGAGAGATTCTTGACTTCGTTTAAGGAGAAGCCACAGTACATCACATCACATCACTAGACATTTATTTTTAAGGGGTTACAGGATATGTGAATCGAATGCGCCGGACTAGCTCAATCAAGCAAATGAGAACTTACGTTTTGTTCGGAAAATTGTAAAAGATAGCAACAGAAAACAAAATCAATTAAGTAAATAAATAAATAATTTTATTAGTAGCATGGTTAAATAAACATAAATCTAAATAATAATCTTTAAAGCACACCTAAAATATGTACTACACGTACATTCGTCAAAATTAAATTTAAATATTTATATGGCTTTGAGAGCAATTTTCTGTGCGTGAAAGAGTGCAAAATACTGACCGTAGCAGAAGTATTAGTAAGTATTCAGTGATCTCAGGTAAAAAAAGGGGGATTAGCTTCCTGCTTATAACCCATAGTTAGGAAAAGGCTGGATCTCCGTATTTGAGATTTATGCAAACTTATGTCGAAACAGAAGAAATGCGAAGATAGCTTCCAAAACATTAATAATAATAAAAAGAGTGTTGAAAGTTATTACTTTCAATCGATTGACCTCCCTCTGAGTGAGACAGGCTAGGAGCTCACGATCTACCTATTAAAACGATCATACGTGCCCCTAATAAATGAATTGGAAGCTTGAAGAAATAAAACTAAAGACTATTATATTTTGTAATCGTCTATTACTAATAATTAAGGTCGCGACATAAGTACGGCTAATAAAAAAATGGGTCACAAGCCAAAAGCCAATTAAATTAGTCTGTAATATCCAGACTGTGCTCTGTAACGACAAGGAATGTGAGATTAAAATAAGCTACTATCTTACTTACTAAGTCTTAAATAGGACGGACAGTAATAGGTTTGAAACTAGCACCCGTTAAAAGAAAAAAAAGAATTATCAAGCACACAGAAACCGAATTACATAATATACAACTTGAAAAACATTTATATTTAAAAAAAAGAAAACAAATCCAAGACAACAAAATTATTTAAACTGTGGAACATAAGGTACCTTAATAATTTAGTTAAACGTTAGTGCACTAGACTTCTTTAAGTATAGTCCGTTACTCTGGATTCACTGACGGTAGGCTTGGGCGAGTTGGTTAGTGGTTTCTTTGGAGCCGGTTCTTATTGCATTATAGGCAGTTAATGGAGACACAGGATGTCTGAACCTGTCCTGGCGAGAAGCTTAGCACATCATGGTAAAGAAAATATTCTTGCTGTAGGTTTAATGTTCATTCTAGGTAGAATAATTACCGGATCCGCTTTCAGAATATGCAGGAATCATTCTTTCCAAGTATTTTTGGCAGGAATAGTTTGTGCAAGTATCTCTCAGAGTTGGTGGAAGTATTCCTAGCTTGTGCAATTCTCTCTTTCACAGTTGGGGTCTGTCTCCTTGCGCTGGTGCAAGTATTCTAGCTGATGCAAGTATTGAAAGCTAGTCAAAGATAATCCAATGGCCTGATTCAGCCTGTTATATCTGAATCATATCTCTAAACTAATTACCAAACTTTTTCTTTTTAATTAAAATTTAAAAATTCTCTATCTAGATAACAATAGTTATCTAATTAACGAAATAAATTGCCCTTTACAGATCTAGGAATTAACTAATGAAAAATTCTTTTCTTTTTGTTTTCTTTCTTTTTAATTATTCTTATCAATATAAATCCCAAATCTGAAAAGCAATTTATTTGTACACTTTACTTTTACATAAATTTAACAAAAAAAGTAATCTTAGTTTTCTTTTTTTTTTTTCGAAATTAAAATTAAAAACCAAATACAACTGTGGTATTAAAATATAATTCCCATGCACATACATATATTTTTGTACAAGCATTAAAAAAAAAACTTTTAATCAAGTTTTACAAACGAAATCTTATATAAAAATTTATTTTATTTTCTTCACCCCTATAAAACTATAATTTTTGTAATGGTGTCTTAAACATCCATTACAATATTATACCTCAAATTCATATACAAAAATCTATTAACTTTATAAGACATTATTTTTATTCTTATATCAGTTTTTCACAAAAGTATTACATAATTATGACTCTTAGTTTTAAATGAGCTTGACTTCTCTGCCTATTCTGCTTATACCTTATTTCTTTCTCTGAATAATTCATTTTTCAAGTATAATTATTTGATCTTTAATGGTATCTAAATAAATAATCAAACCATTTATAATTTAATAAGTTCAATTACAATAATAATTATTTTCTTGATCCTGATGCAATCTTAATAATGTTATGAACATATCATGCATACTCTTTTAAACTCAAGATGTATACATTTAGTTTGGATTCAATGTTTTTCGGAAATAAATTTTCTTTCAAAATTTCACAAATTCACTGACAACTGAACAAATCTCATAATCATAAGTTTAATTAAGCACTTAAGATCATCATCTTGGCTATATATCCTACACTGTATGATCACATTTAAATATGACAAGAGCTAAATATGATACAAACAGAACCAATCAAGAAAATTGTGAAGAAATAAATACAATTATGTCATCAAACAAACCAAATACATAAGAATAATCTCAATAATCTTCATTGATATATAAGCTCAAAAGCATCTTCACAGGCACGTAAAACAGAGCTACGTTAAGTGCTTATGACAATATATTAATAAATCATTTTCTAAATATTATAATACTCATAAATTCATCTGAAATATTTCTCTATGGTTCATGATATGGGGATACATGAACTGTCCATGGCAAAAATATAAATAAATCCACAGTAAATTCTCTCAATTTGTATGAAAGAACATGACCTTGTAAATGTATTCAATAATATCAAATGATAAATAGCCACATTATAACTCATATTAATCTATAACAAACGTATACAATTCTGTATTTAACCTCTCATTTTGCAAGTGCTCAATTATGATTAATCTCAACTGAATACATTATTGACAATAAAGTATATATTATTTTATTTTCCAACATTTATTCCAAACATATTGTCACTACTCTGAATTTTCTTTTTCCTTAATTATATAACAAAACTATAATGTTTTATATTCAAATATCAGCCTTTCAAGCTAATTGTGCAAACGCTTTGCGAGTGTTAATAATAAATGAATACTTTCTCACCAATACAAGATATAGTATTTATGCAGGAATAAAAGGAATCCTCTTATTCCTACAACTCAAATGCTTATATATGAGCAAATCTGAAGTACTGGCAAGGAAAGTGTGAGGATGGAACAGTCACTTTAAATTATTATATACGATGTCTGAATGAATGTCGATGAAATTGTCTAGAATTTACTAAACGTCATTTCAACTGAAACTTAATCATATGTAAATAAGCATTTATTTTATATAGCGTCTGTATATAATTGTTTTACATTCAAATATCAGCCTTTCAAGCTAATTGTGCAAACGCTTTGCGAGTGTTAATAATAAATAATACTTTCTCACCAATTAGCTTGAAAGGCTGATATTTGAATATAAAACAATTATATACAGATGCTATATAAAACAAATGCTTATTTACATATGACTAAGTTTCAGTTGGAATGACGTTTAGTAAATTCTAGACAATTTCATTGACGTCATTCATTCAGACATCGAATATAGTAATTTAAAGTGACTGTTCCATCCTCACACTTTCCTTGCCAGTACTTCAGATTTGCTCATATATAAGCATTTGAGTTGTAGGAATAAGAGGATTCCTTTTTTTCCTGCATAAATACTATATCTTGTATTGGTGAGAAAGTATTCATTTATTATTAACACTCGCAAAGCGTTTGCACAATTAGCTTGAAAGGCTGATATTTGAATGTAAAACAATTATACACAGATGCTATATAAAATAAATGCTTATTTATAATGTTTTATATATTTCAAATATTCATTTCCAACGTTGTATACTGAATGAAATCCTTTATAAACATACATATTATACACATACATTATTCATATATTTAGGTTAAATAATTTTATTTTAATAGTCTATTTAATTTAACTGATTTTTAATATGGATATTTGTAATATGAATCTTTTATTTTATCAATTATCATATTATTTATTATCATTCAAACATTTTTTTAATATAGCAAGCTCTTTTATTATACATTTTCATTTCTTTAGAAATAATGAAAACTCTTCCCTATTAAAATAATACTGTAACATTTTCAATTTTTTTATTTTATTTATAAAAGCAAAAAAGAAATATTTAAACATAAGATTTGTAAAATTAATATATAAAATATCTGATTTCATCTTTGTAAAACATAGTGTTGAAACATAAATTTACATTAAAAAATCAATAACAAAAAAACAATCATTAACACAAGTCAATTTTTTTTAATGTGTGATTGTTTTTTTCTAAGTTAGTAATTCTCAGGCTCATTGATATGAAGGTACCCCTGGAATATTTAGAAACATTTGTGACCCCCAAAAGAAAAAATTCTTAATAGCAGCATATGTTTTATTATACAATTTTATATTTTCATTATATAAAATATTTAAAAGAATTACAAATATCATGAAATATCAAAAACAAGTCATTAATAATAATTAGAATTTAAGATGATAGATATTGCTACACAAAAATATGAGTATAGAATAAAATATTTGAAACAGCAATTCATAGATTTTTTTCCAATTTCCATTAATAACAACATCTATCTTTATTTTTAATTAGTAATATTTATGAAAATATAGTTTCATAAAGACATGTAGATGTAAACAGAACCTGAATATTTAAAGTTGTATTTACTAATGAAAAAATTATTTTTGTGGCTGGATTAAAAATTGTGACAAATTATTATTACAAAATTCCAAAACAAGGGTTGAATCTGCTCTCAAGTCAATTAGTTCTTCTTGAGATGATAATGGGAGATTGCTAAACTGTAGGGATAAAGAAAATGACATTCTTATCCATTCATAGTCTTTATTTTTATTTAAGTTAGCAAAATATTAAAAAAAAAATCTAATTTGTGATGTGATTAATTATTATTCTTTTACTTTCTGCTCATAATTACTTGTCAACAAAAAAATCTAGAAAATATTGTGCACATGTAAGTACACTATTGCGTGTAGGACAACCATTGACATACACATATTACATAGCTTTTAGTTAATTCATTTTATCATTTACTTTTTTTTTTTTGGTGTTTTAGTCAAAAGAAAAAAAAATTTAATTTTATAAAGTATTATTTATAATGAATTAACAATATATGAAATGGTAATCATGTGATGTTTTGATGGTATTATGAATTAAATAAATTTAAAAAGATAATTAAATTTTTAAAGTTATTTACAATTAAAAATTCTTACTTTTCATTGTCAATAAAATCTGCTTGCTGAGTTCTAACACATGAAAGAATAATTATTTCTTTCTCTCCTCCTTGAAAAGCATCAACAGTTGAAATTTGAATAGCTGTTTTTTTATTATACCCATCAAAGCTGATTTTTAAAAAAAGAATTTACAATAATATAAATATTTATGAATATACAAATATATTTGTCTTACTAATAATTTTAAAAGTACTGTCATTATATAATAATTTGCTAAACTTTAATTTAATTTATAACTACCAAAGTTATTCCATTAAGACCAGTTCAAAAAATATCATGACATTTTAAATTTCATTTTTCCATATCATCAGATTTTATGTAAATGTTTCAACTTCTTTACATTATAAACAATTTCAATTAAATTATATACATGATTAATGAATTCAATTATAGTTATATAAAAAATTGGATTTTTTTTTTAAAAAAAATTACATATGCACAAATAGGATAAATTGAAGTTGCCTAAAATTTAAAGCTGGGAAGATGAGACTATAGCCAAAGATTGCAGCTTATTCAGAAATGGATACTTTTTGACTAATTAATAACAATGTGAAATGGAACTCCAGTATTATCTAGTATAATATGGACAAAGGCAAATAGGATAAAGTGACTTTAAACTGAAGTAATGTGATATGGAAAACAAGAAAGTACCCATAATAATATAAACATCCAAATATACAAAAAGTACCTTAGTTCTTGATATATGTAGAGGCATAGGGCTTTAAAAAATCTAACGCCAGAAGTTGATTTCAAAAAGTAAAAAATAGAAAATCTACTAAATGATCATAAATTTAAATCTTGACATATTGGACCTATAAAAAATTTAAATGGCCCAAGGTCTGATGTCTAAAAAAGAAGAGTATATACTCTTATTCTTCTCCTTTACTTTCTTTGCATTTCTTCATATATTCATATATATTGCTTATAATAACTCCTCTCATATACACTTTAATGCAAAAAATTTTTTTAAATAAAACTTTATTTTCCTGACAGTCTCGATTATCTAACAGTCTTCAAAAAATTTTTTGCATTAAAGTGTATATGAGAGGGGTTATTATAAGCAATATATATAAAAAAGAAGAGTCCAAATTTATTATCTATAAAGAAAATGGTATAAAAAGTGATGGTCTGGATTATTTTTCTAAGGAGTTATGAATAAGTGACAGATTGTGCAGAAAATTCTTAGTTTATCATATTCAATTAAGAAAAAAAAAATGAGTAAAATAAATCTATGATAATTCTCTATCTGGAATGAAAAATATAAAATATATGATTATATTTTCAAATAAACTTCTCATTTATTGATCTAATAATCTTCAAAAATTTATTTAAAAAACAATATTTACAATGTTTCAATTACATCAAATATAATGATTAAAGAATTCACAATATCCTCAAGATAGTATTAAAAAATTCAATGACCTAATATATATATCAATTTGAAAATATAATATATATATATACATATAAATATGCATATCGGACTAGCATTGGAGGTTACAGAAAAAAAAAGTTATATTGATAAAGTTCAGTAGAGCAATCTTAGAATTTATCATTCTCAGTACAAGAATAACACTATTGTTAAAGGAGGTTGCCTTGACTACAAGTTGAGATTATTGATAGCTAAGAGCTGATGGTTATCATTTATTGTCTAAGATTAATATAATACTCTTACAAATCAAAGTAAAATCAGAAAAGAGGATACAGAATAAAAAGACAAATGATTCATCTACAAATAATTACATATCTGTGAAAACCATATTTTATTTTTGTGATATAAAAATTGGCAGTATTCATGATTAAAATATTTATTTTCTAAAAAACTAATCTTAATGAGTAAATCATTAAAGAATATGATTGGGATACAGGAGTGGGTTTATCTATTATTATAAAAGCTTGGTAACAATAAAATTAATTACAAAATAAATACTTTAAGATTTCTTGTTCTTTTTCATAGTGAATGCAAATAACATCCAATGAGAAATGCTAAATATTGTTTAAGAAATCTTAACTGAGAAAAGATGGGTACCAATGGAGTCGGGTAACTACATTCCATTTTATGTTTAGTTGATTCTTAAAAATACTGCATTGAAGACACGAAACAATACTGGGATAACTAATTGATAAATTTAAGTTCAGTATACTTTACATACATAAAATATAGGTAGATAAATAGTTTAAAAATAGGACAGAAAATAAATGATAAAAATGAAACATTTTTGCATTTTACAATAAATATTTTTTTTTTTTTTAGAAATTAATGTAAAAATAAACGTTGTGTTCTTCATTTATATCATTAGAATGTTTTTTTTTTATTTTGATAAAGAAATCTAAAAATAAAACTTGTATTATTCATTTATCATGCTATAATTTGTTTGTTTTTTATATTTTTTAAAAGAAATATGAAAATATACTTCCGCTTTTGGCAGCCATCTTTGCAACTGGTCTTACAAAACGCGTCCCTTAGCGATTCAATTTCAGGAAGATAGGGACGATTGTCCCCTTACCTTTACGTTTCTTATTCAAGGTAAGTCGCTTTTAATCATTATATATTATGGAAAGTGATAATATAATCGATAACTCGCAAATTAAGGTTAGCCCCGATCTCAGCATTCAATCTAGCAATGCAGTCATCGGTCGTAAATTTTATAGTCTTAGATCTAATCTAAATTCATCCAAAATAACTTCTACAACAAATAAAAACCCACAAACCAATATTTCAAAAGAAAACAACATCACAAATATCAACAAAAGTTTAGAAAATATTCAACTTACCCCTAATATAAGTAATAGCATTAATATCTCATCAAGCGAAACTATTGAAATTCTTAAAAATTCAAGTAAAAACCAATCATCACCTCTCCGAAGACTTTACGCACCCTCAGAAGACTCTAATGAGCAATTTACTTTGCCCAATAATACCCTGGAAACCATATCTGATAATAATAGACAAAATTACCGACAAGATGATTTCGGCGAATTTTTTAAAGTAAAAACTTTTCCACCAGAGGTCGACAAAACCAGTGCTGTCACATTACAGTTTGTCAACAGTAAATTTAAAAATCAAAAAGAAGAAATAAATTTTAAAACCGATAAATCACACTCCAGAACAAACAAAGATTATAGCGCAGAACAATCCATTGCTACTTCAGCCAACTTACAATCTAATCCAATTTCTTCAATACCAATATTGAAAAATTCCTCTACGTACGCAAATATCGTAAGGTCTAAAAATTCTGAGAGCACCTCCGAAAATATTAAGGCCGATAATTTCAATGAACTATATTTGAATATCTCAGAACTAGACATAGAACAAGAATCAAACACTTTGGAAAATGTCTCATTTAATATAGACGAACTTAATGACGACATGTTCCTAAAAATAAATAATGAGTTCAACAAAACGATTCCCAATAGCCTATATAAATCGTTTGCTAACTACTACAGCGATAAATCGTTAATCTTAGCTATAACAAATCAACAATGTGCTCTATATAAGTTCCCTCTAGAACAGCTATACAGACTAATCAATCAAAAACAATTAGGCAGAGGCATTCATATGATTCTTAATCATCCCAATGACCGCTATGTTATCGTTGAGTTTAAAACGTGGGCAGACCGTATGAACTTTAAAAATAAATACAGATCTTTAGGAAATTTTATACTATGCTCCATAGATATGAACCGTCCTGTTACACTATCCGGCAGAATCCAAAACTGCCTTGCCCACTTGAAAGAACAAGAACTACAAGACATCCTTATTAATTATGGTTCAGTTAGCAAATTTAAACACCTATTAAACCCTCACTGCGAAGATCAAATCCTGTCCAATACAGTTATCTTCACACTTACATTGAAGAAAAACATTATACCCACTGACATACCCACTATTATTACTGCAAGAGGCTCTCCTATGGTTTTGACTTTCAGGGGAGTACATCCACAATGTTTCTTCTGCCTTCAAAGAACACACCTCATTAAAGATTGTGCAGCAAGAATATGTACACACTGTGGTATTAAAAAGAATAAAGTTCACAGATGTCCTGGTAGACCTACTAACACGGCTTTCACATCCTTAAATAGACAATCACCACATGGGCCTAATTCAATCAGCAACCTCACAAACCCAGACAACCTGAGTCAAATAAATCCTCCAACAAACTCTTTCACATCCAAACCTATCTTTCAAAATGAAAATATTCAAGAAAGAACAAACGACAACCTCTACACTAATAGTAGTGAATCAGAGATCCAAGCAACTACATATACTGCACCTAAACCAATTACTCAAACCGATAAGACTAAAGATCTTACATACGATACATATACTAATCCCGGAGAAACAATACTAGGCCAAACTCTTGACACAAAAGAAGGCAATATGACTAAACCACCTGACGAGAGCAAGGAAAATACAAGCGATGAAGAAAATACACTCAAAAAATTTCAAAACAATCCATCCATAACAACTCCCACCCAGTCTAAAACCACTGATACATCTTCATGTGGGTCAGTTAAGTCCAGTAAACCTAAACAAAGTGATCCACAAACTGTCCTCAATTCCTCAACTCCTGCAATAATTAACCATCCAGATGAAAAGACTTGTCAAACACACAACCCGAAAGTCAGCATAGTTAATGTTTCCCAACAGTTACAGCAAACCGAAAATGACTCAGGTCTAAAATTTAAAACAAATTCCTATAACAACAAAAAAACACTTTTATCAAAAGAACAGGAAAATGAAAAAAACACTATTAAACTTAAAAACCCTCAAAAAACCGACACAACAAATACCCAAAATGCAAGTAAGAAAATTAAAAGAAAATCAATTTGTTCAGATAAATCAAGCTCTGATGATGATAGCGCCCATCTGATACATTACTCACCTCCACCCTCTAACAAACAAATTTCAGATATATCAAGCACAAAGCCTCGCAAATCCATAGAAAAAAAAGAGGAAAACCATGGATCCTACAACCATTGATACCATTGATCCTTCTGACGAATCTCAGACAGATTACACTACTTCATCAGACACCGAAGACTTCATGGATGCGTTTCCTCAACCAACAACTATATCACCAATCCATCCACAAATTCAATCACAAGACTCTGATTGCCAAACAACATCAGACCTCATTAACATGGAGATGTCCCACATTGACTTGGTACACTTTGCTGAGGACGGTTTGGATTAATCTATCATGTTCTGCAAAATTGCTGGCATTAACATTCGCGGCATCAACTCAATTGATAGAGTTCTAGCTATTAAAAACTGGCTCTCGCTCTGCTCCCCTCATATACTTCTTATGGGTGAAACTAAATGTCACCATAAGACCGATCATAAAATACTATCTCTTCTCTCAACTCTCGGATTTACTAGATTTTCCATAGGCCATTCTGCTTCAGGTGGAGTCGGTATTCTGCTCAGCAAGTCAACACCACCAAACAGTTTTAGCATTCTATTCCTAGATGCCAATATTATTATCATAGAAATAGACTATTGGGGTTATCCGATCATCATAGCTTATATATATACAGCCAAAGACACCTCTCAATATCTAAAAATAATCCACATCCTAAATGCCATCAACGCTAACAGAGCCTCCCCTACTATTCTTCTGGGAGACTTTAACACCACATACAATGACTTCAACAAGAGATTTTTGCATCTAATAAATCGCAGATTAATGTGTGGAGAGGGCTTTTTCCCTCCCGAAGCCTACTCTTTCTATACTAAAACTAAAAAGTCACTGATTGATTTGGTTTACTACACCCCAGACCTCCATTTCAACCTTGATGCAGCCTTGGCCCCTGTTGCTTTCTCTGATCATATGGCTCTAATCTTACAACTTACACCTATTTCAATCCCTGCACCTATTGATGGACCTGGTAAAACCATGCGCATGATCACCCAATCAAATATGACCGAAGCGATAGTATCTGAGGCATACATCCTTTTCCAGAAAATAAACATCCTTTCCCTTCCTGCTGAGGAGGGCTGGTTTTCCTTCATCGGAATACTACAATCCATATTAAATCACCACGCCAGGAAAATCAAAGGACCTAATGGCCTTCTAAATGATCTAACAGACATTAATATACAACTTCAAGCTTTACAGCAAAATTTCACAAATACAGAAAAAATCATCTTCCTTAAAAATCTCTACAAAATCAAGCAAAAGTCCCTTGCAGAATATATATCCATCAGAAGAGCCAAATGTTTCTTAGTACAACAACACTGCTGGACGAGAGACTACCTTAGATGGGCACTGGGGTACAATAGAAAACAAATCACTCCCTTATCCATTAATTCTAATGGAACCAATCTCGTTGGCTTTCCAATGATGCAGCACATCAGCAAACAATTCTGCCAATTAATGCAAAAAGATGGAACTCCTCCTATAAACAGCTGGTTGGATGCTGGTGACCCCGGCGAACATGGCATCACAGAAATCCAAATCAAAAAGAAGATAACATCTCTCCCTGACGGCGTTCATCCTGGCCTTCATGGCATCCCAAATTTCCTTCTCAAACACCTCAGTCAATTCACTGTGCCAATTATTAAAAAAATGATTGATCACCTAGCCTCCGGCAACAGAAACATAACAGATCTTTACCCAGTGGCACTCGTGCCTTTTATTAAAAAAGCAAAACCACTAAACGACATTAACAATATCCGGCCAATTTCCATGACCCCATTGCTTATCAAGATAATTGAGTCAGTCATTAAAGACCAAATCCAAACTCAAATCCTTAGCCATGTCTCGTCAAACCAATACGGAAAAAAAGGATCATCAACCTCGCATGCTATGTCCAATGTAACTGCACTATTCAATTACATCAGAGGACATCGTAAATCAAAACCTATTGCTGTCCAGCTGGATGTTGCGGCAGCATTTGATTCAGTCCAGATAAATATCCTCCTGGATATTCTGTCGGAATGCGACATTCCAGCCGGGATTGTTCAGATGATCAGCAATCTGCTCAACAACAGAGAGATTTTTCTCTCTCTTGATGGCAAGATCACACCAGGCTTCAAGCCATACAAGTCGATCCCTCAAGGATCTCCACTCAGTGCCCTTTTCTTCACAGCATACATCAACCCTCTTCTGATGGATATAGAAAAAAACCTCCCTGGAATTTTCCTTCCCTCTCTCAATAAAAACTTCAATGTATTTGCATATATAGATGACATCATGGTTGTTCTTCCCACCATTAAATACCTTCCCCATCTCATGAACATCTTAAACAGAAATACAGCGAAACTTGGCCTACAAATAAACTTTAACAAATCTTCCATCTGGAAGATTATGTCTGGTAAACAAATTAACTCTCCCTTTTCTGCAAAACCCCAAAGATACCTAGGTTTCCCAATCTTCAAAACACCAACTGCAATGGCAAGAGAGATTCAAGATGCAATCCTCCATTCAACTGAAGCCATCACCACGTCACTCTCTAGAGTATACCTTTCATTATATGGAAAGGTTGGCCTCCTCAACATGATCATAATGCCAAAAATCTCATATTACCTTCCATTCGTAAAAATGTCTAAACAATTTCAAAATAAAATCAACCGATTATGTACCAAACTTCTTTGGAGAGGAAGGACAGTTGCTATTAGCTTGCGAGGCATCCAACGACCACGCAGGTTCAATGGACTGTCATTCCACTCAATACAAGCAATAATTTTACAGAAAACCCACAACACTCTACATAATCTGATCCTCTCCTGTGGATACTCCAACATTATTGAAAAAATTACACCGACAGATCGTCCTCCGCCCTCTGCCAGTTCATGGATAGCCTCCCTAATAGACCACCTACAACTTTATAACCCAATAATGCCCTTTAACCTTAACAAAAAAATCACCTTATGGGAAGCATACAATATAATCAACTATAATCAACAACCCATTAAAACCAGCCTAAAAGTAACCAACCAAAGACTCATTTCACACTTTAAAAGATGGAGTCTGGAACCCAAATTCCTTGACTTCATCATTAAAATAAATCTCAATGCGCTTCCCACGAATTGGTTCCTTTATCACCGAAGAGGTTTTGCCAGCATTGACCCTATATGTGGTCTGTGTGCTCGTGAAGATGAAACCATAGACCATATTATACACCGGTGCCCAAGACTTAAAACACTGAAAGATATAATTATAATCAATTCCAACATAAGACCTGATATGATTTTCTCACTTGAAAATGCCATTCATAATGGGTTTTTTTCAATAATAAGGCTTTCTACCTTTGTCCTATATTCCATATGGATAGTGAGATGCAAAACTCTCATGGAATTACCCCCGCCACAAATCATACCATTATTTTATCAAACACTCAAAAAAATCAAGAAACGTGACCAGCTCCTGGCCTCCAGTAAAGTCTTTGATGACACCTGGTCTTTAACTGCACTTTCCTTTTCCTGATTATCAACTCCCACCTACCCAGCATTATGGAATAGGAAATTCTAAAGGTAAATATTCATGTTTATTTTAAAAATGCTTATTCCATTAATCAAGTTAATAGAATCTCATCACTATACCTAACCACATAAGAGTATAACAACTGTACTCTCATAACAGAATCTAGCCAGATAACAAATAGAACATTATACAATCATATTATTGTACAATTTATTCATTTATCTATCCTTTATTAGTATGTAATCTCTATTTATTGTTAATAAAATTTTTGTTGAAATGAAATATGAAAATAAATCTTGTGTTCTTCATTTAGACCATACCATCTCAGTATGCTATCCATTTGTAAGTATCCTAAGAAAATTGTCAATTTGCTTAATTCTATAGCATTGTTTAAAATAATTGTTTTTCAAACATTTCTATGATAAAGTAATGCTAGTGAAAAAGCCTGCATTGGCATTTTTTTTTTTTGGCACAACGATGTTCTTAATGATGTCAAATGCTAATACTAACAACAAGCAAATGTCTACTTGTGTGTGTAGATATTTATGAATCCAAAAAATGTACATACATACATTGTTCACAGGGACTTATGTTTATTAAAAAGTGATTTAAAGCAAGTTTTGT